>CM031874.1:11089966-11103150 GCA_018697195.1 Certhia americana | reverse complement strand
TTTTTTTTTTTTTTTTTTTTAATTGACTAAGCTCCAAAAGTGCACCCAGAGTTTATTGCTTTGCCTTCCAGTCTTGCAGTGCAATTGTTTCTGTTCTGGAACGTTTGGGAAATCTCTCCCTGCCAGATAAGGACACATCAAAGCCTTAATGGTTTATTTTACAAGGATATTTTGGAGTCTTTCTAATCTGCTGGCACCGTTGCTTATCTTCTGCACTGCCACTTGTTGAGTGAAAGGATAATCTTCCTTTTGGCTTAGGCTGGGAATTTTAGAGCAAAAAGTGCCCCTGTGAGAGGAGTTTATTGTTGCTCGTGGTGTTTCTGCTGAAATTCAGGGAAGTTACTGAGACCAGCTCAAGTTTTCATCCTGCTTAGCTGCCAGCATCAACTCCCCAAAAAGAGTCAGGAAAGCAAAACCAACAGAATTAGAGAGAAAAAGGTTTTCTGCTTTAATTCTAAAAATGAAGGTACGAGCCAAAAATGACAGTGAATCTGTTGCAAAATGTTTTCTGGGATTACTGGGATGTCCTTCCAGAAATGGGCAGGGCTAAAAACTCCACTCGCATATTCTGGTTCTGGGAACCAAAAGATGCTTCAAACCAAGCTGTTCTTCAGGGTCCTGTTGTTAGTCTGAAATTAAAATGCCTAGAAATGTCATTTATAAAATGAATAATAACCAGCTGGTGATGTTAAAGAAAAGGGGCTGGGGCTTTAAAAAGAGTCAGATTTTCACCTTTTCAATCCAGTTCTGAGAGGTGGCAACAACACCTGAACCTGAAGTCCATCTAAAATAGACTCAGAGATTCCACTGGATATCAATTTTATTCTTTCCTGTCAGTGGTTTCAAGGGTTTCTTACAATGCAGAGGAGTCAAATTCCTTACTTTAAGTTGGATACAGGAAAAAAAGCTCCAGGAGAAAAGCCACTAAAGAACTTCATCCATCCAAATCACCGATTGCTTACACTTTTAAAGCAAGAGATGTCACAAAATCTTTAATAATAACAACAATAGGTTTGTGTTTTGCTCATTAAAATACCCAGCTGCTAAACACATTTATAAAGACAATCTGTGTAATTAGATTTGCAATTATACATTCTGATTAGTGGCAAACAGTTTGAAAAAAAGCAGAAAAAGTGATGACAACATTAAATATTACCCAGAAATGCTTTTTAGTGAAGCTGCCCAAAGGAGGTCGGATAGAAAGGGCTGATTCTCATCGGAGGAAATGACATTTGTGAAAGGTTGGTGTTATGGAAATGAAGTTCTCCAGTCCCAGGGTGTGAGGAGGGGTGAGAGCAGAGCCCAGAGCTGCTCCAGTGCCAATGGAAACAAACACTCATCCAGGATTTATTGCCAAGATCCCATCCCAGCACTCCTGCTGGCCTGATCTGAACCACAGCTGGGAACTGGAGCTGATCAATTCACCAGAATTCATCAATTCACCAGAGCTGATCCATCCAAAACCCCATCCAGCTCACCAGGCAGGTGAGATTAACCCTCCCAATTAATTAACTAACCCTCCCAATTAACCACGGAGCTGTTTGATCCTCTCACAGCAGCCTGGCCGTGCCATGGGCACTCAAATTGTCCCCAGGAGCCACCACCAGCTCTGTGTGTGCTGTGAGATGAGCTGTGCCTATTTTCACTGAGTGATCACTGCACTCTTGGCTCCTGTGCTGGTCCAGGATGTTCAGAAAAGAGGCAACAAGCTGCCAGAGAAGTGAATTAGTGGGTGACATCTCTCCAGATCCAAGGGATTGCTGACCAGAAAGTCCTGGCAGCCTAAATGTCATTATTGGTGTCCCCACCTTCTGCAGGATCATTTTCCACCCTGTGTGAATTCCTGCAATGAAAGATTAATCATGGAGAAGAACTTCATGTGGTGAGAGCCCACCTGGAATTCTGCATCCAACCCTGGGGGCTGGAAGGAGCTGGAGCTGCTGGAGAGAGCCCAGAGGAGGCTCCAGGAGGAGCAGAGGATGGAGCAGCTCTGCTGGGAGGAAAGGCTGGCACAGCTGGGATTGTTCACCTGAACAGGAGAATTTGGGTTGAGCTCAGTGTGGCCTTACGGGGCCTGAAGGAGCTGCAGGAAAGATGGGGAGAGAGTTTGGACAGGGCTGGAAGGACAGGACACAGAAAATGGGCTTTAAACTGCCAGAGGGCAGGGCTGGGTGGGATATTGGGAAGGAATTGCTCCCTGTTTGGAGCCCATGAGACAAACTCCCCAGACAAAGGACAGACTGAGGTCTCCAGGAGTGCAGGTTGGGCTGAAGGGAATGAAATTCTGCCAGTCTGGATTTTCTGAGCCTCCAACCAAGAGTTACAACAAGCAGACTCCAATTCCTCCAGCCAAAAAAACCAAAAAAACCTAAAGAACAAATCCAACCCCAAAACCCTCATAACTGCTGATATTGATGGAGAGTGCAACCAGAGCTTTGGAATTACTCATCCATCATTCAGGGAACGAGGCCTGGAGCAGCCACAGCTCCAGCATCACTCCATGAGTAAGGCCATTAATTTGTGATGTCACCATGGGAGTGCTTTAATTGAGCTGCCCTGATGAGTCAGGGCTGCACCTTCCAGTGCTGGTGGTCAGAAATTCCCAAGAAATGCAGGAAAGGAATGAATCCCTGCCCTCATCTTCCTGACTGAGGGCAGGGGGGAGCCTGGCACAATAAAACCCCCTCTAGGATTTGCTCTCACTGCTGCCAGGCTCTGCTTGCTCTCTGCCCTGTTCCCTGCATTTTTATACCTCTGCCTAAAACCTGTCAAATCCCCTGCAAAATGGGAAAATCCTGCACGTGGCAAAGCCTCCCTCCAAGGGTAATAAATAACCAGGACCCTGCAGAGGGAGGTAGCCAGGCCCCAGTGAAAATTCATGGACGTTTCCTTTGGCCCTTCTGAAAATCCCAAAGCACACAGGTGATTTCTGAAATAGTGCCAGCAGCAAGATAGCTGCCAGATTTCCCAGCCCTGACAGCCTAAAGGGACAGATAATATTGTTACAGCTGCCATTTAAAATGACTTCTCCCATTCCCACCTTTTTTATTTTGGCTGTGGTTTGTTTTGCTAGAGAAGGCTCTGAGTGTATAAATTCATGAGGACTCGCCCTGAATGATCAAAATTTGAATTTCAATACTCTTAAGTAACTCTTAAAAGTCCCATAATGATGCTATTATGAGGTTTTAACACAATATTTAAGTTTCAGCACATTTTGTTGTGGCTTATGGAGGACACAAATTCAGTAATTCCGCAGCACTGCCTTTTATAACAATTTCTAACCTTTTTGCCTCAGTGCTTTCTGCCACCCAAATTCACTTGTTATTAATATTCATGTAACATTTAAACTGCTTTGTAAACTACTGATTGGAAAAAATGTGAGCATAAAGTGAGATAGATGTGTCTGGCCACAAATAATGACAGAGTGAAATTTGAATTAATGTAACATTTAAATATCAGTGAGGAAACAGAGGCACTGCTGCCCAGACTTGTTAATGTTGGGCAGGGCAGGTTTCTCAGGCTGGCTTTGTTGGTTTCATTTATGAATGAGCGTGTATTTTGTAATTTTTTGCATATTTATTTTGTATATTTGTAGCCATGCCTCTGCTGCTAATCCGTGTGTATTCCCCCAGTCAGGACAATGATGAATCCCCAGAGCCAGGTGAGCAAAGTCACCCGTGCTAATGAACCCCTGTTTGAAATAATTGACATGAAAATATTGCAATTTGTAATATTTTCTGTGTAAATTGCCAGGAAATCAAGGATAATTGGATGCTGGGTGGTTCAGCTGAGCAGGAGGAAGGGCTGCAAATCCCACCTACTCCAGGAGAACATTCAATTCATGGCAGCCTTGTTGGAAAAATTGGTAAACTTTGAGGTGATAATTAAAAAAAAAAAAAAATGTTATTGAGATATTCTACAGCCAGAACCCCTGAGTTTGTACGTTGGAATTTATGCCCAATTTTATGGACGTTTCCTAAATTTTGTCACCCAACACTTGACTCCTCAGCCTGAAGGCTGACAGAGCTGGACATTGCCAGAGCCTTAGAAACAGATTGTGGGTGATGTGCAAAAAAAAAAAAAAAAAAAATGTGTACAGGAGGAGATGGAACAGCAGGGAAAAGTACCTGAGAAATCTTCTTTTCAGCAGAATTCATTCCCTCAAAATTAATTAGCACCATGACACGTAAGTGGGGAAGGAATTTCTGAGCAGTTTCATGATGTGGATCCAGAATTTGCACCAGAGGAGAACAAGCCACAGTTATGAGGCAAAATCGATTAAATCTCTGTATTCTGAAAGAAATAAATTCGGGATAAACTCCCTTTTATTTTTGTCTTTCTCCAAAATTTAATGATCCAAGACAGCACTTTGCAAAAGGAGAATAAGGGATTTCTAAGTCTGCAGTAACATGAGCAAACCCATCGATTTTTATAAAGAATTAGAGTCTCTTATTTCACCAGTTATCTGTTGTTATCTCCTCATGGCTAGAACTCGTCCAAATTCACAATTCCCACTGCAAAAATCAGGAGGAAATGTCAAAAATGTACCTCACACCACCACAAAATTAGACAGTGGAATGCCCAAAAGCTTTTCAGGGAGATCCTGTGGTTGAAATATTGCCTGGCAGTACCCTCCGAGCCCCTGAAAAAGTCAGCACATTTCATGGTGATGATCTCACCTCCAGAAAATCCAAATAAAAGCAGAAAAATGTTGGCATCTTGACCTTATGGAGGCAAAATGGCAGGGGAGCATTTAATGAAAAAATATTGACGTGTGTTATAGATTTCCAGAAAATCACTGCAGGATGATCAAATGAGAAACTTCCTTTTTTTTTTTTTTTTTTCTTTTTTCTTTTTCTTTTTTTTTCTTTTTTTTTTTTTTTCTTTTTTTTTTTTTTAATCAGGAAATGCTTGACTAGTCCCAGGAAACAACTTCCATGATAAATATTGCTTCCTGAAAATAAACAGTTTTTTTTATCCTTTAATTTGGGAAGTCCCAGAGATGTTTGGCAGATTTCAGCTGTGATGAAATAATATCCTGATATTCTATTCCTTTTAATGCCAATATTTTTGCTGTTATTTCTTAGGAAGAGTCAAAGGTCTCGTGCTGCAGATAAATAAGATGAATGTAACTTCCTTTTCAAATGCCAGGATGGCATTTTAGGGAAAACTGAGTTAAATTTTGTGATTTATGTTTGCAGGGGGCTAAAAGCAGTGAGCTCCTTGTAGGGCAGCACAATGAGAATTTTGATGAGATTAAAATACAACAATAATCCACTTAAATTATTAAAAACAGGCTGATGCTTCAAAGTGACCCTTGGCTCTTATCTTCTTGAGAAATAATAGCAATAATATTGGCATTAAAAGGAGAAGAATTTCAGTGACAGCTTATTAAAGAGGTTTTTGACGGTTTGGAATGTGGATAAAGATAAATATAGTGCTGCATTTCCTCGTGGTGAGGGTTAATGGCCAGCAGAGCCCAGAGAAAGGAAAGGATTCTTCTCAAACCGATCAGGGCCCACATTTGCATATCAAAAAGTGGGAAACAAGTTTTTTTTTCTGGTGATAGCAGTTGAGTGGAAAACCTGAACAAAGAGATTTTTCTGGCACATTCCAAGAATGTATTGCCCACATGGGAATTAAAGTGCATTTTCTCTTTGAACCGTGGCGTGTGTAAGGGATTTATGCTGTTCAAAGGGAAGATGTAAGTGGCCTCTAATATCCTAATTCATCAAAGAATGAGCACAGGCTTAAATCCACCTTGATTTAGCCAAGCTCTCAGGAATGTGTTTAGCTGCAGGAATATGCCAGTGACTGATGAAACCAGCAGTGAGTGTTTACAGGTCCTGCCAGGGATGAGAAGAAACGTCTAAACTTGTTGAAAAGCCATCTCAAGTGGCTCTGGCATTTCTTCCCTGCTCCAAATGTCTTTGAAACCCAACCAAGCCTCTCTGGGTTTGTTTATTATTGTTAGTTAGTTCGTTTGGGGGTTTTTTTATAATCCATCACTTGATGCTTCCAGTGTTTGTACTGAATAAAGAGAATTTCCTGGTGATTCTGCAGCCTGGGTTTTGCCACATGTAGCTGCTGTGTGTGGATTTCATGGAATTTCATGGAATGGGTTGGGCTGGGAGGGATCCTAAAGCTCATCCTGTCCCATTCCTGCCATGGCAGGGACAGTTCCCACTGTCCCAGGGGGCTCCAGCCTGGCCTGAGACACTGCCTGGGATCCAGGGGCAGCCACAGCCTCTCTGGGCACCTGTGCCAGGGCATCCCGACCCTCACAGCCAGGAATTCCTTCCCA
The DNA here is from genome assembly GCA_018697195.1 of Certhia americana. NCBI lineage: Eukaryota > Metazoa > Chordata > Aves > Passeriformes > Certhiidae > Certhia > Certhia americana. The sequence continues at coordinate 11,096,846 of CM031874.1, read as the reverse complement.
ATATCCCACCTGAACCTCCTCTCTGGCAGTCTGAAGCCACTCCCAGTGTCCTGTCCCTTCCAGCCTTTTGGAAATCTCTCCCCATCTTTCCTGCAGCTCCTTCAGGCCCTGCAAGACCACCCTGAGCTCACCCCAAATTCTCCTGTGCAGGTGAACAATCCCAGCTGTGCCAGCCTGTCCTTATAGCAGAGATGCTTCTCCATCCCTCTGCTCAACCTGGTGGCCTCAAGATCATATTCCAGATTTATCTCAGAATATTCCTCAAATTTCTGCTGGTTTGGTGCACAGGGGTGGAAGGTTCTGCTGTTTCTGGCTGAAGCTGTTTTATTTTATGCATTCTGTAAAAAAGCTCCACAAAAAAGAGCAGGAAGTGTAAAATCCCAAAGCGAGGATTGCAGACTTGCCTCCTCTGCCCTTAGTGAAGCAGTCCTTCAGCTGGAGAGCCCTCCAAAATCCACTCCATCAATTAATATTTCACAAAGCATAATCACCTCTTCAAAACAAGAGCTGCCACCACATCACTGCTGCCTCCCCAAAAGCAAGGAGCCACTCATCCAAACCACACTTTTAGCAGAGGTGGATTTAGCCTCGATAATCTTTTCCAATCTAAATGATTCTTTGATTCTGTGATCTGAATAAATACGGGCATCTCTTCCCCGCAGCCCTGAGCTCAGCCCAGCTGGGGGCTGCCCTCCCTGGTGTGCTCCATGGTGCTTCCCTGCTCTCTGCCATTTTTGCTGTCCCGTTTGTAATTTCCACAGCAGGATAATTCCCAAAGTCAAATTCTCTGGCTGACCTCCGTGGGCTGCCTGTGTTTGTGACACTGTTCAAAGCTGTTCTGCAGAAAAGAGCAGTTCCTTTTCCCAGGACAGGGCATTTACAGCATGGCACAGGCAGGAAACCCTTGCGGAGCCACCAGAGCCCCTCTCTCCTGCATCCCTGGATACTTGGCAGCGTTGGCATATTCTTGGAAAAGGAGAACTTGGAGCCGCAGAAGGCAACCCCAGGGCACGGTGCCAGGCAAGGTCTGTCCTTACTGCAACCACACACTGCTCCTAAAAATCACAGCTCAGCCTCCTGTGACATTTCCCCGGCCTGAGGCACGGCCGCGGGGCAGCAGCTCGGGTTACCGGCCCTCACCTCTCCTCCTTGGGGGAGACTCTGGAGAATCCTGCCTGAATTTCAGGCATCCCAAAGACTTTCTGGGAAAGCCACTCTGCTGGGGAAAAAACCCACGGGGCTAGGCAGGCGGGGTCAGGGCTGTTCAGTGCGGGGTGAGGGTGCGGGGAGGAGCACAGGGGGTGCGGATGGGGGCTGTGGACAGCTCTGGACTCCGGCCCGGGTGTCGGGTTTTGGTGGGGAAGGGGCGGGGGAGAGGAGCTCTCCGGGCTGAGCGGGGCTGTGCGAGGCACCGTGGTAGAGGCGCGGAGATGTGGCGGGGCTGTGCGGGGGTTGTTTGAGAATAAGATGCGGGCAATTTGGAGAAGAGATGCGGGCAGATTTGGGTCACTCCCGGAGCGGTGCGGGGCTGTGCAGAGCGCTTCGGGGCCGGTGCGGGGCTGTGCCGGGTGTTTTGAGAGGAGATGCGGACAGATGCGGGTCACTCCCGGAGCGGTGCGGGGCTGTGCAGAGCACTCCGGGGTCGCTCTGGGAGCGGTGCGGGGTGTCCTGAGAAGACATAGGGGCAGATTTGGGTGACTCCGGAGCGGTGCGGAGCTGTGCGGGGCGGTGCAGAGCGTTCTGAGAGGCGGTGCGGGCAGATGCGGGTCACTCCCGGAGAGGTGCGGGGCGCTCCGGTGATGCTCCAGCAGTGCTGCGGGTCACTCCGGGGGCGCTGCCGTCCCTGCCGGAGCGGTGCGGGCTGTTCGGAGGGGCGGTGCGGTGGGAGGTGCCGTCCCTGCCGGGGCGGTTCTGTCCCTGTCAGGGCGATTCTGTCCCTCCCCGGGCGGTTCTGTCCCTGCCGGGGCGGTTCTGTCCCTGTCCCTGTCAGGGCGGTTCTGTCCCTCCCAGGGCGGTTCTGTCCCTGTCAGGGCGGTTCTGTCCCTGTCCCTCCCAGGGCGGTTCTGTCCCTCCCAGGGCGGTTCTGTCCCTCCCAGGGCGGTTCTGTCCCTGCCGGGGTGCGGCTCCGGTGCTGCTCGGCCATGCGGGCGGGTTGAGCGGCGCCGCCGCCGCCTGTCCCGGGCAAGGATGGCCTCCAATTTCAACGACATCGTGAAGCAGGGCTACGTACGCATCCGGAGCCGGCGGCTTGGGGTGAGTGCCTGCCCAGGGCTGGGCATTTTGCTGTTTATTTTTTTCCACCTCCTGCCGCTCCTTTGTCCTCTTTTTGCAAACTGAGCTCGGTGGGTTTTTTCCCGCAGGAAACAAAAAGATGGGGAGAGGGAGAAAGGAATGAAGGCACTTGAATGAAGGCACTTGAATATATATTCTATATAGGTGTGGGTGTATATGTTCCTTTTCTCCTCTCGCTCCCGCTGGCAGCCGGGGATGGATGCTGCGCTGCCTCCGCCTCCCGTCCGTGCCCTTCGCTGCGGGCGATGCTCCGGGAGGGAGCCGGGGCTGGTGGGGCCGTGTTCGGGGCTGGGGGTCCGGGGGGCTCCGGGCAGGGCTGAGCTGAGCTCCGGGAGCGCTCAGGAGCCGCTCGGGTGCGGCTGTTCCTGCTGCTGCTCGGGGCTTGGGGTTGGTGGGACTGGCAAAGCTTTGCGGTGTCCTCGGGGCTTTTACAATCGCTGGAGTTGGGCGAAATGAAAACGCCCGCAGCCCCCTTTAGCTGCTGGTTTAATATTTGTGTTATTTTCGGGCTGTTTGTGTTGCCGGTTCCGCCTGTAGGCGCTGGATGTGCCGGGAGTGGCAGGGCTGTTCCCCGCAGTGCCTGGGCTGGAATGAGCTCTGAAATTCCAGGGATGTTCTCCAGTCCAGGGGCTCCCCTGAGCCGTCAGGGGATGGGACTGGAGAGCTCCATGTCCCTGAGTGAGCCTGGCTCAGGGGGGATGCGCCAGCAGGGAGGCTTTGTGTGTGTAAAACCTTTTAATTGGTGTGTCTGCCATTGGAGTATTTCCTCCCTGGAAAGGGACGGATTTCTTGTGTTTATTCAAAACTGTTGGGTCGGCAATTCAGAATTTGTTCGTTTCGGGGGAGTGTCTGTGATCCTCACTGTGGTTACAGTTCCCTTCTCTTGCTGTACCCATGGGCAATGACTTCTCCACAGTTTTGGGACCTTGAGTCTCCCTGGCTGCTTTGGAAACAGAAAAGCTTTGAAAAGTCTTCCATCAGGCTGGATTTCTCATCCCTGCACAGTTCATTCTGTAAAACCATGAGATTCTGTGTCATTTCTGGGGGGAATATCATCCGGAGAGCACTTGTAGTAAATTTGGCACAATTGGTGTGTCGTGATTCAGTCTCACTACTGAATAGATCCCAATATTCAGTTTGCTCTGGCAGAAAGGATGAGTAAGATTAAACTATGATGCATTTTTCCATGCTGTAACAGTGAAGCTCAATGAATACGTGAATAAGGTTTCTCTAACTCCACAAGAGTTGTAAATGCTGTCAGTGCTGGTGCTTTTCCTTTATTAAGATTTTCCAGACCACTCTGAGGGTGCTGCTGGTGAGGAGATGTTGGATGCCCTCTTAGGAGATGTGCATGTGACAACTGAAGGCAAAAACAGAGAAACGGAGAACGACACCGAGCCCGTGGAAATGGAACAAATGTGAAATGTTTCCTTAGAAATGAGAGTTTGGATTTTGTTCCAGTTCCAAAGGTTTGTGTCGTTTGCAGTGGCTGGGAAGCGCAGGAGGGGTGATGCAAAGTGATTCTGTGAAGGAGCCCATCACACCCCAGAGGGGTGCCATGGCTGAGGATAAGCCCTGAGCTGCCCCAACTCTGATTTTTCTGTCCTGGCAGCATTCCCCAGCTGGGAATGGTGGAATGATGGGGAAACCTGGGACCTGCTGGGATCTGGCTGCCACTGCCTTGGATCTGGAGCTGCAGGGGTCAAACGCTGCTCCATTTGTTGGGAATTCCCAGCCTGACCAGCAGCCAAGCTTTTCTCTCCTGGTGGTTTCCAGCTTGGGAAGTGTTGGCCCACAACTCCAGGGCAGATGTGGCTGCAGATTCTTCCTGTAGCATTTTCTGTGAGCTGCTTACAGCCCAGTGCCCTGATTTGCAGCAGCCAAGCAGAAATTGGTAATTATGATCAGTCTGAGTTCTCTAAGGCAGGACTGGAGTGTGTCCCTGCTCCCTGGTGCACCTTCCTCCTGGCTGCAGGTGGGATGTGACACCTGGAGCTGGGGCTGGCTGAGCTCCTGGTGTGAGCAAGAGTCTGAATTCAGTCTCACTCAGTGGCTGCCGTGAGCTTGGCTCCTTCAGAGGGTGAAGGATTTATGTCAACAGGTTGGTTTTGTGCTTTGGGACACCCAGGAGCTGGAGGTGAGAAGGAAAAAAAATGGAAATAAAAAATATTTTAGAGTATAAAATAGTATGAAACTTTCAGAACAACTTTCCCATGCTGTGAAAGCATCAGGAAGGACGAGCCTGCTCCAGCCCTGTGTTTAATTGAGGTTTACAGGATTCCTGCAAACAGGATTGCTGTTTAGTTGAGAGGGATCTCAGCACTCCCTGTGTGGCAGGATGTGAGTGGGAGTCACTGAAATCCATTCCCATATTCTGGTGGCACAGCTGTAATCAGAGCATTGTCTCTCCAGGCTGAATGCAGCTCCTTGCCTTTGACTCTGCACTGCTGTGGCAATTCCATCTCCAAGGGAACTGGGAGCAGAGCTTGGAGCCACAAATTGCCTCAAGAAATGACTTTCCTGAGTAACTGGGGTGCAGGTGCCACGTTTGGAAGGAAAGGGGTGCAGAGAAGCATCTTGCTCAAACCCAAACCTCTCTTGGAAGGAACGTGACAATTCTTCAGGGCCCTACTTTGTACTTCCAAAATTGAATTTAGGCTAATTAGTTTTGCACCTGAACTCTCTCTGCTTGCTCCAAACCTGCGAGTTTAATTGAATATTATTTAATAGAATAGTTTCCATAGCAACATTTGTATCACATGTGTCCTCTGCAGAGCCAAATATATTCAGGAGAAAGCTCACTCTTCCCCACTCTTTCCATCCTTATAGGGAGGAAAATAATTCCCTCAGCCAATGGTGTCGGTCTGGTGTGTCATTAGCAGTGACACACACGAGGCTGTGTGCTGGAAAACTGCTGACAGGGCAGAAACACAATCTCCCAGAGTTCTTTCAGGCAGGAAAAAATCAACTTTGCCTTGGGAGGAGGGGTTCTGCCTGAGACCACCAGGAGCTGTGCTCTGGGCAGGAGGACACTCAGTGATTTCACAGCCTCCTCTCAGCTGATTAAGGGATTTATATCTATGGAGCAGGCAGGGCTGTTGCTTTATGGCCTCTCTCTGTCTGAAAAGTCCTTCTTTTTGTGCTCCTGATTTCCAAATCCTGCCTTATTCTGAGGGGGAGTGCATCGTGGGGGTGTTTCATTAATGGAAAAACCTGTTCTTCTCTTTCCAGTTTTGGGGTGTGGGGGGGGGATGTGAACACACCTGAGCTTTCTTCTCTAGGTTGGGCCAGCTCAATTAAAAATACCAATTAAAATCAAACCAGGAGGAAATCTTAGAAATGGAGGGGTTTGTGACACTGCTGAGCATGAGGAGCTGAACAAGGAAAGAGGCACCTGAGGCTTTGTGGAGGGTGGGAGGTTTCCAGGGGTGTGTGCTGGCTCCAGTCCCACCCTTGGGTTGCACTCCCTTTTGAGGCTGAATTTCCCATTCCTGGATCCCAAACTCTGGTGGAAGATGTGGCTGCTGGGATTACAACAGTGGAATTATTCCCTCTTTAGTGTGACCCTCGCTGAGGACAGAAATTGGATCTGTGGGGGTCAGGTTGCTGTGCTTGATGGGCCTGACTGGCCCAAAACATCTTCATCACATCAGGGGGAAGGAATGTGGTGTCAGGGGTGTCCTCCAGCACGGAATTCGGGCACTCCTGGTAGGGATCTGGGATAATTCAGCCTTCAGCTTGTCACAGGAGGGAGCTGAGCCTGCCACAACTTTGCAGCCAGCTGTTTATTCCTAGGAAATGCTGAAGTGGTGTCAGCAGTGCTCAGATATTTCGGGATTGATCAAAAAAACTCAGTGAAAAAAAAAAATTAGTTTTCTGGATTGCCTGCTTTACTTTGACTAGTGATTTGCTGGCAATATTAAACTTCCACCTAAAATGAGGAGGATGTTACTTCATTCATTCATTTATTTATTTATTCCTGTATTTATTTGAGTGTGGGGTGAGGAGCTCCCTGTGCAACACGTGAACTGGGAAAATCCAGCAGTTTTGTCCTGTGGGTTGTTCCTCAGGAGGGCGTCACCCTCGTTTTAGGTGGCCAAACTTCTGGCTCAATTAAAAATACCAATTAAAATCAAAACAGGAGCGAATCTTTGAAGTGGAGGGGTTTGTGGCACTGGTGAGCATGAGGACCTGCACAAGGGGAAAGGCTCTTGCCTTTTTCTGCCTCGTGCTTAGAAATTTGGAGAAACTCCTGCTATAAAGCTCAGGACTTGTCCACTTCAGCAGAAACCTCTGGTTGTGGAAAGCTGCAGAGAGATTCCAGCTTTGCTGGGCTCGATTTTAATTAAAAAAAAACCTGAGTCTTGTGGCAGCTCCATTGAGGAGACTGGTGCTGCACGTTGCCTGTGCCTTGTACTTTGACAAGTTCTGTTCAGCTCTGCTTCTGTGAAACCCTGTGGGAGGAGAGGTAGAGAGGGGGAGAGACAATCTGCAGGACTGGGACCATATGGTGGGAGAGAGCTGGTGCCTGAATACATGTGCCAGCAAGTTAATATGAGGATTTTCGAGCCTGAGCTGTGAAAACTGG
>CM031874.1:11074604-11085584 GCA_018697195.1 Certhia americana | reverse complement strand
GAAGAGAATGTAGGATGGGGGGAACCGGAGGAAAAAGTTGCCTTTCCTCCATTTGAAGCGCTTTCATAACTCGTTCACTCTGCAGCTCCTTTCAGTCTGGAGTTGAGAGAAAAAAACAGATTCTAGATACCACTCAACCTCAAGAGATGAAGCCCTGAAATTCAGATTCTGCGAGCCTAGACCGGTTTAGAATTATCACAGATTTAATTCTCATTGCTTGGATCCTGTCAGCATCAGGTGCTAAGGATGCTCGGCCGTAGCGGGACATTTTCCTGAGCTTGAGATGAAGCCCCATAAGAATGCCGGCAAGTCTGAGCAAATCCACTGCTGCAGCACGGCCGTGAAGAGCTTAATATGCACAGGCAGAGAACTCGGGTGTTCCTTCGCCCTGGCCTGCACAAGTCCTGGCCATGCCAAACGGGAGGTATTAGTAACGGGGCATCAGGGGCGGGCATTCGGGGCATCACAGCGAACGACATATACAGCCGCGTTCCCATTGCACTGTGGGGACTCTCCTGGATGTTGGGCGGAGGCAGCCGAGGCGGAGGAGGGTGGCCCCGCCCCCAACGGCCCGGGGAGTCGGAAATGAGATGATTGTCCTGAGCGCAAAAAAAGACTGAGGCAACACCTTGAGTGAGGTGCAGGAGTCAGACGACCCAAGCTCACAGCGTATCCTGTGGAGGAGTAGAAAGTGGTTAAATCGCGATGTTGTGCTCTAGGGGACAGCGCGGGGGGGAAACAACGCGGGACAACAGCACACACAATACGAGGCTGCTACGGGGACACACCCCAGGAACCACCGGCAGGAGCCTGGACGACATAGACAAGTCGCGGCGCCTGCAGCGGAGGGGGCCAAGAATCCGCGCGGGGAGGCCAGCGCATGGTGCGGGCCAGAAGGGGCGACAACGCCAGAGGCGAAAAAACAAGCGAGTTTATGACAGAAGATGCCAAGCCAAGGGTGCGGGAAATGGTTCTGAGGCCACCCAGCCTTTCAGGACAGACGGATTCCCGAGCGCGGAGAAACGGGAACGTTTTCTGTGGCCTGGTCTGCGCCCGGCAGGAGAAAACTGGAGAGCAAAGGGTGGGGAGTTGGATTTTTTATTTCTATCCATTCCACCTCACTAACATGAGTCTTATACCTGCGGATTACCAGAGCAAGACACAAGTTCGTTCTGCAAGCCTCTAACGTAACCTACCTAATTATGAGATCCATTAATTTATTTTAATTTTCTAACCATAACTAATCCCCATGTTCTGCTCTCACTGCGGATTTTTCTAAACAATCTCACAAATCATCTTCCCAAACGTGGAAGAAGAAGAGAAAGAGACGAAGAAAAGAAGAAAGGAGAAGAAGAGAGCAGAAGAAGAGACTACACCCTAACCCTCCATCTTGTTAATATATATTACTCCTATCCCCAACTCTAAACTCTCACTCTGTGAGATACACACTCATTCAACCACCACTGATAATTTCAGTGCTGTCCCCAATTTTGGAAAGCCTTTCCCCAGGCCTCAGGTGAAAGCAGTGATCGTTATATCTCAGTGTATCTCTAGGATCATTCCCTGGCAGCCAGAAAATCTGAATTCTCTGTGCCACAGGTTCCAACAGGAAGCACTCTGCAGCTTTCAATGGGAATAATTCTGTTGGGCTCTGCTGCCTCTGGGTGGAATAAAGGAGCTGCATCTGTCTCTCATTCTTCATTCTTCTAGAGCAGCAAAGTCCAGATCCCGTCCCCAAACAAAGCTCCTTGAACGGAAAATGATTTCAGGTCTCGTTTCCGACCTTGAAGTGACAATGAAAACGTTTTTTTTCCGTAAACCCCGAATGAAGATCCAAGCCTGCTGCTTGTCTTCTGTGTGAACACTCCTGTTGGGAGAACTGGACTCTCAATTCCAGCCCACTGGAGTCTCCCTACCAAGTCCAACCAAGCACAAATGTTTCTCATCTGCAACCTTCAGCATGGGAGCTTCCTACCATCCTTTGGTAAAGGGGCAGCATTTTTTCCTGCAGAAAGGGAAAAAAAAATACAAAAATGCAAATTTTCAGAAGAAACCGAGGAATTTCTCAAGCTTTTGCTGTGCTTACATGTTTTAATCTGTTTTCGAGAGGTTACCATAGTCACAACAGGCAATTCCTGGCAATATCCCAAGTTTCTGGTAGGCATCCCAATCTGCATAGAGACTTGCAGCTCCTGCTTTGAAGAAAAAGCCAAGTTTGGTTGATTGACTGCAATTTCGTGTCCCTGTAAATGCATCTCACTGGAATTCTTTGTTTTTAGGCAAAAGTGCAGGAAAAAACACAACAGAGGAATAAACCAGGGCGCTTCCCTGAAGGTTCATCTTGTTCTTCTCGAGGAGAATTTGCCAGCTGAGACTTTGTGCTGCTGTTTGTGACCTCTGGCCCCTCTGGAATAACAAACAAGGTGGGATTGTCTGTTTAGTAGTGAAATAATCTCTGCTTTCCTGGAGTGTGGTGAAACCAGGTATCTTGGTTTTTAAAACGCCATTTTTAACTCAGATCTGAAACTAACTTCCCCCTCCAATTTCTAAATATCTGTCCATTTCAGTGTTTTATGATTTAGGCTATCCCTGAACAAAGATAATGAGAGTCGGGCAAGGTAATGCAGATTTGACTTCTAGATGAAAAACTTTGTGTTTTGTGTCTCATATGGAATATTCTATTCCGTGCTTACTGTGAATAATTTGTACTTCATATATAAGGAAGAGTCATTTTCGCACTTGGAAATTGCATGCCTTGGTGATTTTGTGCTCAGTTGAGGAGGTGAGGATGAAAAAAAAAAAAAAAGCCAGGAGTTCCTCCCACCCTCATGTTCAAGGCTTCTCCAGGGTTTGGCTCCTCACACAGGACCGCAACATCCCTGACTTCAGCTTCCCTCTCTGCCTTAGAGTCTTCTCGAAACCCAAAGCTGAAAAATACAGATTTTTTTGCGAAATTTGTCTCAGCCACATCCTCATTCCCTGAAGTGTCTGAGGCCAGGCTGGAGGTTTGGAGCATCTGTGGGTAGGAAAAGGGATCCTGCCATGGTGGGATGGGTTGAGCGGCCTCAGTCCACTGAGCTCATGGTTTGCTACAGTCCCTTTGCTGCTCCAAGGAATGATTGCATTCCTGGCATTCCTGGTGTTTTCTAGGCATTCCTGGGATGTTTCCTGATCATTCCTGACATTCTGGGGCATTCCTGGTGGTTCCTGGGCCTCCGGGTGTTCCTGATGTTCTGTGAGGGGCGGAATTCCAGATTCTCACTTTGCATCATTCCTTCTGCCTCTGGAGGCTGTCCGATCAGATCCCAGCCAGAGCAGAAGAGAAATTGGGGATTTATCCCAAGGCCTCCCTTGCACACCTTGGCAGCACCAGGCCCGCTGGGACAACACCCAAGGGCAGCCAAAAGGGCACGAATGGACACCGCGCCACCAGGGCTGACACTGGAGAAGTCTGCTCCCGCATCACCTTGGAGTTCTTGTCCAATTCCCAGCTCAGCTTAGGCAGCTCCATCCTCCTTGCTTTTCCTTCTGTTCTGCCTTCCCCCTTGCTTTGTTCTTGGGCATGGAAGTTGTCCTTGGTGCCAACTGGAGAAGGATTTTGTTTTGTGTGCCTGCTGTGTGCATAGAGCTCAGGAGCACTGCATCTGAGACCTAAAACTGCCCTAATGACAACAGCATAGAGTCTAAAAGTATAAAAGCGAAACCTTAAGCTTCACGTTCTGAAGTCACTTCAGTTGAGGCAATGATTTGTGGCAGATGATCCCTGCACCCAAAACCCAGAAAGACTTGACCTGACCTTGGCCTCTCTGGATTGGGTATCACTTCACAAACAGGCCGAGATATATCTGTGAATTTGTCTGTTTATTGCTTCTCCAGGGACTCTTAGAAGCTGAAATTTCTGGAGAGGCCATAAGGATAGATGCTAATTTTTTTTAAAGCGATTTCAAGTGAGGCTTTTTACAATCCTTCGAGTCTGTTTATAATACGCAGCCAATGATTTGAAAGATTCTTCTCTTCTTGCCTTCTAATTGACTAAAATTAAAAAGACAGGGTTTTTGAAAGTAGAAGGGCTGAATACTTTAAACTTTTGACCATCTTTTTGGGGTGGAGTTTGGAGATTTTTTTGGGAGGTCACATGTGAGGAGATGTTGGTCCAGCAACCAAATCTCAGAGGCTCAATATACAAAGCTTCTGCCGAGCAGAAGTAGACATTAAATTGTGGCGTTGGTGTGAGCTGTCTCGTGTGAATTCAATTCAGCCCTTGCATTAAACATAACACTAGGGGCCAAAAATCTGGAAAATGGGACATAAAATCTGGACAAAAAGACAAAAAAAACATTTTCAGCCTGGCATAACCTGCATGCTCCTGTCAGCAATGTGGGCGCTAGGAGTGGTGAGGGTCCCTGTTGAGAGGAGTGGAAAGCTGGGGGAAATTGGGAATTTGGGTGGAAAAATGAAAGCTGTGGGGAATATGAGAAAGCTGGGGGGAAGAAAAGCTGGGAGGGAAATGGGAAATCTGGGGAAAGTTGGAAAGCTGGGAAAACAGCTAAAATTACTGGGTGAGAATACACAGCATCAGGTAACAACCTTTTTATGGGTTCAGCAAGGGATTTATAGTTTCTTTTTCCTGGCCATGAAGGCTGTTTTGTTCCTCAGGGTCAGGTAATGATCGGAGCTGATTTTCTGTTTGGGGCTCCTTGGGGGGCATGGTGTGCAGTGAATGACTGGCTGACAGCCTGTCTGATTATTATTATATTATTTATTTTTCTTTTTTCTGTTTTGCTTTTGACTCACATCATTTTGGTGGCAGTTTTTGGATTTATTTTGAAGCTGCCAGTGTTGCTTGGAATTACGATTGATGTGGGCTGAGAACATTGGCATTGCCTGGTAATTCCTGCCTTTCCTCTGCAGGCAGGGTGAGCTCAGCTGAGGGCAACCCAGGATTCTGTGCATGGCTGGGAAGATTGAGGTAATGGAGATTTGGCAAAGAGTGGTTTTCAAAAACCCACTCTGCACCAAATTCTGCCCCAAATGATTTGGATTTAATTCACGTAGACGCCTGGGAGCACAGTGACGGGGTGGTCCTGGGTTCTGCAGTTTTATAATCTCTTTTTTTCCTTATCAGTAATTCAGTTCCGCTCCCTTGGTTACCCTTATTCACAAAAGCACAAGTGTCACCTCACACACAAGATTTTCTGGCTGGATCCAAAGAATAGGATGTACTCCACAACAGCTTGGGATGTGTTCCCTCGTAAACCTCTGAGAGTCCACAGCTGATTTAAGATTGAACTTCCGCTGTGGGATGGTGCTGTTCAGGGCACTGGGATGCCAAATTGATTTCTTTTGTGCCCCCAGTTTACCATCAGATGCTGGTTAGTGTTCAAAAAAGCTTCAAGCGAAGGGCCAGAGTTGAGAAGTTCTCAGATGAACGAGCTGCTTATTTCAGATGCTACCACAAGGTAAGGCACAAGTTCTCAGATCAAACTTTCACATTGCTTGCTGCAATACCAAAAATAAATCAAAAAACTTTTGTGTATTGTTAGTTCCTGAAAATTGAAATTGTTTCAGCTACTTAAGGTCCTAACTTTTGTGTGTGCTTTCATTCAGTGAAGTAGAAGCAAATAAATGTTTCTTTGTAGCAACCATCTTGCAAAGCAAGTGGAAAATCACTTCATTGTTAAAGCATTTCTCCTCTCCTCATCCCTTTAAAATCACAGCTGAAATACTTTGCAGTGACGCCTGCTCTTCTTTTCCAGAATCACCATCCCAGTAAAAATGGAATTCCAATCACTGGTGGGATTTTCTAGATTTGCCCCTCTGTGGAAAGCAGAGGACAGCTGCAGCAGGAATGTCATTTTCACAGGCAGTGATGGTGTGAAAGTTTCTGCTAAATAATTTTGGGAGAGACGAATGAAAGATTTCCCTCCCAGCACTGCTGTAAATGCTGCACATTTCATATTCACCTGGAATTTTCCATGTGTCAGTCTCCTGGCCATGGAGGTTGAATAAGAAACCTTTTAATTTATAATACTTGTGGGCAAAACTGCAGGTTGGAATTCTGGCCTCATTCCATGAGCTTGATAGCTGCTCTGCACTCATCTGACGACATTTAGGATGAATCCCTGAGGGTAATCCTGCCTCGTGAATCCTGGCTGCACACCAGAACTCTAATTGATTGGTCATAAAACCCTGGCTATTTCTAATAAGTCGGCTCAGAATAATTCAATTTCTATTAGGTGACTACTTTCAGAAGTAATGAGCTGTTTGTTTTTTGGAGGTGTCGTCTGAGGCTGCACAGTGTGTGTAAGACTTCTAGCTCTGTGTGAAACACGGGGATTTGTTTTATCATACATTCCGAATTTATTGCTCAATCTTGTTTTTTTCCATGTGTTAATGCAATTTGACAGGCACCTCGGGTAATTGAAGGAAATAGAATCCAAGAGGACTGGAATGAGGCTGGAATTTCTTCCTCTCTTCATGATGCCCTAGTTATACCTGTTTTGAGGTGTAACCCACCATCAGCCTGAATCGGCAGAGTAAACCCATTGAAAGCTCACTGCATCACAGGGATTTTCAATTTAAGCCAATCTTAGGCTCGCTTAGCAACTTCCTTCATTCCCAATTATCCTTCTCCTATAAATATAATTTCTGGGTTTCTCTAATAGCTGATTTGACGGAATGATGGGGTCGAAGTCCCAAAAATCAGTCACTGAAAACTACACACAAATTTTGGCGGTGGTTTTTTTTAAAAGAACTTTTGTTAGAACAAGACATTCAAATCACCCCAGTTCTACTCAGGGACACCTTCCCCTGTCCCAGGTTTGCTCCATCCCTATCCACCCAGGACCTTGGACACTCCAGGGATCAGGCAAATGAGAAATTCTGATTTTTTGGGGCTCATTTGAATTGAGGCTGTTCTCAGCAGAGAAGACTGGAGCAGGGATTTTTTGAGTTAGGCTGGTTCTCTGTTTAGATCTCCAAACGGGGGGGAGGGGGGGGGATGACGGTCTCCTTTATTTTTTTAACCACCTCACTGAATGATATAATGGCATTTCTGGGCAAAATGGGCTTCATTTTATAAAGAGCCACCGGTGCATAAAAATGAGGGTTTTTTTAAATAAAATAGCTTGAATGTGTGAAATTTAAATGTGGTAAATGAGGGAGCTTCTGAGAGTATTAAATTTGATCTGCTGGAAAAAGAGAACTGGTCCCTGCTGCTCTCTGTTTAGACTGTATTTTGACTGATTCTGGTGGAAATTAGTAAGTAATTATTGATAAAAACACCCAACCAAAATGTGTATGTCTTCAACTCTCACGCTTTCCACTGCTTTAATTGCTAAAAATGTTGCGGCTTTTATTTAAAAAATTTTGGGATTTTGGCAGCGAGCTCAGGGTTGTCCCAGAGTTGCATTTCACTCCGTGGTGTGGAGAGGCTCTGCTGTGACAATTCTGGCGCTGCACTCAGGGGCAGGCGAAGTTAATCCTCACAAAAAAAAAGAGGGGCAAAAAGCAATTGACACTTCTTTAGCCATGACAGAAGGCACATTTGGTGCTTGCTTAACAATGCTTGCTTGTTAGCCTTAGATACAATGGCAACAGTGTTCCATTATTTAAGATTAAAACTTTCTATATCTTGATTAAAATTATGATATATTTTATATCTATAATTAATATATCATATAATTACAGTTATATTTCCTATATATAGATATAGATTATAGATATATTTTTCTGCTGTTCTAAGGTTTGTATGACCTATATCAACATGCTCTATTGTTACAAGTCCTTGCTCAACCTCCTAAGTATCTTTTTACTTTCAGAATCATCATCTACAGCAGAAACTCTAAGCTTTCCTTCTTTTCTGCTCCGAGCCTGCTTTAATACTTTCCCAAAAATCCTTTACTTTAATGGATTCCCCCCCAATAAAAAGCAGAAACCACAAAGAAACAACCCAAACCCAAAAACCCGCAACCTGTGAAGGTGTCAGTTGGCCATGAGCCTGTGCTAATAATCCAAGTTCAGACGATGCCATAGAGAGCAAACCTCCCCTGCACATCCTCAGGGACTGAGGGTGGAATTCCCAATGAAGAATGTTAAATTTATCCCCAGAACCCAACTCCCACAGAGAAATCTGCTGCCAATCCCAGAGACAGAGAATGAGGCACCGAGCTGTGAGCAAACCCAACAGAGAGTGCACACCTGAGCAACGATGAACCATATATCCTACCCACAACTGCGGCCGTTCAGGAGGGCTGTCCAGGCAGCAGAGTCCAGGCAGATGCAGAAGATAAATTGGGGGATTTATTCCCAGGCCTCCCTGGGCACAGTCCACACTGGGCAGCCCCAGAGCCCGGCTGGGACAGACACCCAAGGGCAGCCCAAATGCACAGTAATGGACACCCGCCACCAGGCGACACTTGGGGGAGAAGTTCTCTCCATCAGACACCTTGGAGTCATTGTCCAATTCCAGCTCCGCTTAGGCAGCTTCCATCCTCCTTGAGCTTTTCCTTCTGCCTTCCCCCTTGGCTTTGTTCTTGGGCCTGAAGTTGTCCCTTGTGCCAACTGGGAAGGAATTGTTTTGTGTGCCTGCTGTGTGCAGAGAGCTCAGTAGCACTGAATATGGAACCTAAAACTGCTCACCAAACACACAGAGTCTGAAAAATATCAAGCTAAAACTTACGTCATCCACGTGCCTCAATAGAGTCCAAGAAGAAAGCCTCAGGCAAAATTTTTCTAAACGTAGTACTCTCCACCACAAAGGATTAGGGTTAGGCATGGATTTAAATCAAAGTGCTCAGGTCCTTTTTGTTTGCTTTTGTAATGCAACTTTTCCTGTTATCAACCTAAAAACAAAATGTCTGTGACTTTAGCTAGTGCATCAGGCTTAGACACCATGTGCTTAGCCTCTGCCACCCAGAAACTCCATTTCTATTTGTCTGGTAGGGCGCTGCAGACACATGGCCATGATAGATAAAACAATGCAGGTTCTTAAAGGGTAAAATATTGTCAGCATGTGGGGTTGGGATCACAACCCTGTAAACACTGGAATTATTGGGCAAGATAACTTCCTCAAACACCTCAGAGCCTCAGGAGATAGATCTCCTTGGTAAAAATCCAGTAAAAATGGATTTTTGTGTTAGGTACAGCTGTACAGAGAAAGAGTCTCTGTTGGTTCAAGACGTTTCTCCTCATCACCAATTGTTTAAGAACCAGACTTCTTGGTGCAATTACACTTGCATGATGTGGTGACTCCTCTTCACAGCTGCCCCAAGGGATGGATTTTAATCTGTGGAGACAGAGCTTGGCCTTCCCATCCCACATTGCAGGAGGTCTGTGTAGTTTAGGGAGATTTACTTTGTTAACACCAAGTATGAAAATGATGCCAAGTATCAGTACCAAGTATGAAAACACCCTCAGCAGGATGCAGTTTTTATTGGAATATTAAGGATTCTACTGACACATCACAAAGTCGGAAGAAATGAGAATTTTTTCCCTTAAAATTAACTCCTCCCTGGGCTTTGGAGTGATTCTGTCTGATTCTATTCTGGAATCTGTCTAAAAATCCTGAGGAGTCCTCACTCAGCCCATCAATCTCAGGAGAGGTTTAATCCATCATGAAACTGTAAAGGATTGGAAAGGAAAATGATGAATGGAGCTCATTTCTCACCAGCACCTGCCTCCCTCACTCAAGTCTTTCCTTCCTTTCCTTCTTTCCTTCTTTTCTTTCTTTCTGGGCTGGATTAAAGTGCAAGAATTCTTTGATTTGTTGGTGCAGAGGGGCTGACAGGGCCCTGGTTGTGGTGGCACCCTGGTGACAGCAGTCCCTGGGGCTGAGAATGCTCCTTTCCTTCTCCACGTCAATTTTGGGTCCCCAGCACTGTCTTGGTGGTGCTCCTGTGATTTTGGAGAGTCCCATCTGTCTGCATTTGAAATGTGTCCTTGTCTGCAGCCCTGCACAGGGCCTGAGTTTGGACAGCCTCACCACGGGAGGTGCACAACAGAAATAAACGCTTTTAAAAAAATTTTTGGTCTAATATTAACCTTTAAATCCTTTCTAATCTAATCTTGCTCTATTTTTTGAAAGTGGAAAAGTCACAGTGCCCTAAAAAAGGGTCATGTGGGAACAGTCATTTGGAGCTTATGGAATGAACTGGGAATTTGCATACACAAAGCAAATTGCCCTCTTAATTCCTTTGGTCCCACAAGGGAGGAGAAATAATTAGGATCCAGCCTACAAAATCTGCACAGAGTTGCTTTTCAGGTGACTGTCTGATTTGCACTTGTTAAACATAAATAAACCACCACAAATTGCCACATTCTTGAACAAAATAATACTGGAGGAAGGAGAAAATTCTTATTTCTTTTGACTTTGTGATGTGCCGGAAGAATCCTTAATATTCCAATAAAAACTGAACTAATGGTGTACACCGAGTACAGGAGTACACCGAGCCCTCGAGGGGTTCTGAATTTTAATCCAATTGGATTAATCCTGCCTTGAAACAGCAGAAGTGATTTAAGCAGTCTTTTCTGTCTGGTTATGGAATAATCCATTTGGAAAATTGGATTGTGGAACCTGTAATTGTTTTCCAGGCAAAACTTTATCTGTAGCAAATGAAATGTTTCAAGTCTGAGCACTCTGCTAAGAAGGAGCTGTTGAAGGTTTATTTTAGTGATTGTTATCATTTAGTTGGGAGTGAGGCATCAGGTTTGGGGGCTTTAAAAGAATTAAAGGAACTTCTCAGAGGGGTTTGGTGTCTCCACTAAAATTCCACCCAGTGGGGCTTGTGTCTCTGAGGAGAGGAGAGGAGAGAAGAGGAGAGGAGGAGAAAAAAGGGGAACAGAGAGAAGTGAGGGGTGGAGAGAAGAAGAAAGATTAAAAAAAAAGAGAAAAGAGAGAGAAGGGAAGGTTGGTTCAGGGAAGGGAAGGTTCAGGGAGGAGAGAGAAGAGAAGAGAAGAGAAGAGAAGAGAAGAGAAGAGAA
>CM031874.1:11005954-11074544 GCA_018697195.1 Certhia americana | reverse complement strand
AGAGAGAAGAGGGAAGAGGAAGAGAAGAGAAAGAGAAGAGAAGAGAAATCGAACTGGATGAGTTTTATGTCCCTCCAACCCAAACCCTTCCATGATTTTATATAAAATTTCATCTGTTATTTATGCTTATTATCTGTGCAGGCAGATCTGATGAGCAGGAGTGAGCAATAACATTTTCCATTAAATGTTCCCCTGGGGTTTCCTGGGAAATGTTTTATCTCTTCTCATCATGGGGGCAATTTTCAGTAAGCCGAGACAGAGCCATGAATCCTTAATTAAGATTAAAACCCAAGGTGCTTGGGAACCCTTGTGTAGGCAATAAATACAATCCCTGGTTTTAGGCCCTGAAATGCTCCCCGTATTTGAGAATTATGCATTAATTCAAACAACACTTGGAATTCTGAGGAGCATTTTTTAGGAAACTGATTTTTTTGTGTGTGTTTTTGCTGGGAATGGGAGGGATGGAAGGATTTTGGCTGAATGGATCTGTCAGGCTGAAGCTCTGCTTGTTCTGTCAGCTGGGAAATGACAGATTGATTAATTCCTGCTCCTGGTTCAGAACTCTCTCACCACACAGCTCAGCAAGTATTTTAGTTTTTAATCTAATCAAAATGCAGTTCAATTGTATGGATTGTCATCTTAATGCAAAGGAGGCTTGGAAGGGGAAGGGAGGGGGGGAATATGCAAAGAGAGGTCTTCAAACCTCAACAAAATATCATGATTTTATGTTAATGCTGGTTCAGGTCTGATATTTGTGGTTTAACCCCCATTTTAGAATTAAGTTGCTAAATCTACATTAGTTCCTGATCTCAAATAAAACATACATGAATTAGACTAACCATGAAAACACTTGTTTTGCAAGAGCCTGGCAGGAGGAGAGCTATTTTAAAATGAAAAAAAAAAAAAAAAAAAAAAAAAAAAAAAAAAAAAAAAAAAGAGGAGGGGAAAAAACCCAAACTTCAGCCTCAAATATTTTCAGGTGTTTGGTGCCTGCTCCTGCCTGGCTTCCAGGAGCGTGGGGGTGTGTGAAGGCTGCAGTGTGAATTCCAGAAGGATGTGCCAGACAGTTTGGACCATCTGTTGTGCCAAAGGGAGGCTGCTCAGTCAGCTGGGGAGGGGAGGGGGAGCATTGCTGGCTGCCACAGCTGGGCAGATATCCTGATTTTTGCCAGAGGGCTTCTCCCCTGGGAGCACTGGCAGCAGGAATTGCTCCATGCAGGAAGCTCTGGATGGTGCCAGAGTGGAGAATATTCCTGGAGATGGGCAAGGTGGGGGCAACTTCAGCATCTTGGGCAGCTCAGGGGTCACCAGGAGATCTGGAGGTGCAGGAGGAGATTTTGGGGCCCTGCTCTGTGAAATGCCCCCAGGTTTGATTCCAGACAGAAAAATCAGCACACACGAGGTGTGCCCAGGAAGGAAAGAAGATGGAAAGTTGGATTCCAGCCACTCTTCTGCACGGAGCCACTCATGTCCCTGATTTCAGAGATTCCCAGATTGTCCCTCTGTGTGTGCTGGGGGAATCCTCAGTCTGGAGCTCGATGTAACTCAATTGTTGTTTCAGCAGCCTTGAAGATTTCTCAGTTTAGCACTATTGTTGTTCCAGCAACCTTGAGGAATTCCAGGGGATCTGATAAACACCCCTAGGGATAATTTGGCTGGAGCATCCCTGGGAACAAAGTGGTCAGATGCATTGCAGCATTGTCTGCTCTGCAGACAGCAAGGGCTGTGTGTGAAGGGAAGCTGAAAAATCTGATCTTTATGGCTTGAAAACAACCACCTTGGACATTGCACCACTTCTCCTTCACTCTCAGATCCAGATTTAAAGGTGCAAAGTTTATTTCTGAGCTAAACAGATGAACGGGGATACAATTCAGCATCAACCCAGGACAGTGCCCTGGGTGTGAGGAAGCTTTGGTCCCACCTTTCTCTTGGCTAAAATTCCATTAGGATGGTGTCACACTGGAGTCTTGTAGAGCTGAGACAACTGGAGAACGTGGCTGCAGCATCTCCCAAAAGATGGAATTTCCCGTGGAATTTCCGAGGTGATTCCTGCCAAGGCTGCATCTCCTCAAGAGCCATGGCAGACAGTCAGAGCCTGCTGATGTTGTCTCACCTTTTCCTCCCTCTTGTCCCTTCTCTCCTCCCCTTGCCCAGCCAAGAATGCTCAGATCTCTTGCCAAGCTCCTCATTAAAATCCCAAATTGTGCTTTTCCAGGTGACGGAGCTCAATAACGTGAGGAACATCTCGAGGCTGCCAAAAAGCACAAAGAAACACGCAGTGGGCATTTATTTCAGTGATGACACCTCCAAAACCTTTGCTTGTGACTCAGGTGGGTAAAACGGCCACGCTCCTTGGAAAAACTCAGAGCATGATGGGGAAATTATAAATATTATGTACCTACACACAGATTTTCTGGGCATTTATACAGAACTTGAGGCAGATGAATGGTGCAAGGTGCTGCAGATGGAGTGCCTGGGAACACGAATTAATGACATTAGCCTTGGAGAGCCTGACTTGTTGGCATCTGGAGTAGAGAGGGAGCAGAGTGGTAGGTACAGAAATCTTAAATTTTTAAATTTTTAATTGCATTCTTTACAAGCCTTTTAGACCGTACATACGGATATTAGAAATAAAAAGGAGCAAAACTGTTTTTCCAAGCCCTCTGTGCTGTTTTGTCGGGGGGGTTGGTTTTAGTTGTGTGGGGGTTTAATTTTTGGGTTTTGATTTTTGTTGCTACCAGAGATAATAAATTAGTTATCTAGGATTATTTTGGAGTAGCACTTCCCTTGCTCTTGGAGATGGGAGCTATTTATTGGGTGGGTTTTTGGTGTGATGTCAGTGTCTGAGGCTTTGTAAAAAGAAGAATAAATAACAGTAATTGCATGCAAAACCCGAGTGCTCCACTTCTCTGTGCAAATGAGCTCGTTACCTGCACAAGCAGTGGATTTATTCATGCACACAACTTTATGAGCTCTGTAAATACCAGGATTATGTATCTATTCTCCTCAGGCTCTGAGTGCACACACAAATATTTGATGCCCTTTGGGTGCACCGTTTTACTGCCCCAAACGTGGAGTTTACAGTTCCAGAAAGGAATTCTTTGTGTGGGAACCAATAGTGGAAATAATAGCAAGAATAGAGCTGGAAAGTAGGAAATTCCTTGAATGACTTGCACATGTGCTGGGCAGGGATTTTAGACTAACCTTTTGTTTTTCTCCCAGAGAGATTCAATGTGTATTTGATGCCATCCCCTAATTTAGATGTGCATGGGGAATGTACCTTGCAGATAACATTTGAGAACATCTGTCTTTGGGACATCCAGAATCCCAGAGTCAAACTGGTCTCGTGGCCACTCAGTGCCCTGCGGCGCTACGGGCGGGACCCAGCCTGGTTCACCTTCGAGGCAGGCAGGTAGGTGGGGGAATTTGCTTTTTCTCTGCCTTCCTGGGGGTGCTGGGACCATTTCCAAAAAGGGTTTCCAAGGATAAAGGAGTTGGTATGCATCCAGAAGCCAGGCTGGATCCGTTGCTTCAAAAAAAAAAAAAAAAGCCAGGATGATTAAAATATTGAAAAAAGTATAAACCCCCCAAAAAATGTAATTGAAGTACTGAAATAAATATAACTCTCCCCAAAAACACAATTGAAGTACTGAAATAAATATAACCCTCCCCAAAACCACAATTGAAGTACTGAAATAAATAACCCTCCCCAAAATCCCATTTGAAGGGCTGAAATAAATATAACCCTCTCCAAAATCCCATTTGAAGTATTGAAACAAATGTAACCCCCCCTAAAATCGCATTTGAAGGGCTGAAATAAATATAACCCTCCCTCAAAAAAAACCCCAAATAAAACACTGAAATAAATATAGCGCCCCCAAAAATCCCATTTGAAGTACTGAGATAAATATAACCACCTCCCCCAAAATCCCAGTTTTGGAGCAGAGGCTGGGCAGAGTTAAAGGAATAAATCAGAGATTTATTAAAGGAATAAAGCAGGGATTTATTAAAAGGCTTTCCAAGGATCCACCTTGGGCAGGACAAGAGCCTGGCCAAGGCTGCACCCAGGATGGACCCCGAGTCAGGAGTTTTCACTCTTTGATCACTTTGGGTCCATTTCCATGTTGGGGTTCATTGTGCAATTCCAGCCCCAGGTTCTGCAGTCCCACCCTCCCAGGTTCTCCCCTCAGTTCTCTGCTGGTTGCACTTTTGGGGCTGAAGCTGCAGCGCTGTCCTTGGCTCTGGGGCTGGCAAAGGATTGTTCTGTGTGCCTGAGCTGTGAGCAGAGCTCACTGACACTTTCCATGGAGTTCAGAGTCACACACCAACTGCACACAATGTGGGAAAGAGAAAAACTCAAACTTCAGGCATCAGTTCCCTCTGCAGCCCCCTTGGTTTCTCCACCCTTGTGCAGGAGCAGCACGGGTGTCGTGGGTTGTGCTCGATTTTCTTGGCTAATGCACTAATTGTGTTTAAGTTTTGGCCAGAAACAAACAAAGTTATTCCCAGGTTTTTTTTTTTTTTTTTTTTTTCAGTTTTAAGATGTGTATTTACAAAAGACATATCCACTCTTTTTATTAGCCTAATCAAGCATCAATATTACAAAATTGTCCAATTAAAGCCAACCTAAGACAACGGGAAGGTTTGGCTGGGTCGTGGTGAGCTGGAAACTTCCATCTCCCACTTGGCTGCCCTGTGCTCTTGCCTTGGCAGGATGTGTGACACAGGAGAAGGGCTCTTCATCTTCCAGACCAGGGATGGGGAAGCCATCTACCAGAAGGTTCACTCTGCTGCCCTGGCCATAGCAGAGCAGCACGAGCGGCTGCTGCAGAGCGTCAGGAATTCCATGGTATGGAGCTCACGGGGTGGGGAGGGGGATAGCAGCCACCAAAAGGTGCTGCTTTAGGGGATTGTCACTGTTAGCAGCAGCAGGATAATTAACATTATCATTTAGTATTAGCATTTGTTATTATTATCATCATAATCATCATTATCAGGATAATTATAATGATATCAGTATGATATTATTATTGTCATCATGATAATTATCACTATCATCTATTATTAGCATCATTATTATCACTATAATTATTATCACTATCATTATAATATTATTATCATCATCATGATAATTATCACTATCATTTATTATTAGTATTCATTATTATCATTATCATAATCATCATTATAGTATCATTATAATGATATTATCATCAGGATAATTATCACTATCACAATTAGCATTCATTTTTATCGTTATCATAATCATTATCAATATAATTTTATTAACATTAGTATGGTATTATTATCATCATCATGATAATTATCACTATCACTATTAGCATTCGTTATTATTATCATTATCATAATCATAATTATCTGTACAATTATAATGATATTATGATATTATTATCAGCAGCAATATAACTATCACTTCCATTTTTTATTAGCATTCGTTTTTATCATTATCATAATTGTATTTATCAGTATAATTATAATATTATTATCATCAATATAATCACTACCATTTATTATTAGCATTATTATCGTTGTCATAATCATGATTATCAGCATAACTATAATGATATTATGATAATATTATTATCATCATCATAATTATTATCACTATCATTATTAGCATTCATTATTATTATAATTATCATAATCATCATTATCAATATAAATATAATGATATTATGATATCATCATTATAATCAGTATCATTACCAGCATTTATTATTATTGTTGTTATTATTATTATTATTATTATTATTATTATTATTATTATTATTATTATTATTATTATTATTATTATTATTATTATTATTATTATATTATTTCATTCTGCTTGATTATAAAATGTAGGGCAATGTGTGTAGCTGGGATTCAAAGATAGAAAGGGACCCTCACATTCCTTCGTGTTTGTGGGTGCAAAGTTACCACTGAGGGAAAGTCAGCTGCTCTCAGTGCACAGCCTCATTAACGTCCTGTGATTAATTTGTTTGGAAGCATTTCTCATCAATCTGTTTGCAAAACGTGGCTCCTGCTCGTATTCCCATGTTCCATTTGGACATTTGGTGGTGCCTGTGCTCCAGGGCTGGTTTGGGGAGGGGCAGACAGGTTCCCTGGGAAGAGCTGGATGCTGATTCTTTCAGGAGCAGGAGAGGGGCTCACTGCAGGCAGCGGTGCTGCTGCTCTGCCCTTGCTCAGTAAAATGTCATTTAACACCATCTTTGCTGGGTTTGACTTTTTGTTTTAAAACCAAGAACCTCTCAGTTCTGGTTAATGGAGTTCTTGTTCAAAAATATCTAAATTTATCTTCAGTGGAGACAGATGGATAGAGGAGATGAGTCCTCAACAGTGACTAAATTAAGCAGATTAAAATTAACCTAGGCTAGGTCAGCATAACTGCACTAATATTTGTAGCCTGGCAGGGTCAGAAGCGATGGAGGAACCTGTTGAGAGAACAATTTCATTTTCAGCAAGCAGGGATTGGTTCTGAAATGACAATGAATAGGTTTACAGGCAATTTTGAGTTTGTTTGCTTTGCATTTATGGCATAACATCTTTAACAGCTGATGTCAAACCCCACCTTCCAATGCCCATGGACTCACCAGCTGCAGAGCTGCTGGAGATTCCAACAGGCAGCAGCTGCACAACCTCTCCAAAAGCTCCTTCCCCAGCTCTGTGTGCCACCATAGCCCCTGAATGGAATTTTAGAGAGCCTGCAGTGCCTGTCCCTGCCGTGGCTGTGCTGTCCCCAGCTGTCCCTGACCCTGTGTCCTGCCTTGCAGCTGCAGCTGAAGAGGAGCGAGCGGGCGGCGTCGCTGGGCACCGTGGTGCCACTGCCCCGCAGCGCCTACTGGCACCACATCACCCGGGGACACAGCACGGGACAGCTGCTGGGCCTGCCAGGTGAGGGCACTGCCAGACACCCTGCCACCTCCAGGGGTGACACTGAGCCTGAGCACTGCTCTGCTGCACGGGGTGACACCCATGGGGTGACATTCATGGGGTGACACTGAGCCTGAGCACTGCTCTGCTGCACGGGGTGACACCCATGGGGTGACATTCATGGGGTGGCACTGAGCCTGAGCACTGCTCTGCTGCACGGGGTGACACCCATGGGGTGACATTCATGGGGTGACATTCTTGGGGGTGGCACTCATGGGGTGACACTCAGCCTGAGCACTGCTCTGCTGCACGGGGTGACATTCATGGGGTGACATTCATGGGGTGGCACTGAGCCTGAACACTGCTCTGCTGCATGAGGTAGCACTCATGAGGTGGCACTTATGGGGTGACAATCATGGGGGTGATATTCATGGAGTGACACAGCCTGAGCTATGCTCTGCTCCACGGGGTGACACCCATGGAGGTGACACTTATGGAGGTGACACTTAGCCTGAGCACTGCTCTGCTCTGTGGGGTGACACTCATGGAGTGACACTCATGGAGGTGCAGAGGCAGGGAGGGATGCTCCAGGAGCAGCTCTGGGATGCAGATAGGAAGGAAGGGATGCTCCAGGAGCAGCTCTGGGATGCAGATAGGAAGGAAGGGATGCTCCAGGAGCAGCTCTGGGATGCAGATAGGGAGGGAGGGATGCTCCAGGAGCAGCTCCATGCTCTCCAAGGGTCACTCAGTGGTCCCCAAGTGCCTGGATGGGTGTGGCAGGGATCGCAGAGGCAGGAGGGCTCTGCGGGGAGCAGCTCTGCCCCCGGGGATCTCAGAGGGTTCAAACCTGAGCTCCAAGCTCCTGAGAGAGGGGAAACTGCAGCACCTGATGTGCAGCACTGAGGAGTGGGCCAAAAGTCTAGCACGTGGTGTGTGTTGGTTTCCAGATTAAAAATCTCACAAAAAAAAAACAAAAAAAACCAAAAAACTCTCTCCAAAGAAAAAAAAAAAATACCTAGAAGAAATATTTTTCCAGGATCGTTCTTTCCCCAACACTAGAGGGGCAGGCAGCACATGGAAAGCTGCATCCCGGAGGAGGGATGAAGGTGAAAGCAGAACCTCCATGCCTGGTCAGAGTTGTTCCATAGGATCAGGGAGTGGGAAGAGGAGCTGCTGGTGGCACAGTCTGTACTCTGTGCCTTAGCCACGGACCCTTTATCTAAATCAGTAATTCAGCATGAGATAATAGATCTTGCACGGGTACAAACACTTTGTTTATTATACTAGGAACATATCTTGTTTGTTAGACTGGGAAAAAAAGGATCGAAAAGAGCATTTTTACCTTTGAAATGCAAGTCAGAACTTTGAAAAATAGTCAATTTGTTTTGTACAAACTTCTGTTCTGAAGGATGTGGTAAAGAAAACCTGTGTGGATATATCTGACCTGGAGCAGCAGATTCTCCAGGGTTAGATTTAATTAATTAATCTGTGTGTAAATCCCTGACTGGGGTGCCCGTGTTTAACTGGGGTTGTTCTGTTTTTCCCCTCTGTCCCTGTGAAGATGTCTCCAGCCCAGTGAAGCTCCATCGCACGGACACTTTTCCAACCTACAGGTCAGAGCATCGATAAAAATCCAGGGGAGAACTTTCCAAACTCTTTGTCCTCTGACCAACTGCCCCGGTGGATGACAGTGGGGATGACAACCAAGGATACAAATGCAGAGAAGTTCAGATTGGACGAAAAATTCTTGCAATACGAAGGATTTTTTTAAACTTTGCCAAAAGCGGAAACTCTTCTGTGGGTATTGGGGAGAGGAACCAAAGCACCAAACCCTGTGGTGTACCTTTTATATCTTACAGCTGGACAGAGAAGGAATCACTCCCTGAACACTTCCCACTGCTTTTGTATGATAGGTATGCTGTAAATATGTGAGACTCCTGCTGTTGTGTGGTTATTTTGTCTCCTGACACTGCTGTGTCACTCTGGTTTGTGGCAATGCTTTTATCTTCAGTTATTCCCATTATTGTTACCCTATTCCTGATCTCTGGAATGGTGGCCAGTTTGAAGCAGCTCTTGGATACAATTTTTCCTGTTTGAAGACTTGGTTGATTTCTTTCAAAAGAATCTCCTTTTTCCTGTATTTATTTCCATCACTGTAAAGATTGAAAATAAAAAAAAAAAAGGCAGTTTGTGGTGCAGTGGGTTTATTCTGTCATTCAATTAACAAAATCTTAATTATTCTTCTAGGACAGAATTGGGGTCTGGGGCTTTGAGTTAAAAATAGCAAAAGGTAAATATTGGACTTCCATATGCAGGAGTGTTGTAGGAACTGGAGGGGAGGGAAGCCAAACCCTGAGAGTGGGACAGGCAAATGTGATTCTGAAGGAAGTAAAATCAATCTGCCATCATTGTGGAAGGTACCCCACAGTGCAAAGATAAGCTTAATTTATTGTAAAAAAGGATTATGTTCATTCCAGGGCTGAACTGCTCACACAAATAAGGGGTTGAAGGGCATGTTGTGACTAAAAAGTCTTTATCTTCCAGGTTTGTTTCTGCTAATGCATTCTCTCCCTGGCAGCAGCTGTTGTTTTATCGTGGATATGACAGTTCAGGAAATGCTTTTATTCACCTTCCACTCATGCAGTGATTGATAGAACACGGCTATCTGTGGCTGAACACTCCAACTACAAAGAAGACAAGAAAAAGCCACTCCAACCTTGGCCTTTAAATGAAGGGTCATTAAATCAACCAGCTCTGAGATTATTCTTGCCAGTGAAACTGCCTGGGTAAACAGTCTGGAGTTGACTTTGCTTTGAATTACTGGCTGTGGATGACACAGGGTCAAGAAGCTGCTTTGGTTTAGTTTTTGGTACCAGCACGTGAAGATATTTTTGCATCCCTGCTGCCTCAGAAAGCTGAGGGAGTTTGCAGCTCCTGTGGGGAATGGCTTTCTGCAGAGTGTTTGGAACTGGGTGTTCAGGCTCCGTGGATGCTGGCACACCTGGGAAGGGCTGGAAGGGATCCTTCAGGTACTCCAAAAAATGTGCAAATGTAGAGTTGGGGGGTTCAGGGCTCAGTGGGTGCCACAGCCTTGAGAATTCCTCCTCTCCAGTGTCTGCCCTGCACATGGACCTGCACAGTAACAGCTTTGGAGCTTGGGCTCACTGTGAAAAGGAGAATAAAACCCAATTTACACACTGGTTTCAATTGCCCCCTGCAATTCCAGCATGGCCTTTTTTATATCCTTCAACCTCAGGGAAATGCTGAACCCCTGGACCCTTTTCACCCCACAGAATCCACCTGCAGGTCAGAATGGTGGTGTTGGAAGGATATGTGTTGGGGAAAGGGGAAAAGGGAGCAGGGAGGAAGTGTGGAACTGCTCACCCCCCTCTGTAAATCTGTGCTGAGGAGTTATTCCAGTTTTTGAAGCAACTAACTGCACAGTGGATACAGGCAGAGGGTCCAGACCACAGCAGGTAATGATCCTAAAATGCCAAACTTGGAATCAAATCCATTAGGAAAAAATAAAAAAAAAAAAGAAGAAAATCTAATATCAAGGCTTGCCATTACATTTCTGTTTTGGTGTTTTTATTGCAGTAACCAAATGCAAGTGGCATGATTTAAATAGCACAGAGGGCAACACAACTGCTGGAAATAAATCCTGGTGCTGCTGGGAGGAATGGGATGGGTCACATCATCTCCATTTCCATTTAAAGGGATGAAGGGACATGGATTTGCACCAGGACTTGCTAAAAGTTGCTCAAAACCTGGAGGTATTTTTATTGTTGTTCAAACCTTTTTTTTTTTCCTTAAATAAAGTACATCTTCCATTTTTTGCTTGACCAAGACTTAATAAAGCAATTTTTACCTCCTTGAGGGAAGGCAGTGATTGAAGTGGGTTGGTTTAGCATTTGCCTGAGTGAAACACCTTTTATTTTTCCAGCTTTCACTGCTGTCAGTGCTTATTCTTCTAATTGTGTTTAGTTTTCCTTTCCCTGACACCTTACAGCAGAAAAGCAGCATCAATATTTAAGTAGGTGAGCATCTCTTGCAGTTTGTGACTTGCAGCCAGATTGGCATTCATTTAAATAGTCACACAGATCAAATTAATTCCATGGGAGCAGCTGTGGGATGTGCACACCAACCCTGCAGCCTCAGGCTCTGAGAGCAGGGGCAGGATGTGAAATCCCTCTGTTCTCATTAACTTCCACAAGGGCACATTGATCCTCTCTTCCCATCAACACTAACGAACCGTTCTCTGATTTTTTTAGGGAATATTCTGCCCCTACCACCAGCCCTGGAGTGTTTAAAGAAAAGCTGCTTTCAAACACAAAGCTCTAATTAGAACCCCAGCCTCAGCTCTATTGATTGCTCCACACTTCCTGCGTGGATTTACAAGTGCCAGGGAGAAGTTTGTTGGGTTTATCGCCCGTGGGTTCTGTTTCTGACAATCCAAAAAAAAAAAAAAAAAAAAAAAAAAAAAAAAAAAGGGAATTATGTGCTGAGGCATTCAGGGTGGGTTTGTCTTAAACACTCTGGGAATCTTGCAGGTAAAATGAGGAGGGGTTCATCTGCTCCAAGCCATCACTAAAATTATTTTCTTTTTTCGCGCTGGGCAGATGAATTTTTGGTTTTCCAGCCGCAGGATAAAGGGAAGAAGGGGAAAAGCAGGATTAGCTGGGGGTGTTGGTGTCTCCTCAGGCGCGATGCCCGTGGCTGCCGCAGGATGCCACCCTTGTCCTGGCGATGGGATCCGGGGCTGCCTCGCCCAGGAAAACCCCCCCAAAAACCCCAAAAGTGTCACCTTCTTATTATTTCTCTCTGCTCTGTGAGCCCTTAGAGCATCCCCTGCCCGCGCTCTGCCCCAGCCCCCGCGGGATTCCCGGAGGGATTTGGGGCTGGGAAGGTGTTCTGTGTGCTCAGGTGAGGAATCCAGCAATGCTCACAACTCCAGGCTCTGTTTCCAGCCCAGCCTGGATTTGCTCCTTCACTCTTTGCTGCCCCTGCATCCCTGGCAGTGTCCCAGGCCAGCTGGGAGCAGACTGGGACATTTGGGAGGTGTCCCTGCCCATGGCAGGGGTGGCACTGGGTGGGTTTTAGGCTCCCTTCTCAGTCAAACCATTCCAGGATTCTGTAATATTTAATTTTCCACATCCTCACAATGGGAATGCCACACTTGCAGCCCCCAGGAACACCCTGCAGTACAAGTTTTTTCAGAATGAAGTGGGATAAGGACTACATAACACAGTGCAGGGAAAGATCTGGTCCTACTGGACAAATTATGTGTTAAAGAGCACATAAAAATGAGATTTAATTACCTGTGCTCATTAAGATGCTTCTGGTTGGGGTTTTTTTATTCTTTTTTTTTTTTGAGAATTTCTCCCAAGCCACAGTGAAAATCTGGCAATGGCTTTAATTTTGTCTCTCAGTTTTCTGGGCTGACTTTCCCTAAACTCATGTCCTCTACTTTTATATTCTGCTGTGAACTTTAAAAGTCTTAACAAATGCAAGGAAGGGCCTTTTATTGTTGTTTTAATGAAATACCAATTTTTCTCCAGAGCCCAGAGTGCTTTCCCTGTCCTTGGCTGCCAGGCAGGCAGGGTTTCAGCTGCCACTCTCCTTGGAGCAGGAGAAATTGTGGGAAGCAGGACACAGCAAAGCCATGGCCGGGATGTGTCATTGCTGCAATGCATCTTTTAGCTGGATGTGTGAGAAGAAAAAGAAAAACTTCTGTTGTAACAAACTGGTTCTGCCAGGGATAATTCTCACCCTGGGATGTGCATGAGTTCACAATGGCAGAAAATCTTCGTTTCCCAAGATGCAGGGACAGCAATTTCCTGCTTCCCTCCTTCCTGGCACCTGGACAGTTTTGAGTGAAACCTTGGTTTTGTCCTCCCAGCACTGCCTGAGCACTGGTGTGTATGGGAGTCTTCATTAATTTTATCTCAGAGCCCAAATCCTCCCTTTTTTAAGCAGCAGGCTTTTTATCTCTGTCATGTTCAAAACCAGAGCCTGAGATCCCAACCCTTGGCCCCAGGTTTGGCTGAATCCCTTGGGTTACAGCAAAACCCTGCTCTGCATGGCACAGAACCAAAGCACAGACAAATTTGGGAATTCCTGGGGTTCCCTGGGGGCAAGCCTCAGTTGCCCTCTCTATTTTGGGGATATTTGCCTTTTGCTGTATTTCTCTTAGCAAAGAGAAAGAAGCAAGGCTCCACAAAAGTCATCTTTTACAATTTCCACACAGGCTGGGGATCTTTAGATCCTCCTGGCTCCTTCCAGCAGCCCACAGCAAACATTTTCCTCCTGCCTCCTGAACTAGGATGTGACTCCTCGTGGCCCCACATTTGGAAAGGGTGCATTTCCTCCCCCCTGCCCAATGCTTGGACATTTTACAGAAATTAAATCGTTTAAAAACACAGTGCAACCTCCTGCTGATGGGATTTTCTGCCAGAGGCTTCTCCAGTGCTGACCTTGCAGGAGCCACGTCCAGGAGCACTCAGGGTCAAATTTGGGGAATTTGCACCTCCCTGTGCTGCCTGAGCTGCTGGAACCAGAAGAGTTCCTCACTTTATTTTACTCCTAGTGACTGTGAAAGTCCAGCAGAACAGGCTGATAACTGAAATATCCATTTCCTCTCCTGCAGCAGAGATTTGAGATAGGATTCATTCCCTCAGGGAGGCACTGAGGGCAATTCTGAGCTGTCAGTGTTGGGTATAAACCATCTCTGCCTCTACAAGTATTTGTGCCATTCCTGAAGAGAGCCTTTAATCATTCCAGGTTCCAGGCAGGCAGGAATATCCTGCATTTTCCATCCTGAATGGACTGTGCAGATATCTGTGCTGTGCCTTTTTGGTCATTATTTTAAAGAAATAATTTGTAAGTCCTATGAGGAGTGGCTGAGGAAGCTGGGGAGGGGCTCATCCTGGAGAAAAGAGATGGAATAAAGATTTGTAAATACCACACAGGGAGTTTATTCTATATGGAATTAAACACTCCTGGTCTCTGCTGTACCCACAGTATGCACATGGTCAAACATGGAATGAGGCCATTTAGCCACAGGATGAAAAGCAATATAAACCATGGAAATCTGCAGAGTGCCAGTAATTTAATCACACCTGTGCCTGCTACATCAAATATTCCTGACTCTTTGCTCTGCAGTGAAACCAGGGGATGCAAGCAGAAGGTGTGCTGAGATACTGCTCTGGAGCCAGCGAATTGCTGAGTACCAAAAATCAGCTGCTGCTTCAATTATTCTTGGCAGGGGGATGTAGTTAAAATAGATGTTAAGTTGTGGCTGTTACCAGGAAATTAATAATTAAAAAAACCAAGCAAACAAACATGCTGGGACAGAAAACTAAAAGCAGATTATTCTGTTTCTCTGATTAACCAAGGTGAGACAAGCAGCTGTTTAAAGCTGTGGGAATGGGGTTTGACATGAGAGCTGATTTCTGAATTTGGTGACTGGCTGCTCTCTGGTAAGGCTGTCCCTGCCTGGTCTGCTCAGGGATGATTATTATTGGCACAGTTCTCACCATCCGCTCTCCTCTTGTTTTCCATTGTGGAACAATTCAAATGCTTCTGGAAGGTAAATTTGGAGGGCAATACCATCCTTAATGAGAAGAATAAACCCCAGATTTTCCTGCCAATCCACACAAATTTATTTTCCCATTATTCAAGGTGCTGAATTGCTTGCCCAGATATTCTTCCTGTTGCTGATCCCTTTCCTGTGAGCTCCAAATGATCACAGCAGATGGTGAAATTCCCTGGATCCCCTCAGAGCAAGGCAGGAGATGCTGACTGCTCCATTCTGTACCAGAGTTCTGGGACCCCGAGGATTGCAGAAAGGGTGGAGCTGAGCCAGAGCCCTGCTCATTACAGAATTCTTTCTCATTCCAAGCAGGATTTCCCCCTTCTTTCAGTTTGTTTGGTTTTGGGGTAACCTGTTCCTCTCTGGGATGCTCTGGGCAGGGCAGCCCCTTGTCCCCCTGGTTTGGGGAAGTGTCCTGAGAGCTCAGGATTTATTTATCACTCCTCCCACTGAAATCCCCACTAACTTCTGTAACTTCAGCTGTCACGTTTGAATTTATTCACTCCCAAGAAAAATATTTCTTTCCCTCGCCTGTGGAGTGGGAAGGCAGTGATTAGCCATGCAATCAGGAGATGTTGATCTCCATAGAAATCCTCTCCTTTCTGACATGAATGGGAATTATGCACCCTTAAACTGTATTAGTTCCACTCCTTAGGCAGCCACTGTGCAGGGAGACGGGCGGGTTTAGCAGCCAGAGGAAAAGGCTGCACTAATTTCAGTGTGCTTTGAATCAGTCTGGAGTAATTACATCTGCAGGGTGAGAGCAGGGAATGAGGAAAGGAAGGAACCTTATCTTGGTGCTTGCCCACTCTGGAGATGCTGGAGCATCACTGCTCAAAGCAGGCAAACAATCTGCTCCAACTTTTAGGAAGTGCATTAAAATAATAGTTCTGGTTGATTCCTGGTTTAGTGCTGAGCACCTTCACTGCTGAAGGCAGTGTTGTTCCTCCCAGGGAGTGCCACTTTATTTTGCATTTATTTCCGTGTCTCTTTGTGAGTGTTGTTGTTCATGTGCTGGAAAAAACAAAAGCCACTCAGATGTGTTTGACTGGGTAATCATCCCAACAAAAGATAAATTATTCCAGAGGGTCTATCTGCATAAGCACACATAAATCTCCTTCTTAAATATGTAGTAGAGCCTTTTCCCTGAGGAGACTCTGGAGTTGTGGAAATGTGTAACTGTAATTAATTACAAGGCAGGAATAGACTCATATTGCATGTGAGGACTAATAAAACAAAATGTGAATAACCAAGAGGTGTCTGTGGGGTAATGGGAGCTGTGCAGGGATCTCAGACAGTGACAGAGCAATGTTTAATATCCTATCAAAAGGAAAGTGCAGGGGTTTATTTGAATGGCATCTTCTATATGGAACAGCTATTTATCTTTACAGCTCATATTTTAGACAAACAAAAACATTTTATTTCCTCTTTCCCAAGAGATCTGGCTTTATTGTTGCTGCAGAGAAAGCCATTTCTTCTTTTAGGAATTGCTGCTGAACATCTGATTGAGGTTTGAGGCATTAAATATCATTGCCCTGTCTGTGTGTGAGCTGGAGATGAGAAGGAGTTCCTGAAAACACCTCCTGTGCCCTTCTCTGCCTTTTACCATTTTGAGGTCCTGCCCCAGCCCTGCTGCACCTCAGCCTTCCCCTGCTGGTTTGTTTTTTTTTTTTTTTGCTGCTGAGTGCAGCACAGATCTCTTAACTGATGTGCAGGTGGAGGTTTAATCCCAAATCTAAAACCCCATGAACAATTTCCAATCTGATTTACCCAGAGTCCTGCACTAATTTAACTCCTAGGAAATCGGGATCTGGATCCAGTCATGGAGTGTGGAGGAGCCACTGCCACGCTGGTGATGGGAAGATTTGCTAATATGGATTTTAATCCAGGGGATTAAAAAAGGATTAAAAGGTCTGGGTAGTTAATGTGACAATATCAAGTGGGAAAAGCCATCTGGGACACTGAATGCAATTTCTTACAGCGGGAGGCAGCACATGAGAAGGTTTTGGTCTGGAATATCCCTCCAGAGCAGAAGATCAGAATTTCTGCCTCCAAAACTCCTGATATTAAAAAGCACTGCAGTGGAAAACACAGGCAGAGGAGGCCCAGGATGAGCTGGGAAGTGCTGTGCTGGTTTTCCAGGCTCCTCCTGGCTGGAGGAGAAAAGGAAATCCAGCATGGATTGCCAGAGCCCCCATTCCCTCCTGTCCCAGTGCTGGTGTTCCAATTTCCCAGCCGTAAATTCTTCCCCAAGTTCAGAGCTCCCTAAATATCTTATCCAAATGGCTTCTCTGCTCAAATATTTGCTTTCTAATTTGTCCACAATTTGAAGATTTCATGAGGTAAAAGCAGGACACTTCCTGGAAACCAGTTCAGGACTACAGAACAAATTATTTCCACACAATTGCAGTCTTATTGCAGGTTGGGTTTTTTTTTTTTTTTTTCCTTTCTCTTCCGAGTATAAAATTCAGTGTTTCTAATAAAGAGGGGGAAAAGCATATTTAAAAATCAGACACGTGGTGTTTCCACCTGGCTGAGCAAATGGGAGGAGGATGGAAAAATCTAATTTGGATCATAATGATAGGTGTAACAAAAGGCAGTGAAGAGCAGAGCACGGAACTTCAGGGGAGATTTGTCAGCTCTGATTTTAGAGTGCCTGGATTTGTCTCGTGGATAAAAAGCAGACTTCATTTTCCACTGGGGTGAATTCAACATCTGCTCACCAAGCTCATTTTTTCAAAACAAATCTAAGTGGAGTAAAATAATATCTCCTGCCAGAACCTTTGAGGAGAAGGCATTTATATTCCTTGCTGTATGATGTGGGAATAGAGTGTGAGGTTTAAAATATCTTGCTTTCTTCTTTCCCTGAGCATCTGTGGCACTTTGCCAGCTGAAATGATCTTAAAATCTTCTCCTTCTCAGAAACTGCAACCTGCTCGGCTGTTTTTTTGCCTTTTCTCTCGATGCAAAGCGTCAGAAAACAGCAAGGTCTGTGGCTGCTGGGGAGTGCCAGCATTTCTCAGGATGATCATTTGGAGAGGAGAGGTCCCGTGGCAGAATTCCCCTCCTGCTCCCTGAGATGGCTCTGAGTTTATCTGCTCCTGTTCATGCTAAAAAAGCAGGGGGGAGATGGTGTAGGGAAGAATATCCTATGGGGTTTTTTTTGCAAATATTCACTCTGGCAGAGTTCTTTCCCAGCACTTTATCTTCAGAGCATGAACTACCTCAGAAGGAAAACTCCCCCTGTGGTGTTTGCATGTCTGTAGCAGTGGAATGAAGATTATTGTGATTGCACCGGGGCCTGTTTGTGCTCCTAAGTGACCCATTCATTTTAAGGACAGGCTCTAGCCCTGCACTGAACACACATTGGCATGATGGAATTTGTTATTGTGCTTCCAGAGGTTTCCTGCAGATATTCCTGAGCACTGGATCCTGGAGTTGGATTCTGCAGCAAGAATTCCTGCAGCAGCTCCACCAGATGATGTTGGAACATCTCCCGGGGATTTAGGGAGGACAGAAGTTGGGATGTTCCCTTGCCGATGTGCAAAAATCAGTTTTAGCTATTTTTGCTTGACTGTGCAGAAGAAATCCTGGGAATCCCTGCACACAGGGGAATATTTGCTCACACCCCCTGATCCTGTATCCCAGTGTTTTAGGAATGAGAGGAATGAGGGGTTTGTCTTTCCAAACAAACTGAGGGTCTGATAGATAAAAACCAGCACTGAGAGAGAAGGGGAACAATGGGAAGGATTTCACTGGTTGAGGAATGGAAAAAAATAAAAAAGATATTTGCCTTTACAAACAAACTGTAGGTTTGCTGAGAAATGAAATTGGATATTGAAAGAGGGAAGAAACAATGGGGAGAAAACATAAATTCCATAAGAATTAAAAATGGAAAGGGAGGGTTCTGCATTAGAGGGGAATGTGAGGGATCAGGAGTTCTGGGCAGTCTGTGCCTGTCAAGGAGCTCAGGCAGTGGGGAAAGAGAGAGGGGAATGGGGTTGGGAAATTGGGATAAAAGGGAGGGAAATTGGGAAAAAGGGAGGCTGTGTCCTCCAAAAATTGAAAGACCCCAGGGGATGTCCCATGGCCTCTGCCTTTATTGGGATAAAGTCAAAGGACTCCTCTGTCTCCTTTTTGGACATCAACCTCTGGTGTTTGTGGATTTCCTGACAGGAAAAAGCAGAAACTCAGTGATCACCTCCACGTGGTGCTGCCCAGAGTAGGGTTGTAAACTGTGAATGTTCTGTGGCTGAAATACTTCCAAGGAGCCATTGGTGGCTGATTAAAACCAAGTGGTGTTCGTTAGAATTTTTGTTAACCTTGTCCTGATTGTGTCTTTCAAAGTTTTCCTGTAGCCAGTGAGAAGAGATGATTTCAGTCTGCAGCACGGGGTACACACTAGATTTCTCTTGCTAATTTTCCTTTCAGAAAAAGAAGAATATTAATATAAT
The DNA here is from genome assembly GCA_018697195.1 of Certhia americana. Classification (NCBI taxonomy): domain Eukaryota; kingdom Metazoa; phylum Chordata; class Aves; order Passeriformes; family Certhiidae; genus Certhia; species Certhia americana. Next base: position 11,055,605 of record CM031874.1, on the reverse strand, counting down.
ACAGGTAATTTGGTCTTTCCCCTCATTAAGGAATGAGAGACACATCTAAGAATCAGAGGAGATAATCCAGGTGTGCTCCAAGGATGGGCAGGGGCCGTAATGTCATTTTCATTGTGATTTTAGTCTGCCTAAATTTAGGTGCCTGATGCAATCCTTTCACCATAATTTTAGTGGATTTTTTTGGCTGAAATATAAATTAACCGAGTCTGAACTATGACAGCATTTTCATGGCCTTACTCTCCTCCCCTGGAAAGTTTCACGTACAGTGAAAGTAAAGGGAAAAAAAATAGTTTCTTGGGGTTTTTTTCCTAACTTTGTAATTTCCTGCTCCTTCCTCAGCCTCTGCAATAACATCTCACAGTGTCAAGCCTTGATTAATTCAATGAATTACAGCAGAACTGGAGCTGTCAGGAGGTTGCCAGTGTGTTTTGATTGATATTCAATTACTTTTCATGTAAACACCAATGATTTTAATGTCCTTATGCTCTCAAGTTATTTATGAAACAAATTTCCTGCAGGAAGAGCTGGAGTTGGTGCTGCTGGGATGTCACACACATGGCACAGGGCTGGGTGGGATAAATGTGCTCAAACACTTGGAAATTCCCTCACCGAAAGGACAGGGGAGGGAAAAATCCTGGAGGTTGTGTCCATCAGAGCCTCCTGCCCAGGGTGGAAACCCATCCTGACTCCAGCTTTTATCATTCCCTCTGCCCCCTTATCAAATGTTTGTACATCCCTCTGATCCTGCTTTGTACCTGGAATATGGAAATTTTTTTTAATTGAAAAAAGAGCAGAAATGAGCCCTGAGCTGGTTGGGGAGTCCTTATTCTCATCACTGAACAATTATATTAATTATAATGTTTGATAATAATTATTATAATTCCAACAGCAGCAAGGACTGACCCTTCAAGCACTCCCTGCTTGATGGGCCCTCAGTGACCAGTGAGGTCCTGGAAATTCTTTTTCTCCCAAAAATCCCCCCCAGGGAGAGCCTTGCAAATGTCAATTTAGCACTTGAGGATGAGGCTGAGAACGGCTGAATCTGGTGACCCGTGTGCCAAGATGTCATCAAAATGTCAATTATTAATAAAATTTAAATTCATTTCTGGCCTTACACTCCTAATAAGCAGAATGATCAGGAATGCACCTGCAGGGGAAGAGAACACTGGGATGTTCTGCACTTGGTGATTTTAGTTTTCTTTTTTCCTTAACGAGGTCTGGGTAAATCTTTAATGAGCTCAGGTGTTGCCAGATTTATCATCAACGGCTTGGTGTGAAATAATCTGCAACAGTGCTAAATAAAGAGAGGAATTTCCAGAAGGCAGGACCCCCCCAGGATGATTTTTTGAGAGACTTTGGCAAAGGGGAGTTCACCATCTTCCCAGGGAATTCCCAATATCCCACTGGAATCTGCAGCTGGCATCCTTGGTTAACTCCAAGTTCATATTTCTTACCCAAAAGATTGCTCTCTAAATAGATTATTTTGCCATCTAAAAATAATTTCTGCAGCTTTGGGATTAAGCCACTGGTGCATCACATGAATTTGTTGGATAGCCTGGAATTCTTAATCTTCATAAACTTTGGAGGAGAGCTCTTAGATTTGATTAGGAAAGAAAAGAAGCTGAAGGGTTTTGTTTCCAAGTAGCTCCTGACTTTTTTGTTGAAGCTTTTTTCCCAGAACAAAGGGCAGGTGACCCTGAGTAAACCCAGGGGACTGAGGAATTCAATTATCCCTGTTATAAGTACATATTATAAACTTGGCTTTTCACAAATATTAAAATGAATGCTATATGTATAATGTTGGAAAACTTTGCTGTATTATATTAATATAGTTTCTTTTATTTCTGCTATTAATGTATATGTTTCTTGGGTTATAGAATAAAGTTAAAATGGAAACTGTGTGATGTAGGGTGCTTTTTTTTTGTCAAGATAATTCTTCACATTCTTGGATTATCCTGTCTGGATGAAGATGGCAGTGATGGACACCAGAGCCTCAGGGAGGGAATTTATTGATCATCCATTTTCAAAGAGTGTTGGGGCCACCAGGAGGAATATTTACAAGATGGAACTGGGGCGGGAGGCAGGTTGGGGGAACTCAAAAGAACGTTTTTGAATTATGCATGAGGGTCTATGGATATGCAACATGCATTCAAAGAAGTGTTTTTGAGATGGTAAGGTGTGTTCTTGGCTGAATGCTTTATATATACTTCTGCTTTATTGTCTTCTCTCTTATTTTCTTTTATTAAACTTTTAGAATTTTACCAGGAAAATGAGCCTCGCTTTTGACATCCCCAAATATCTGTGTATCAGATCAGATTGTTCCCTTTCTGTTCTCACTCTTCAGGAATTAGAAACCTGTGCATTATTGTGGATTTAATGGGAGTTTAACAGCACCAGCAATGAAATGCAAATGTTTCCTGAAGTGCAGCTGTTGCATTCTTCCTGTTGCACTGGAGTCGTTCAGGAGCCATTATCTGGAGTGGGAATCTCAGCTCAGGCACAGCCAGGTGGGCACAGCAGCTCCTCTGAAGCACTTGGAATGGGCTGAAAAGGGAAATTCTGATTTATTTCCTTGGGTTTTACAGCTGGGATTGGAGATTTGGGGGTACCTGACTCTCAGATGGGGTTGGGTCATGCACAGGCTGAGTTTCCACCTCCTCTGTGACTTCATTTGTTGAGCTCTCAGGTGCAGGTGGCTTTTTCTGGCAGCTCAGAATCTGAATTTTCAAGCTCCAAGCCAGTGAAAACCTGCAGATTTCCCTCGAAATAAATGCAAATATTTGCGAAGGGCAGCTGGGTAAAAATAGAATTCCTGAGCTGGGGAGACACAAAGCTGTACGTGCCCCGGGCTAATCAATCACCCTGACTCTGGATCAGCTCCCACGTTATTCCATAGCAAAGGAATCAATATTGGAAAGGTGAAGGGAAATCTGCTGGTAACAAGAAATAGCCCCCCAAAAAAGGAGCTGCTCAGGACCAGGGATTTCAGGAAGGCAGAGACAATCCAAAGGTCACCAGTTAAGTGTGTTGGCTGTTTTAAAATTAATTTAGGCTTTTTTTCTTCTGGGGTTTGATGAGGAGGTTCCCAGACCAAGACTTGCCTGAGAGAATTCGCTCTGTGGGGCCAAGGGGGTGCGTCTGAGGCAGGAAAATGGAATTATTTCTGAAGCCAAATGAGCTCTCTGGTGTGCCATAGCTACAGGGCTGTTATTAACTAGCAGAGTTGCAATGTTTTATCTACCCAAAAGGTTAAAAAATTACTTATTGAACACCAAATGTGTTTGCTGAACTCAATAACCCAAACATTGTGGTATTTCAAACAAAACCAAGAGGAGCCACAACCTCTCTTCATTCCAGAATGTTTTGTTTCTAAACCTCCTCCTGTTGCATCTTTGGAGTGTTAAAGTGCTTGTTCTCTTAAAAACACTTGAAAAGATTTAGGGGTGAGGTGCTGTAGATGAAATAAAATTGTTTTCAACTTCCCTGCTCATTTGCTGTCCAGGAAATGTGTCCACCAGCTCTAATTAAGATGCTGCTCCAGAGGAACACATTTACAGGGAATGTCACTGGAACCAAGGATTTTAAGGCTCCTGGATTTCCTTGATTTCAGGAATGGGACCTATTTATGTGAAAATTAACTTATCTGCAAACAAATACTCTGAAAGAGCAGGGAAATCAGGGCTGGGGTGACTCTCTGAGAAAACCAGACCAGCTCTGTCTGGAAAGGACAAATTGAGTTTGAGCAGTGCCAGGAACTCGAGGAATTTATGAATAAAGGGAGGATTTGATGGGTGGGGTAACAATGGAAAAGGTTACAGTGTTTTGGAATGGATACCTCAAAGATTATAGAATTTTGGAATGGATATCCTAAAGACAAACAGAGTTTTGGAATGGATACCTCAAAGATTACAGAATTTTGGAATAGAAACCTTAAAGATAACAGATTTCCCAACTTCTGTATGGCTCAGGACCGGATGGGAATGAAATTTGCAATACCCACTCAGGGCTGTCATTAAATCCAAAGGGAAATATCCAAGTGGTGTCAGTTCCCCCAGCATTGGGAATTTGTGGGGGAATTTCGTGCCCTGATCCCACAGCAGCTGCCAGAAAATGTCTAAAACAAATATAAAAACCTACAAAAATCTATAAAATATAACAAGGAATAATACTGGGGGGAGAGGAGGAGATGGCCAGAGGGGTGGGAGCGTGGCAGGAAAAAGGGAATTAAAAGGACTTGGAGTGACTGTAAATGACAATTGTGTGGGGTTGGATGTGCTGACTGCCAAATCCCATTTTTCTCCTAAAAGAATCCCATTTTTCTCCCAGAAAAATCCCACTTTTCTCAGGGTTGGGTGTAATGACTTCCTCCTGCTCACAGCTCTGAGAGAAATGTTTCTATTATTGCCATAATATATCCTATAATGAAGAAATTCAGCATTTTCTAGGAAGCTTTACTTAAATATTAATTCTTGGTAGTTTTTTCTGTAATCACTCTCCTGTGTTTGCAAGAGGCTCCCATGGATTTGTTAATTAGTGCCACAGAAATTAGTTGGATATGATCTCATGATTTTTTTGAGATTCTCTCTTGATGTGGCTTTTGTGTTTACCTAAAATCGAAAATTTAAATTGAATTCATAACGTTAATGTTGGCATTTTCCCTCTCAATTTTTCATTTAGAATGATGAGAAGTTTTCCCCAGAAGTGAAATTTCCCATTTTCCATCTTAAAAATTGAAGGAAATGTGTTTTTACAGAGGAGAAAATCTTTTCACCTGGTGAGAACCTGCGATTGATTCACCTCCAGCTCAGATGTCCAAATCTGCTCCGTGCCAAATTTGGCAAGAACCACAGAACTTATTAAAATCATCTTCACAAATACAAGCCAGAGTCTCAAAAAAGTAGATTAATTTCAATTAAATTCTTGTTCTTATTGCCAGGCTTCAGGCTGGGATTAAAGCACAGTGATGTGATTTGGGGGGAGAGATCTCTTGTTTGTAAATTAATTTTTTTTTTTTAAACGGGGTGAACAAGAATTTATAGTGCTGTCAAGCTATCACTTTTAACAGCAGGTTATTCATTTATGAATTTAAAATCAATTCTCAGCAATAAAGCTAAAATGGAATGTGGGTACCATGATTAAATGTTTATTATTCACCTAAATTAAGGGCATCGTTAGGAGGAAAACAAAGAATTAAAATTAAGTGTTGCAATAAACAGTTTAAAAAACTTTTAGCTCAACTTTTAGTAACCATTATCTGCCAGCAAAAATTTGCTTTTTAAAACACCAGGAAATTCTTCCCAATTATTCATTTCAGGAACTTTTTATTTAACAAGAAAGAGGGTTGGGTAATTTAGGCACGAATCATAATCCCCAAAAGATCTTAAAATATTCTTTGGGATCGAATAGAATCTATGTAAATTCACCTTTCCCAAAGTGTTTCCAAGGAAGGAATATTCTATTTTTCCATAGCTGTGTTTATAAATTGTAAATGATTTTAGATGATTTTAAAACCTCAGCCGTTGGAATTTGAAAATACAGAGTATTCCCTATTTTCTATGGCATACACAGGTAAACAGGCTGCAAAGTTTCATGTCAAAATAAATTAAAAAAACTAATTGTTTGAGTAAATTGAAAATCTTATCTTGGTAAATATTAAGATATGGTCCCAAAAGGGATGAAGGGATTTTATATAAACCCTTAATTGGCTGGAAAAAAAAAAAAAATCTTAGCTCTGTAATCTCCTGCAATGTTTTCCTTTTCTCCTTTTAGTGGATTTTGAGAAACAACCAAAGCTGTGCCTGTAAACCACAGAGGAATTACCTCATTGGCAGATCCCAATAAAACAAAATTTAAAAAAAAATAAAGATTTACAAAAAAATAATAAAAAATAAAATCTGCTTTGTTTAACAGCTCATAAATTCTGTTATTCCTTCCACTGTAGTGGTGTTTTCAAGGTAAGATCTGGCTGGTTGGAGAGAAGAAAAACCCCAAAAGAACAAACCCCACCCTGCCCTGTGGTGTTATTTTAAATGAATAAATCTCCTAAAATATATATTTGAAGGGCTGAGTGTATTCTGCTCACCAATTTTTCAACATCAAGTATTTTGTGTGTATTTTTATATATATATATATATATATAAATATACATTATATATATAATATATAAATAGATAAGATCAGATATATTTTATATAATAATATATAATACATAATATATAACATGTAACATATATAAATATATGTTGTATAATACATAATATATAATGTAGAATATAGAATTTAGAATATAGAATATGTATAATTATAGATATAATTTTTTTCCCAAATTCTTGGCAATTTTCAGCTGCATCCTGTTCAGTAAATCCCTGGGAATTGTTACACTGATTTAAATAACGTTCAATGTTTGTTTTCAAAGCCCTCTGTTTCATTTCCATTTCAAATGAAATTATTATGCAGAGTTAAGTGGTAAAGCTTGAGTGGATTAAAGGAGAACTGGTGATAAATTAGAGTTTGGATCACAGGGAATTTCAGCCTCCAATCCCATCAATTGCACACGTGTGGTTTATTTTATTCCTGAGCACAAATGCATTTAACACGCTGACAAGTCCAATTTCCCCACAGCTTTATTCCACAAATCACTTCTTCCAAGGCAAAGAAACGTCAAATTCCTCCAGCTCTCAACTCTAAGCCTGATTTTCAGGCAGAACAGAAGGGAATTAGCAAAAAAATCCAATGTTTGGGTTTGCTGTGGCACCAGCAAAGCTGCTTTTGTCCCTTCCCCAGTTTGTCCCTGTCATGGTTTGAACACCAGGTGTGTGCTGAAGGAGACAGGAACCTCCCTTGGAATGCAGAATTCAAACCCCCTCCCTCCCAATTATTAAAATTTGGAAATTAAGGGGCTGTCAGGCAAAGATATGGGGATGGGAATAACAGATCTTTATTAGGAGAATTAAAATAAAAATGCAGGAATACAGAAAACTGCTGGAACCCAGAATGCAGAGAATATTCCTCTGCATGTTTTGAAGGATCCAAACCAATTAAATTAATACAGGTTCTAATGTTGATTTTCAGTTGTCAGCACTGATATGCACTTGAAAAAGCCAAGTTTTAAGGGGATTAAGGTGACTTTTTTTTCCTATCTGTAGATTATTAGATCAGTGTGTAAATATTCATTAATAATCCTGTTTGGTATTTTGAAATGTGCTGATGATAGAAAAGATATCAAAATATCTTTGATTTAAAAGTTCTGTTCTTAAGGAAGAGTTCAGCAGAACAGAGTGGAAGATGCTTTTAGTTAATTTACATAAATTTTTTTATATTTGCATTAGAATTAATGCTAAAAATAATTAAAATGTCGAAATTTCTACTATTAATGTATATTTCTGTGATTAATATATAGAACATACAGGCTGTGTAGAGAGTGTTTTGGCTGAACCTTTTAGGGTATAAAAGAATTCTAATACAAAATACAGATAAATGCTTAAATTGCTCCACAGCAAGCATAAAATGAATCTAAATAAGTGTGACAGTCAATTTTCTGACTTCTTTCTGTATGGGGAAAAGATGATAAGAGGTCTAAAATGGATAAATACTTTCTAAATGGTGAAATTATCTATTTTAGAGAGTGAACAGTCAAGAGGGCTTGGGAATTGATAAGGAACTGTTTCCATTTGAGGCTTTTAAAAAATTGATCAAATGTTTCTGTCTTTTATGTAAAAGATATTAAAAAAAAAGAAGAGAAATAAATATGGGAACCTGGCAATTTGCAGTGAGCAGGGATAGGGGTAGGGTTTTATTCACTGTGATATTGTGGAAATCAAAATTTAATGCCTTAAAAATCGCTGCATGATTTATTTCTTTATTTCTGGCTTGATGCAGTGACAGTCCCTAAAAGCCAGGATCATTTTCAGTTCATTTTTAGTGATGTTTTGGTGGAATTCTTCTGCATTCAGGGAGTGAGAGAAACAGAAGTGATGAAATGTTCGAGGCTAAATTGGAGGAGTAAAACCTTTTCAATATTGAACTCAAGAATTACCAAAAAAAAAAAAAAAAAAACAAACCCAAGACAAAAGGAAGAGAATTGATGGAGTTGGATGGAAAATATATAAAATAATATAAATTTTAACACCTCTCCTTTGTCTTGAGCATTTCAGCTCTTCCCACCCATCCTGACTAGAATTGATTTGATTTTTGATATATTTTTGAATTTATTTGATATATATTGATATATCAAATTGATATTTGATTAATATGATTTTACAGAATTTGCTCCTACCATGGAGCTGGAGATCATTTCCTTGGGTTACTTGCGCAGTTTTGAGAGAACTCAATGTTTTTTTCCTAAATTAAAAACCCTTTTGGAGCTCCCAGAACCCAAAATCACCTGTAGGGTGATGCTTCCCTTAAAGACTCAATTTGTAGAAACAACCTCAGGCTCCTGGGTAATTTCCTCCTCCTCTGCTGAGCTGTCAGGGCCCAACAAAAAAAAACCCCAAAAACCTTTTCAGAGGTTTGGAAATGAACAGAATTTCCCTGATGTGTGCTGGGATAACCCATGGAACACGATTTCAGACATTTGGGGCAGCACAGTTGTTGCTGTAAGGAGAAATAAATGACCTGGGAGATGGAATTAGGTGGGCTGTTTTAAAAAAATCTGTTTTTTCACGATCCCTGTATTCAGTGGAGTGATAAAAATGTGACTCCTGCAGAGCTGGCTTGGAGAAAATCCAGCTCAGGTTCTTTTTGAGGCTCTGGAAGTGCTGGGGGTGAGGAGAGAACACGAATTTGAGAGGTGGGGGAGAATGGAATGGAATAAACACATTGTTAATAATAGTAATAATAATGGAAAATGGAATAAACACACCAGGGCCAAAGAATAAACCACATTTCCCTGTCTGGGATACAGACAAGATTGACTAATCTCCTCTTCACTCTGGAAGTGGGGAGAGGAATGAAAGATTGGTCTTTCCAAACAAACTGGGGGTCTGCTGATGGATAAAAACCAGCACTGAGAGAGAAAGGGAACAGTGGGAAGGATTCCACTGGTTGAGGAATGGAAAAAAAGATATTTGCCTTTACAAACAAACTGTAGGTTTGCTGAGAAATGAAATTGGATATTGAAAGATGGAAGAAACAATGGGGAGAAATCATAAATTCCATAAGAATTAAAAATGGAAAGGGAGGGTTCTGCATTAGAGAGGAAGGTGAGGGATCAGGAGTTCTGGGCAGTCTGTGCCTGTCAAGGAGCTCAGGCAGTGGGGAAAGAGAGAGGGAAATGGGGTTGGGAAATAAGGAGGGAAATTGGGATGAAAAGGAGGGAAATTGGGGTAAAAGAGGTGAGAAACTGGGATAAAAAGGTGGGAAGCTGGGATAAAAGTGAGGCTGCTCCTTCAAAACTTGAGAGACCCCAGGGGATGCCCCATGGTCTCTGTCTTTACTGGGATAAAGTCAAAGGACTCCTCTGTCTCTTTTTTGGACATCAACCTCTGGTGTTTGTGGATGAATTTTCCTGCCAGCAAGGATGCAGGCTGCTCCTGGATCCCTGGCAGTGCCCAAGGCCAGCTTGGGACAGTGGAAGGTGTCCCTGCCCATGGCAGGGGGTGGGAAGAGAGAATCTTCACACGCTTGGAACTCAAACACTGAGAGAGAAACTGATTTTTCAATTTTTTTTTTTTTTAAATTGTATTTTATGAGTTTTTAGTTTGCACTCGAGTTGGGATGTGACCCATGAATGTATTTCCAGAGCTGGATGTTTTTAGAGAAGGAAAAATGGAAAAGTGGATTTTAAGTAATCTAAAGGGGAGCTGAGTTAAAGTGCCTCGCGTAGCACAGGATAAAATTTGATGTAATGGAAATATTTTAGTGGCATTTGTTATCTGAGGAGCACTGTTCTCATTGCCAGGATAAATGGAAAATCCTGCTGGATCTTAGAGAGAAATTCCCTCTCCTATTCCTTTAGAAAATTGTATTTCTTACACTGGCTGGAGACTCACTCATTATTTCCCTGCCTTAATAAAACCTCCAAACCCCCATTTATCCATCAGCTGCCAACCAAGGGGGGATTCCAGCAGTCTCCCAATTTACTCCAGGGGAAAAGATGCATATTCAGCCGTAATTTCCAGCTCAAAATTTGCAAGAATGACTGGAACAATGAACAACCCATTCATTTTTTTCCAGTCCTGCTTCCGAGCCCTGGCCGTGGGTTAATTGGTTTTCTGTCCTCCACACTTGGCTGCACCAAGGTTTTACAACTTTCCACGGCTCCCTCCAACAAAAAACTTTCCTTTTCTTCTTTTAATTAATTAAAATCTATACTAGCAGCAATAAAACGTGGCAAAGAAACGAACATTGGAAGTAAGAAGTGGGGAAATGGCGCGTTAGAAGTGAAAAATGTGGAGATTTTTTAGCTCAAGATTTTGATTCCCATCTCAGAGCACGGTTGCTGGAATCTCTAATTAACGTGTTGTCTTTAATTAACGGCTGAAATACAAACTATGATGAGTTTATGCTTTTGCAAAAGGAAAAAATATGGGTTTTTTTCTGCCTTTTCAGCTGTGGGGAGCATGACATGAAATTAGCTTTATCCATTTTGGTTACTTGTGCTGGATAATCCTGCTGGAGTAGCTCTGGCTGGGTTCCTCCTGCAACTCTCTGTTAATCAAGATCAGAACCAATTAGCAGTGTCTGATTTAAATTGCTACAAGTGATATTAAATGATAAATTCTTTGCTAGAAGTTTTAATTAAAAGATAAATTCTTTGCTAGAAGTTTTGCTATTCAACCTGTTCAGGGCTGAATTTTGGGGCTGCTTTTGGAACACAACATTTAACATTTCTGGTGAAAATATGGGAGTTTTTTGTGGTTATGAACATTTGTGAAATACCAAATAAGATTTATGGGCAGATCTGTTTTTCAGCTGAGGATCTTGCAGACATTGTATTATTTGTAGCAAAGCCAGGAAACAGGTGCTGAATTAATCCTGAAGAAAAACAACTTAGTGCATCACTAAATAAATCCCTGACAATCTGCTTAGTATCTTAATTATAAAAAATGCCCAAATACATCCAATTTCACCATAAAAACAAATAAAATTGAACCTAATTTCCATCTCTCCTTTAATTACAGGTGTTTAGGAGATTTGATGCATCTCTAAAGTGCCCAAATGCCCCGAGCAGTGATCCAACATCTGCAGGCTGTAATTTCTCTCTAACACCAAACCATTTACTAAATTATTGTAGCAGCAAACAAATTCACTTAATCTGAGGTGTCTGAGTGGTTTATTTATTTCTGAGAGCATTTGAATCTTGCCCACAAATCTTCCCGTGTCCCACAGAGGTGAGTTTGTTCTGTCTGTACCAAGCTGTTGGCAGATGGAGAGGTGTAAGAACCTGAACGAGAGCTGGGGGACTCCAGGTGGCTTTTCAAAAATTCTCTGTATTGCACAGAAGTTCCAGCAATCAATGGGTGCAGAGCCAGGCCTCTGAGCTGCAGCTCCAGCCTAAAGGCATGCCTGAAGCTACTTCTGTTCTGGTTACAATGCATTTTATATTTTAATTTGCTGAGCATCTTAAGACATTGTCATGGTTTGAACACCAGGTGTGTGCTGAGGGAGGCAGGAATGGAGAATTCAATCCTCCTCCCTCCCAGTTATTGTAATTTGGAAATTCAGGGGCTCTCAGGCAAAGATATGGGGATAGGAATAACAGTTCTTTATTGGGAGAATTAAAATTAAAATGCAGGAATACAGAAAAATCCCACCCCAGTGTGAGAGTCAGGGTGCCAGGTGTCCCCTGTGTGTCAGGGGTTGGTGGCAGTGCCATCCCAGGGTGGCTGCAGCACTCCTGCAGTGGCAGATGTGGCTCTGCTGGAGCAGGGATCCTGCAGAAAGGGGGAGGTTTCCTCTGAAGGGCCAGTGGGCAGAGCTGGGGCTGGTTTTCCTCTGGGAATGCAGTGGGAAAGGATCCTTGGTGTTCCCAAATCCCAGATTGGATCCAGGGAGGAATGTTTGGTGTTCCCAAATCCCAGATTGGATCCAGGGAGGAATGTTTGGTGTTCCCAAATCCCAGATTGGATCCAGGGAGGAATGTTTGGTGTTCCCAATCCCAGATTGGATCCAGGTAGGAATGTTTGGTGTTCCCAATCCCAGACTGGATCCAGGGAGGAATGTTTGGTGTTCCCAATCCCAGATTGGATCCAGGGAGGAATGTTTGGTGTTCCCAATCCCAGATTTTTATCCAGGTAGGAATGTTTGGCTCCTGCCCTGGCTGCAGCATCTCCCAATGGCTGATGGAATTTTCTTAGTGACATTCCCTGGCCCATCAGCAGCAGGAGATCTGTGTCTGGAGGGATGATGGGTCCTGGAAGGGATAAAGCAAACTGCCCCAGCTGGATTTTGAACATTGGCTCATTGACAGACAATTCCCCCAAATCCCACCCCAGTTTCAACAGCTGGTGACAGAATCCACATTTTTGGTTCCATTTTGCAGTGACACCCATGACAAACATACCAACCAATTACCAATATCCACAATACCTTTACCATTACCTACAGCCTATCATAACAATATTCCCATATCATGTTAGTAGCTAACTAATTGTATGCATTAGTTATATTTTAAATTTAAAACTTGTTTTTCTGGTTTTCTGCAGTGGAAAAATTCTTCTTACTTGGTAAAAACAAGTTTTTGTTTGCTTATGCTTTTCTTGAGATTTATCTTTACTTGGTAAAAACATGTTTTTGTTTGGAGTAAGCTTATCTTTTTCTCTTAGCCATAAACATCTCTTTCCAATTAATTTCAACCTTTGTCCAGAGACAACTACTTCAGCAATCTTTACTTTCTGACTTCTTTTGTTCTTCTACATCAAAACATGTTTCCATTTCTAGAAAACTTTCTGCTAAGCATTCTGATTTGTTAGATTTTCCTGTTAAACTTTCATCCTCTCCAACAGAGAAGGAGGCACTGCAATCTCAATTAATTCCTTTTTAAAATATTGTGCAGCTTTCCCAGGGTTAATTTTTGGGTGTTAAATCCTCCAAGAGGATGGGCAGTAATTATCCCAGATCTTTGGCAGACAGGGAGACACATCCCTTATAAGTGGGTTCAATATGAATGATGCATGAATTTGCAGATGGATTATATGGGATTTTATATATGGATTATAAAAATCAGCGGGTTTTTTTTTTTTCTTTTCACTTTGTATTTTCCCTCTGCATTTTCCCATATTTATCCTTGTTCCCAGGAAGTCCTGAACAAAGTAAATCCTAAAGTCTTTTCGCAGTTTTTCATTAGAGGCAGAAAGTTTTTCAGGTCATTATATTTATTGGGTTATCCTTCAAAATTCCTGCAGTCAGCAAAATACGAATTTTTCGAGTCAACAGAAATATTCTGTGTCTGGATATAAAAATTCCATCCTGACTTTGTTCAGTTACTGAAAATGAGGAAAACAAACCCAAAACAACAAAAAGTTCTTCATCTTTGAACTCTTTATTTGCTTTGATAATGATCAAATAAATCAGATCTGATCTCCCTGAGCTCATCAGCCCATTTCTAACAGGCTGCTCTTTCTTATGACAGATTTGAGGATATTTTGTAATGACCAGTCATGGGGAAAAAAATGTTTAATGTGCTGACAGCCAATTTTATTATCTCTGCTACTCATTTGTTGTCTCCAAACGTGTCTTTGAATCAGAGCCAATTCTGGATTTTCAGATCTGGGCCGTGGCAGAATCACAGAATCAGCCAAGAAATCCATTATGGACAAAAAGACCAGTCCTGGAGAGAAGAGAATAATTCACTGTTTCTGTGGGACCCTGTGGTGCCCAGCCAAGCAGATTTTCTATTTGTCAGTAAACTGAATTTTTCAGAATGAAAACATGGGGGAGTAAGGAATTTCTGACACAAAATTAATATGATTTTACAGAAGCTGTTCATTGTTTACATTCTAACTTCAACGATGCATTTCTATATTATTGTTTACACTTTTACACATTGTTTGATTGGTTGATTGAGCTCTTTCATTCACGAGGGTCTCTGGAAAAGTGATTGGTTAAAGTTTAGGTGTTCTTTTCTTCAATGCTTTCATTTTTTGGAGTTGATTTCTCAGCATCTCTGCTCTTGATTTAACCCAAATGTCATTTCAGTAACTTTGAAGAGTTCTCAGTTTAGCACAATTGTTGTTTCAGCAACTTTGAGGAATTCTAGAGTGTTTGATAAACACATTTAGAGAGAATTTGGTTGGGGCATTCTTGGGAACAAGTGATTCAGATGCTCTTGTGTTGTGCTGCAGAATAAAATCACAACACAGGGAACAGAGCAACGTTGAGAGGAGATAAAAAGTGAAGAAGTAAAAGGCAGAAACTTTTGCAGGAACACTGTTTAATACATGAATTTCCCTGAGCAGGTACTCAGGGGTTTATGTGATGCTGATCCTCCCCAGTGCAGGCATTTTCCAGGTCAGGTAAATCCATTCCAAGGCAGATTTTCAGACCTGGCTTCTCAAATGACACCAAATTCTGCTGTAAATCTCTGTGTAGTGAAACCTCCTCTTAAAAAAAGATGTCTCCATCTGATAGGGTGCTAAATCTTTTCATTTTCTCCAGGGTTTTTTTTTTTTTTTTGCAGACTTCAGGCACTCTCCAGGACAGTAAATTTTCTCTGGAGTTCTCATAAAGATGACAGGGAGGTGTCTTTGAAAAATAACAGGGAACCCCTGAATTTTATTGATAGTTTTTAAAATAAAAACAAATCCAAATATATATATATATTACAAGCTAATGATGTAAATAATAATGGTTCTAAATTGTGGAAAAGCTGATACACACCTGACAAAAATGGGATGTGTGCTGAGGAAGTTGTTGGCTTTTTTCTGTTTGCTTTGTGCAGAAATCTTTCTAGAAAATGCCAATCCTAGAAAAAAAAGAGCTTCTTTCCTTTTTGCATTTCCTAATTTTATTTTTCCGCCCCTCATAAAAGTTTGCTTTTCGGCCAAAAGTTTGAGCTGGGGTAGACATGAGTATAAAACTCATAAAAAGGGGATTTACTAAATAAATGTCAGTGGGTTCCTCTAATGAAATTATGCAGGAGCAGCTCAATTAATGAGAGAACAGAGCAGCTCCTTGCACACAAATATTTTGTTTTCAGCAGTGAAAACACAAGATGAAGGTGCCCAGTTCTCTCAATTACCTCCCAAGGAATCCATCTGTGCATTATCAGCACCTCAATTTCCTGAGCTGTTGGTTCCTTCACAATCTGGAATAAGAAACTGGGTTGTTTCTTTTTTTATTTTTCCTGAGAAGTTCTTGTCTTGTTTGGAAAATACTAAATCCTGTCCAGGCTCTGCTGTCACATCCTTCACTCTGTATTAATCTTGATTTTTATTCTGTTTTAATTCTTCCCAAGGACCACGGAGAGAGGTGTTTTGCAAAGCTTTTGCCAAGTGATCTTCAAAATTATAAAATGTAAAATGTTGGGGTTTTTTGCTGGCTTGGAAACACCTCCTGCAAAAAGTTGTCACCAAAAAGAAAAAACCCAGCAGAAATCAGTGTATTTAAAATTCAGTCTCTCCCAGTGCTGTGGTACAAATGATTTTGGCATTTTCCCTCAGATCAGCCTCTGCAGCATTTTTTATTCACTGGGAATCCCAGTGGGCAAATGGAATTTGTCACCTTGCAGTGACATGAAATGTTTGTGAATCCTTCCAGGGGGAAATCCCAGTTGGACAATCACAAACCAGTTGCTCTGGTTCCATTACAAATCTTGTGTCCCTCATGACAGGCACCTGAAATTTGCATTTCCAAATTCAGCCTCTCGGCAATGTGCCAAAATCAACACTGAAAAAAAAAAAAATCCCTAAAATCCTGAGTCTGCTACTTGGAAATTACTTGTAATGCTTTTGCAGCTCTTCAGGATCTATTTTGTTTTAAATGAAACTTGACATTTACATCATATCAATATTTGGTTTGTACACAGCCAGAACAAGAGAAGCTGCAACCCTCCAATCATCTGCAGAAGAGCAAATTGGAATTATTTATGAGAAAAAATTGTAATATTTCATTTTCATATTTTCAATTAAACTGGATTGAAAGCAAAGCTGTCCAGATCAATCCAGGGAAAAGAAAGATACAGACTAGGGTTTAAAAAGCCCTGAAATTAAACCTTTCATTTGTTTTATTCCTTTTTGTCTGTCATTGGGGCTTTTTTTTTAACTCCAGTAGAAAATGCAAACAAGGCAAAAAACCCTCTAACAAAATACAAGAAATTGAGAAATTAAGCTTTTGTTTAAACTATTATGAAAATATTTAGCATCTCTGGCTCAGTCCATCTGCAATTAATGATCCTAAGAGGACTTTTGGAGTATAAAGGGTGGTTTGCACCTAATTTCTGCCTCCTGACACCAGCGTGGAGCAGAGTCCACTCAGAACTGATCCCTGCCACACCTCCCCTGTCTTACCAAAGCCTGTGCTTTTTAATTAAAAAAACACACACATGGCATTTGAACAATCCTTTATTTGTTCCACTTGCAGAGTTCTGAACCTGCCCTCAAATGTCAGGGAGCTCATCCCAGTGTTTGACTTTCATGTTCCAGGGTTCCCTTTGGGCAGATCCTTTGGATTTATTCCTCAGCTCCTGGGTTTTGCTGCTTCCCCTTGTCCCCACAGATCCAAACTGGCATGGTTTCATCTTGAAATGAGTTGCTAGAGCTGGATTTAGAGCTTTGCCTGCTCTGAGTTGCCAGGAAACTGCCACACAAATTCACCTGCAAGATCCTGGCTCTGCCCAGTGTCCCCAAATTCCACCCAGACACCTCAGCTCGTGTTGGGATCCAAAGTGCTGGGAAATCTCAGAATATTGGGGCTGTGAGCCAAAACTTAGAATTAGAGAGAGCGTTTGACCTGAAACCTCAGGAAAAGTTCCAAGTTTAACTGCTAGAAATAAGAATGTGGATTGATAACCTAAGGCAGAGTGTGTTGAGTTGAGGAAAGTTTAGTTTTAGATTTAGTTTGGGGATTCTGGGATTCCATGATTCTGTGATCCCGTGATTCCATGATTCTGTGACTCTGAGTTTCTGTGATTCCAGGATTCACGGATTCTGTGATTCTGGGATTTTGGGATTTTAGGATTCTGGGATTACATGATTCAGTGATTCCATGATTCTGTGATTCTGTGATTCTGTGATTCTGTGACTTTGTAACTCTGTGATCCTGTGATTCCAGAATTCTGGGATTTTGGGATTCTGGGATTTTGGGATTTGAGGATTTTGGGATTTTGGGATTCTGGGATTCCATGATTTTGTGATACCGTGATTCTGGGATTCTGTGACTCTGTGACTCTGTGATCCTGTGATTCCATGATTCTGTGACTCTGGGATTCCCTGAGGGAAGACGCTTTTCCCAAAATCCAGCCCAAACTCCCTGACAGATCTCCTTAGTGAGCTTTCCATCAGCATTGCTTGAGCTCCCTTAATTCACCCCTGGCCTGTTCCAGACCTTTCCAAAGCTTCATTTCCTCTTCCCATCTCCAGGAAAAGCACGGCCCCTGTGTCACACCAGCCTTTGGAATCAGTTCAGATTTGTTTTTCTGAACATTTTGCTTTAAAAAGGAAAAACCAGCCTCAGTTTGCATCCCAATTTTCCTGAGCACTGCGATGGATCATTCTTTATTCCAATCAATGCCCAGCCTGAGGGCTTTACCTACAGAAATAATTTTTTACTTAACACCAAGCACCCATAAATAATATTTCCCATATTCCCACTGGTATATAATTTGTATACTAATTTTCCAATAATGCAGACTTGGACTTGTACTTAAAGCTGTTAAAGGGGGGCTGCTGGCTTTAAATTTAGATCTTATTTTTCTAATTTGCTCTTAGACCTACTCATAATCATAATTTCCCGTTGCTCACTCAGGTTCCCAGCAGTGCTCCTGGATATTTTGCTGCACTTTCACAGCCACTTTATGCTGAAGAGAGAGACATTAAAATGGATGGTTTGTATTATCCAAGGACTTCTTTTGGCAAACATTCCCTGTAAAGCTCCAGATTTTCTGCAGGGGTCTGTGTAGCAACTCAAGACTGAGCTCTGCTCTG
Organism: Certhia americana; assembly: GCA_018697195.1. Lineage (NCBI taxonomy): Eukaryota > Metazoa > Chordata > Aves > Passeriformes > Certhiidae > Certhia > Certhia americana. Next base: position 11,037,522 of record CM031874.1, on the reverse strand, counting down.
CATTGATTTTATTCTGTAAATCAACATTTCCTCCTGTAGTGCATAATCACAGCTAATTTCATGAATTATTTTAAAGAATCGCCACAGCCCAGATTTTTCCAGGCACTGTGGAGTTCCTGCTGTTCAGATTTTCAACTTGTCGCATTTATTTTTTTACTTTGTAACTGGTTAATGCCACAAAACTGGGATTTCTTTTTTCCACTGAATCAATGAAACTTTATTTTTTTCTCCTGAAAAAAAAATGAAAAATTCACACAGATTTTGCAAATTAAATATATTCTAGCGTGTTTGGGAACATTTATTATTTTCCCATTAAGAATAGAGAAAAAATAATAATTTCAGCAAAGAATAACTTAAGAAATAGGTTATAAATCATCTAAAACTAGAGATGCTTTGGCAGTGAAAAAAGTCAAGTTTTTAGGAGACTGTGCCATGCAAACAAAGAAACTTTTACATCCTCTCTTTCCCTTCTAGATAAATTTTTGTCTTGAGGAGTTTGCCTCAGTTTTGGATATGAACTGGACAGGGAATTACAACCTTTGTTCATTTTGCACATCCCATTGGAGGTGAACACTTAAATTAAATCAAATCACCAGATTTTAGTTGGGGAAGGAAGGGAAGGGGAGACTTCCCCACAGCCAGGAAGGAGAAATAATTCACACTGTCAACAGATAATTTGTGTGTCCAAAGGGAGGAAAAAAATTTCTGGCGTTTTTGGAGTTTTTCCTACTCTGGGCTGAAAATGTTACTGGGCAAGGAGGGAGGGGAGCAGAGGGAAGGGAAGGGGAAGGCTTGGGAAGGGTTTGGGAAGGGAAGGTTTTGGGAAGGTATTTGGCAAGGTTTTGGGAGGTTTGGAATAGTTCGGGAAGGGAAGGGAAGGGAAAGGGGAGGGAGGGAAAGGGGAAGGAAGGGACGGGAAGGGAGGGAAGGGAAGGGAGGGAATGGAAGTGGAAGGGAAGGGAGGGAAGGGAAGGGAGGGAAGGAGGGAAAGGGAATGGAAGGGAAGGGAAGGGAAGGGAAGGGAAGGGAAAGGAAGGGAGGGGAGGGAAAAGGGGAAGGAAGGGAGGGAAGGTAAGGGAAGGGAAGAGGAAGGGAAGGAAGGAGGGGCATAGGAAAAGGGAAGGGAAGGGGAAGGGAAGGGAATTGGAAGGGAGGGAAGGAAGGGAAGGGCAAGGGAAGGGAAGGGACGGGAAGGGAAGGGGGAAGGGAAGGGAAAGAAGGAAGGGAAAGGTGGGGTGGGCAGGGTGGGGCAGGGTGTGGCAGGGAAGGAAGGGAACGAGGAAGGGCAGGGTGGGGAAGGGAAGGGTGGTGAAGGGCGAGGCAGGGTGGGGTCAGGGAAGGGAAGGAAAGGAGGCTTGGTGTTCCCCAAAGTGGGGAACCAGGAGGAATGTTTGGTGTTCCCAAATCCCCAGTTGGATTCCAGGGAGAATGTTTTTGGTGTTTTCCCAATCCCCGAATTGGATCCAGGGAGAATATGTTTGTGTTTTCCCAAATCCCCCAGATTTTTATCGAGGTAGGAATGTTTTGGCTTCCTCCCTGGCCTGCAGCATCTTCCCCATGGCTGATGGAAATTTGCTCAGTGGAACCTCCCTGGCCCATCAGCGGAGATCTGTGCCTGGAGGATGATGGTCCCCTGGAAGGTATAAAAGCCAACTGCCCCCAGCTGGTTTTGAACAGCTTGGGCCTGGACCATAGGGTTACCCCTCCCCCACACCTGCCCCAGTTTTCAACAGCTGGTGACAGAACCCCCTTTTTGGTACAATTTTTGCACTGCAAGCTGTGCAGAGACAAAACAATAAGCAAGTTTTTAGTGCGGGGTGCTTGGCACTCATCTAAGAGCACACCTCCTGTTTCTTGGAGACACTTTGAAAAAATACTTTTTCCTGTTACAATCAGTTTTTATTGCATTTCCTAAATGATTATGCATATTTTTTTCTTTTTTACAGAACTATTTTACATTTTTTAGGAACTGTTTCAGCGTGGCCCTTTTAGGGTCGCTTTTTTAGAGCATGTGCAGTTTATTTGGTTGTGGTTTTCCAGTTTGTCTTATTGCTTTTTAAGCTTGGACTTTAGTTTACACTTTCTTTATAGTTGGCAATAATTATATCAGGGTTTTTTATTATTGGCTGTTATTTCTTGATTAAGCACTTGTTTTTTAACTTATTTTTATTTTACTCACTACGCCTAAAATTTTTAAGTTAACCGCGAAAATAAAAAAATATTTTTTACAGTAAAGTTATTTTTAAATTTTTTACATATAGTAAACTTAATTTTAAGATTTGCAAAAAGCCATTATGATATGTAATTTCCTAAACGGGATTTACTGGGCTGTGCCTAATTAGGAGTCCTGCAGGGAGCAGAGTTGTGTGGGTGATCATGTAACCAACACACACACAAAACCCTCGGGGCTCTCTATATCGTGAGCCTGAGCAAATGAAGCAGGAGGGGATATAGAGGGATTCAATTAATGACACTCCGCCATAACCACCTGCCTTTAGGCTGGCTTTCAGCAAATATTGATCCTGGCTTGAAGACCTTAGAACAGGAAGGAAAAGCCCAGGAGAGCTGACATTTGACCGCCCAGTAGCTTTCTGAACTTTTCCCTTCCTCTCACAAAGTGCAAGAAAAGTGAATGTTTTACTTTGGAGATAAAACAGGTGAGTTTTTTCTTTTTAACCTATAGACGAACTTATAAGCGCGGGGATTTTTTTTTTTTTTGGAGAGGGAGGTACAAAAAATCAAAGCTTTGCGTCCCCCAACCTGCCTGAAAACATCCAAATTGCTGCTTCTCACTCCTGAAATGTGTGGAAAGAGGCGGCTTTGACTGCCAGGGAGAAATTATTCCTTAATAGCTGAAATATTTCAAATCCCTTGATTTAATTGGTGTTTCTGGGTGTTTTGTTGTTGAACATAAATAAATGAAATAGCTGAATATTATAACTGGACTTAATCTTTGGGGCCCAATAGGCAGGTTTTTGAACAGACATGGCCCTTATTTCAAGAGTGAGGGAAAGGCAGAGGGAATGATTTCCTGTCTCTTTTAACGGCAGAATTAATCAAGAACCCCATTTCGCATCCCCTCCCTCCAGCTACGGAATGTTTATGCTTTCCCATGGAGTTAGAAGACATTTCCATCCTCAAAACAAACTCTCCCTCCGACGATGTGAAACACCACCAGTTCTCTGCAGGCCCTGTTACAAAATGGCTCCATAAAGCTCGAGCTTGCAGCTTGTCAAGAGTGAATTTCCCTCCTGGGCATTGCAGGTGCAGGCTTCATCGTTCCTGTAGGGAAAATGTTGATTTTCTTCCCTCGTCACTAATGGTTTTTTTTGGGGCTGAAAACTGGGTAAATTATCATGGAGGCCTGGGGTGGTGTGAGGTTTGATAGGTGCCTATGAATAATTTCAGTGTGGCAGAGTGATGGGAATGATGGATGGGGAGAGCTGGAGCGGCAGACAAATTTGCTGTGGCCTGACACTGCCACACAACACGAAGCAGATGTCCCCCCGAACCCCAAAGTGGGACGCAATCCTCCACAATTGCTTGTGTTTTCCTCAATCGGACTCCATAAGGTTTGGAATGAAAGCTGTAACAGATTGTTCCTCTCGCCAAACCCCCCCTCAGTGGGTTTGCATTTTCTCCCCATTCCCCTTATCGCTTTCCATACCAATGCTCTCATTTGGATGTGGGACACTCCTCGGGTTGAGCTCTGGGCAGGCATTTTTTTATTCCACCACCCAAAAGGTCACAACAAAGGGTGTCACACCAGACACCAAACCATTTCTGTCTTCCTGAAAGTAATCAGGGAGATAGCAGCCAGGGAAAGGAATTTGCCTTGGGAAACCAGGGCAAATAAGGAACACCCACACTGCCTGTATTCCCAGATGGTTTTTGGGGGTGGAGAGATTCGAAACTCATCCATTCCCCACACCCCATCCATGGCAAGGACTCTCCCCACTGTCCCCAGGCTGCTCCCGCCCCTGGCCTCAGTGTTCTCCTGGGCCTGCTTGTGACTTTCCTGCTCCTGTCGAGGAGTTTTTTTTTACTGGGTTTTCCAGAGAGATAAGAGCATTGTTGTTTGCCGTGAAGTGTTTGTTTATTTGTGTAATACCTCAGTCTTGAAGGAAAGGAGTCAGAATTCAGAGTCCCTGTGCTGAAGTGTTGGTCACATGAAGTCCGAAGCGCAACTCCCCCACAGCTTTTTTTCTGGCATTGAGTCCCTGAGCAGATAATTGCCTTAAATATGCTCAGGTCCCTGAGCTCAGCACTTTTTTTTTATGTTCCTCTTGTTTCTTTCTTCTTGTTTTCTCTTGTTTTTTGTGTCTGTTTTTGATTTCTTCTTCTTTCTTCTTTTTTTTCTTCCTTGTTCTTCTTCACATTGTGCTCTTTTTTTTCCTTCTTTGTTTCTTGTTTTTTTCTTTGTTCTTGTTCTTGTTGCCTGGTGTTGCTGTTTTTTTTTGTTGTGTTGTTGTTTGTTCTTCTTCCTTCTTCTTCCGTTCTTCCTTCTTCTCCTTCTCCCTTCTTCCTACTTGTCCTTGTCCTTGTCCTTGTCCCCTTGTCCCTTGTCTTGTCCTTGTCCCTTTGTCCCTTGTCCCTTGTTCCCTTGTCCTTGTCCTTCGTCCTTCTCCTTCCTCCTTCTCCTTCCTCCTTTCTCCTTCTCCTTCTCCTTCTACCTTCTCCTCCTCCTTTCTCATTCTCTTCCTTCATCTGGCTCTCTTCTTCCTGTGTGTGTGTGGCCCTGTGTGTTAACATCCCACACAGGGTATTTTTATTCCTAAATCAACCCAGCTAAAAGCACAATTTCCCAAACATTCTTCCTACACCTATTCAGAGGTGATTCTAAAGTAGGAAATCAAGTTGTCAGTTTCCTTATACAGAAATTTACCAATATACGCTCTACCTATTCACCTAAATGGTACTTCTCTCCTATCCGGAATGCCAGCAATGTTCTGCTGGTTGTTTCCCAAATTTCTAGCTAAGTTACTGACTTTAAACTAGGCTTTAGGGTTTTTACTCTCTTAAGGCACTTAAATATGTTCTTAATTGCTTAAAACTAAAACACTTCGACTTCATGCCTATGTGGCTTAATATATTTTAATTTCTCCTAAGGTTTTAATGCAATATCTGCTTTCTTTTCTCTCCCTGAAGGTTTTAACTTTTTTTTTGCACTCCCCAATACTGCGCCTCAGCCACTCAGCGGTTGTGCCAAATGCCCTCATATCCAGCTTTTTGGAGCACCATGAATGTTCCGCCCTCCCTGACCCAGGAGCTGGACACTGCAAGGTGTAAGAGAAGAATTATCAAACTCATTTTTAGCTCTTCCAGATTTTCCTGGACATTCCTGAGGATAATTCCACTGATTTTCTCCTACTGAATTTTTCCTATTTTTTTTATTTCCTACTGAATTTTCTCAGCAATCAGAACAATGAAAGAATCTTTTATAAATAAAGAGGGGGGGTCCTCTAGCATCTTTAAGTCTGGAAGGGAAGAAAGCCTCAACCATGCTTGTAAATGTTTGTTTTATTAAAAGTTTGCTGTTGAAGGTGTCATCATTGGGAAAGAGCTTAAAACATCCCTAAACTGAGAGCAGAGTTATTGATTCTCCCTAGTGATTTTTAATGGGTTTTCCTGAAAGATATGATGACTTTTAACTAAATTCCTTCATAAGTATTAGTTTTTTTTATTGGACCAGAACATACTTTTTTTTGGTATTAATTTCAAGGAGAGTCCTCTTTAACATTTAGTTAACATCCAACTGAATTGCATTTTTTAATTATTTTATCATAGGAAAATTTTAATTCCTATTTATAAACCTTTCTCCTGTTAAAAATCCATAGTTTGTTAATGTTTTTTTTTTTTCTCTCTCCAGTGCAAGTTCCCATTTGTGGATTTTTATCCCAAATCAATGGGATGATCAGGACGTCTGTGTGTTTCTTCATTATTGATTTTGTTTATATTTTCCTTCAGACGCCCTGAAGCTCTTTTATTTCCCTGCCTCTGTCTGTTGCCATGATTGGTTTCTCACCAAATCACCTGTTTTCAAGAGGACACACATCACCAATATAATTTAAACAGTTTGGTTTCACTGCCTCAGATAAGACATGGAATTCACCTCAAAACATTTCCAGCTCAATGAATTTTATTCAGAATGGAGGGTCAAGGAATCAGAAATATGATGATACCAAAAGAGCAAAAGGTAAACTGAATGTTTTCACCCTCATAAGAGAAGCATCATAAACACTTGCAGATTTTGCTCTTGCACAATAAATTCACTTTGAAGGAAATTTTTCCTGCGGCTGCTCACTTCATTAGATTTCGCAAGTTACAATAAATAACAGAAAATGCCTCATATAATTAGAAAATTTGTCAACCAGTCTGTGACCTAATACAAAGATAATTCTTCCTTACACAATCAAATCCTAAGCCACAAAACCTGAAGTGTAATCTTGGGTCCTTGGGAAGGCTTGTGTGGAACCTAGAATTTATTCGGTTTTTTTGAATTTATGGAGGTTTTTTTGAATTTCTTTTTATGAATGTTATCACACGGGGAAAATTGAGATTGTTGGGTTTGTTAGCATGAAGGATATGGAGAACAAGCTGGAGATCCTTGTGGGTTTTCCTCAGTTTCTCTTCCGTCTCCATCTCCGCACATTCTGCAGTGTTTGGGACAACAGGAAACATTGGGCACAATTTGCACACAGTGTCACCTGATCTAGATTGAGTTGGGTTCTTGTTAGAAAAGTAGAAAATATGTCTGTTTCTTTGGTGAGAATTGGGTGAATGTCTTGAGAAAACCTTTATTCTGTGTGTTGAGCTTTTTGGTGGCCTTTTGTCCCTCAGCCAAGCTGTGTACATCCTGGTGTGGCCGAATTGCTGCTCATGAAAATATAAACAACCTGGAGAGTAGAACAACAAGAGTCCATTTGACTTGTTTTAACTGAACAGTATTTGAGTGAAGAACTCCAACAGTTTACATTATAACTCCATTTTGAGCTTTGCTTGTTCTATAATCTACCCTCACAGTTTTAAGTTCTGGATGTACTGCTTTTAGATAACAGTGAATAGATCTATTCCGTGTATTGCTGATAGAAAGGGTCACGTATTATAAACCTTAACAAAGCATCAGATGTGAAAAAGCTTTGTGTAATTACCGAGATCTCCCTGATTGACGAATGCAAATGATAAAATAACAGTGACACAAACAGGCAGCCGGGAGGTGGGAGGAGACCTCACTCATTTTTCTCTTATCAGAGGAGTGTGAAACAGCAGGGTTAAATCATTAGAAGAAATAAAAATTATTGATGGGAAAAATCAACACAAACACGTAACACAAAAACCCCCTTCCCCCTTCCAGAATATTTATAATGTCTAAACTAATGAATATGCATGGAATCCCAGCAATGTATAGAGAATCTTGATCTAAGTGTCCTTGTGCTCTTGGCTGTTTTCCAAAGGCACCCCAGCACTGGTATATTCTTTTAATTTTTATTATTATTATTATTATATTACACTTTAAAATTCTAGCGTGTAATCTCATTTTCACAATTTTTAAACAGCTGAGGTCGGTTCTAATGACTCTGAGGCCTGAGCTCTCCTCGTGAAGAAACATCCTGGAAAACTTGCCATGAAAACTTTCGCCTTTGCCACATAAGCAAGTGGGGACCAGGCTGGAAGTGTCACTCCTCTTGGCTGAAGGAAGGACAGGCCAGTTGGGTAATTTAACCTCTTTCGTATTTTTGACCTGGCTCAGGTCTTAAAACTGTTAGTGAACTGGAGCATCTTGATGGTGCTGCAGGAATCCGAATGGAACTGTAGAGCTGACTGGTGTTAAGCATGGGGAAAAAAAAAAAATTTTTTTGGGGGTGTGGGGGGGTTTAAGGGTTCTAGAAAACAAAAACTATTCAGACTTGTAGAAAAACATCCCAGATGGGTTATCACACAGCAAAAGCAAATGTTACCCTATTTTCAGACATGGGGTAAAGGATATTCTAGTCACACCCCATGTTAAAAGACACTTTTAAGATTTTTGATTTTAAAGAGCATGAATAAGAAACGTGCTAAAATTGCAGAGGTCTGCCAGAATGCAGGCTGTATTTTCTTTGTGGGATGTCTTTGTGTTCGATCACCAAATCAAAAATCATGCATGAGAATAATGAAAAAAATTTCACATTTTCATAATCATCGAATACATTGAGATGTTTAAAGATCATCCATTCCAGCTAACCGTCTTTAATACATATCAAAATTCAGTCCCACAGCCCATAAAAATTCCGTGGTTTTTCCATTTCCCAGCCTGGAGGGCTGGGCAAGGACTTGCTTGTCCTTGAAATATTCAGGAATAATTTTCTCACCACTGAGGAAAACTGGTTCTATGCATTTACAGCCAAGACTTTCTCTGGTACATTAAGCGTCCCCTCCAAAGATTCAACTTTCTCTTGGCACTTCTGTGTTCCCCAATTTCATTTTAAGGAGCATCTGATGAGTGAATTTGATGATTATTCCATCACCTGCTCAAAGCAATGCCACGCAACGTGGGCTGATACACGTGCGTGACACAAAACAGGGCCACTTTGGCTTTAGTGACCAAATTGCCATTTTCACTTTTCCCAAGAGCAAAGGAACGTGATCTCCGTGCCCTGACACTTAAATAATAACAAGAAAAAGAATATTCCTGAGTGGAATGAAAAAATCTCATTCTAGCCCAAAGCTGTGCTCCTTTTACCTCAGAATATTCCGACGGGCTGAGTTCTGTGGATATTTAGCCTCTGGATGAAATGTGACTGTAATGATAATCGGAGCACAGCCACTTTCAAATGCACTGATCCAGGCGCTCACAAAGAGCTTCTCCTCTGCTCGGAAAGCTTCTATCTGGCCCTGACCAAGGTAACGATGTTTTGACAGGGAAGATTTTGAATAAAATCTTGGGTTCATCTTTAAAAGCCACCTCTGTTCCAGCACACCCTATTCAATCCCGACCGGTTTGATGTTTTCTGGTCTCGGGCCGAAGAGAAAAGACAAAATATTTCCCATATTGTAGGAGCCTTAGGATGGTTTTAATTTTCCTCATGTCAGGGTTCGGGTAGGGTTATCCAGCTCTCCTGATCCAAACTCCTATGTTACATTTCCTCTGTGGACAAATGGCAGACACTGCCCACCTTCCCAGTTCAGCCACCAGAGATGAGAAATCTCTTCCTCTTCATTTCCTTTTCCTTTACCCTTTTCCTCTTCCCTTTTCTTTTCCCTTTTCCTCTTGTTTCCTCTTCCTTTTTATTTTCCTTTTTCCTCTTCCTTCTCTTTTCATCTTCCTCTTCCTTTTCTCTTCCATCTTCCTGTTCTTTTCTTCTCTTTTCTTTTTCTTTTCTTTTCCTTTTTCTTTTCTTTTCTTTTCTTTCTTTTCTTTTTTTCTTTTCTTTCTTATCTTTTCTTTTTCTTTTCTTTCTTTTTCTTTTCTTTGCTTTCTTTTCTTTTTTTCTTTCTCTTTTCCTTCTCTTCTCTTCTCTCCTTTCTTCCCCCTTCTCTATTATTCTCTATTCTCTTCTTCCTTCTCTTCTCCTCTCACCCCTCCCTCTGCTTCTCTTCTCTTCTCTTCTCTTCTCTCTATCTTCCTCATTTCCCCTCTTCCTTTCTCTTCTCTTTTCCTTTCTTCTTTCTGTTTCCCCTCTTCCCTCTTTCTTCTCTTCTCTCTTTTCTTCCTTCTTCTCTTTCCTCTTTTTTCGCTTCTCCTCGCACTATATCTTGCTCTTCTCTTCTCTTCTCTTTTCTCTTCTTCCTCCTCTCTTTTTCTCTTTTTCTTCCTCTTCCGTTCCACTTTTCCCACTTCTCTTTCCTTCTCTTCTCTTCTTCTTCCCTCGCCCTCCTCTTCCATTCCTCTTCTCTCTCTTCTCTCTTCTTTTCTCTTCACTTCCCACAAAGAAAAAGAGTGGTCTCTTTCTGTTTTCCCATGTCGGTGGTTGTGGTTGTTGGGGGGTGGTGGTTTTTTGGGGGGAGAGGAAGGCGGAATTCTTTTTGGGTGGAGTTCCCCTAATCCCAGATCACTCCTCCACCACCACTCCTTTTTAGAGGAAGGGAGGAGAGAGGGGGGGAGAAAGGAGGGAAAAGAGGAGAGAGGAGAGAGAGAAGGGAGAGAGGGGGGAAGAGGAAGGGAAGGAAGAAAAAAACAGTGCCCAGGGAAAACGGGGGACATAAAGATGTATTTAGAAGGGGGAGAACCAAGGCGCAAAAGGCCTCGCACTGAGGCGGGAGAAAGCAAACAAAAAGAGCGGTGGAGTAAGAAAGCACGAAAACCCAAAGCGAAGGAAAGGGTCAAAGCAGGCTTGGAGCGGAAGCAAGCCAAGGATAGTGGGAACAAAAAGAAACAGAGGTCAAAAGCTCAGGGGCGGGTGGCCCAGCTCAGCGGATGACGGGAGCTGAATCTAAACATGAGAAAAAAAAACCCAAGCCGTCAGGCCGCAGGGCTGAGGCTGCTGCTCTGAAGCAAATCCCAGAGCTCTGGCAGGCATTCCAACACTGCAGGTGCTTTGCGCCCCAAACCCCAGATTTTCCCTTTCTGGCCTGGGTCTTCATCAGTGGGTTGATATTTATCAGTGTTGGGGTTTCTAGGGAGAAGGAGGTCTGGAAAGCTTTGAACAGGTGGAGGCAAAAACCTTGTGAGAGGAAGAGGGTTTGTCTTTCCCAAACACTGGGGGTCTGCTGGTAGATAAAACCAGCACTGCGAGAGAAAGGAACAATGGTAAGGATTCACTGATAGAAGATGGAAAAAGATATTTGCTTTACAAACAAACTGTAGGTTTGCTGATAAGACATTGGATATTGAAAAGATGGAAGAAACAATGGGAGAAACATAAAAATTTCCATAAGATTAAAAATGAACAAGGTAGGGTTCTCATTATAGGGGAATTAGGGATCAGGAGTTCTGGGCAGTCTGTGCCTGTCAAGGAGCTCAGGCAGTGGGGAAAGAGAGAGGGAAATGGGGTTGGGAAATTGGGATAAAAAGGAGGGAAATTGGGATAAAAAGGAGGGAAATTGGGATAAAAAGGTGGGAAACTGGGATAAAAGGGAGGCTGCTCCTCCAAAAATTGAGAGACCCCAGGGAATGCCCCATGGCCTCTGCCTTTATTGGAATAAAGTCAAAGGAATCTTCTGTCTCCTTTTTGGACATAAATCTCTGGTGTTTGTAGGTGAATTTTCCTGACACTTGGGTGTGCTGCAGTAAAGGTGGGCTGGGGTTGGGAGGAAAAGGTGCTGAGTGAACACTACAAGGTGGCACTGCCAGGGAAAATGAAACATTGGGGCGAAAGAAGAACAGGGATCTTGATTTGTGTGTGTGATCCCTGTTCCTTCCCTGGCAGCTCTTCTTGTTCACAGAAAATTTCTTTCCAGATCTGCAGCAATGGCATAAAAAAAAAAAAAAAATCTGAATTATTCCTCCCTTCCTGCCTGTGCTGCCATTTGCATCAGCTTTAAGGCAAAAAGATGGAAAATCTGATTTCTCTAAATCCAGGGGGAGGCTCCAATTCCCTGAGCCCTTTGAGGAGGCTCAGACATCCTGCCCAGTTTGAAATGTTTGGAGCCAATGAAGCATTTAAATAATTCAAAAACTAAATGTAATTAGTGCATGAAAGGTAATACTTTTCTTCAACAATGTGATGGGTAAATTTAAATTGTGGTTTAAATTAGAAAGTGACACCTACTAGCTGTCAGTCAGTGAGATGTTTATCTGGAGAGTGCTGGCATGAGGAAAAAAATATAAAATATAAAATATAGAATATATATATGCCTTGTACTGATGGGTGAAGAGGTTTCTGGATTTTGGACACAAGGAGTAAATACACTGCAGGAGAATTAATGAAAAATGAAACAGCAGATTTGCGTCTTAGAAAGTGTCTGCTTCTCTTAATGGGTATTGATAAAAAAAATTCTATTTATTCTGCTCTATTAACTACCAAAATTGGACTCTGAGGCTAATATTAAACCCAAGAATTAACAGAATAATTATTTTCAATTCACTTATGGACTGTTTTTTTCCATAATTGAATTTCTTGGCTCTGTCTGAGCAATTCCACCTCAAAACCCCCTCTAAATTTTGGGGAGTTTTGGGCTCACAGGCACCTCACAGGGTGCTCCATATCTTGCCCCAGAAGATTTTGCAGATTTGCTCAGAAAGACCCAAATTTTCTCTTTGTTAAAAAGCCCCAGTTTTCCATGGAAATCCTTCACAGCATATTGCATTTATTTTTTTTTTTCTTAATTTATTATTTTATGTATTATTTTATTTATAATTTTATTTATTTTCTTTATTATTATTTCTTTTCTTTATTATTTTTCTTTATTATTATTAATCATAAATTATATTTATTCGTTAATAAAATCCTTATTATTTCTATATTATACGATATCACTGAGTTTGATATGGATTAATTCCATCCCAGATTGGACAGAGGCACAGCTTTGATGTTGGTTTTGTAATCAGAGCAGATTTACAAAACTTCTGGAGCATTCTGCACCTGATTAATGAGGGGGACTGCAGATAAGAATTAGGACAAAAATTCATTTTAAGATCCAAGAGTTACTGAAAATGGTTCATGAAGTACTGCTTAAAAAATTTGCAGGTAGGAATGTTTGGTGTTCCCAAACTCCAGATTGGATCCAGGGAGGAATGTTTGGTGTTCCCAATCCCAGACTGGATCCAGGGAGGAATGTTTGGTGTTCCCAAATCCCAGATTGGATCCAGGTAGGAATGTTTGGTGTTCCCAAATCCCAGATTGGATCCAGGGAGGAATGTTTGGTGTTCCCAATCCCAGATTGGATCCAGGGAGGAATGTTTGGTGTTCCCAAATCCCAGATTGGATCCAGATAGGAATGTTTGGTATTCCCAATCCCAGATTGGATCCAGGGAGGAATGTTTGGTGTTCCCAAGCCAGCTATTCATTCAGCAGAACAAGGCCTGATTTTATTAGGCCTTTCTTTTATAATTTATTTACCTTTCTACCACATGGATCTGCTGCAGGAAAGCCCCTCCCAAAGCCACGTTCAGGAGCTGATGCTGGAAAAAAATTCGGAAGCGTTTTGGGAGTGGCCTGCTGTAAAAACTTCTGCAGAAAGTTTAGAAAATATCTCTTCTAGAACTGAATTGTGTTTTTCTTTTATAAAGATTGATTCTAATTAGGAGAGAAGATTGGTGCCCTCTCTGTGCTTCACCTTTGTGTTCTGCTGAGGTGGCTGCACCTGCCTGGGCCTCACCTTTCCAAATTCCACCTTTTCTCCAAACTCCCACTGTCACAACAATTCAAGCTCTCCTGTGCTAATCAGATAATTGGGGCTACAGCAAACTGCCAGCAATTGCTAAATTAATTTGTGAAACAGTTTGAAGGGACAAATGGAGGAGAGAAAATCCCAATCTGATTATAGATATTGCAAAAGGAGGAAACCAAATTAAAGCCGTTGGATAAATTATTCATTGGGAATCGCTCTCTCAGTGCTGCAGCCACCACCCCAGGGTTAAATATTCTGTAAAACTTCTGAGGGGAGTTCCAGGATCTTCCTTTGATTTCTATATAAAAACTCTCAATGACTGCAGGTGCCTTGGATGCCTCTTTGGAATTATTCCAGTTTCAATTCAACGTGGCAAAAGCAGAGGAATTGAAAGTTATGGAGCGTTTTTTTCCACCTTGAAGAAAGTGTCTGGCTTCCAGAGCAACATTTAAAAAATATAAGAGATGTACAAATATGATATCTAAGAAACAATTATCCTCCCTTCTAGGATTTAAGGCACAATCCTCAAAGCTTGTCAGGCACTCAGGAGAAAGATTTTGAGTTGAAATGTGAAAACAAATTGCTCCGACCTGCTGTCCTGAACCCGGGGTTAATTGCTGGAATGTTGAACAGACTGAGGAAAATGTTGGGTGCAGATCTCCTCAATTAACCCCTCATGTGGGAGGGAAGCTTTCTGCAAGGAGCAGACACTCCCCATCAATTAAACAGCAGCTGTTTCATGCAGAGGGAGAGGGAAATAAAATTCCAAGGAATGCCATAAATACACAGAGAAGATGGTGAAGCTGGGGGTTAACCAAAATCCAGGATTTTTTTCTGGTGAATACCAGAAAATGGCACAGGCCAGGCATTTTTAGGCCAGCCTCTGATGCTCTGAGTAGTTTTGCATTCTCAGATAATGAGAACTTGAGCCTGATCTTTCCACTGAAGAAATTCATATTAATATAAGGGATGTTCATTTTCATCCTTGAAAACCTTGAAGATCTGGACCAAGCAGGTTTTCTTCATGCATATAGAAAGTTTCTTATGGAAAAAAAATCAGAATATTTTCAGGGGAAACACTCATCGTTTTCACAGGGGGAAAATCCTTTTGGCTGGAAAGAAATTATCTCTTGGGGAAAGGAAAGCAGCTGGATGGGAAAATGACCATCTAGCAAAAATCAATCAGCTCCGCCAGGCTGCCTGAGACAGAATTAGCTGGAGGAAGATAGAAGACAGGAAAAGAAGGGGCACAGAGGCAGAGGAGAGATGCATATTAACAATACTAGCGTATTAAAATTCCATTCCTTCTCCCAATCACCCATCTGCAGCCACTTTGCCTAAGCAGGACCAATTTAGTGACAGTCCCTTGGCTCCTCTTTGGGGGACTAATTTTGGGCTGTAACTTGAGACCTGAATGTGCTTTCTCTGCTCTGCTGGAGCTGGGGGAAATCTCTCAAGTGTCTCAAGGTTGTTGAGAATTTTTTGCTTTTATTTTTCACCTTCACCTGTGTTAAAGTACTTGGTAGCAAATGTTGGGGTTGATTGAGTCCCTCAGAAAGTTCTGCTGAGCTCAGTTCATTCCTTCCAAGCCATCACCTGTGGTTGTCATGGAAACTCCCCACTAAACCTGGTTCCTCCAGTGGAGGAGTTCTCAGTGAGGATCCAACCCTGTCCTTCAGCACCGAGTCTGTCCTGGTACAGCCTGGGCTCTGCCAATCTGGGTTCTGCCAATTTGGGCACTCCCCTGGGCTCTGCCAACCTGGCTCTGCCATCCTGGGCTCTGCCAATCTGTTCTCTGCCAGTCTGGGCACTCTCAAACCAACCCATCACCACACAGCTGGACAATTCCCCCAGGTCTCCTGGCACTGCCAAAACCTCTCTGCTTCAGAGCTTTGGGATTTGGTTGAGCCCTCTGTGCCCAGGGAGCCTTCAGTGGGTGCCTGGCTCAGAGCAGCTGAATGTTCCAGGAAAAGCCATGGGAATTCTCTTTAAGAGAACCTTGATTCTGTGTGTTGGAGGCTTTTTGGTGCCTTTTCTCCCCCAGGCCAAGCTGGTATAAAGCCTGGTGTGCAGAAATTGCTGATCAGAAAATAATAAACAACCTGAAGAGCGAGAACAACCAAGAGTGCAGTTTGGCTTTTTACTGAACAAGGACTTGGGAAAAGGCCATCCCTGTCAGGGGAGAGATGGGGGAGTGAGGAACTCCAACAATCCCTCCCCAGCACGTCTCAGGCAGTGCCAGGAGGTCATGGATTGTTGAACACCTTCCACGAGCAGAGCCCCTCCTTAGCTAACACCAATAACAAACTGATTGCAGCGTGCAGCAAATTCAATAAAACTCATTCAACACAGATTGCCAGCCTGGGCTCTGGTTTTACAACTGGGCGATGCTTTAACGGTGCCAAATGGGGTTTTGGCTTCCCTCGATGCCAAATGAAGTGAAAGCTGCTGTTAATTTTGAGGAGGAAACCGCTCCACATAAAACACAGCGTGGTTTTCCTCCAGCTGTCTCTGCCTTGCAGCCTCAAGAAAGTTTTCATGAGGTGAGAAGTGTTCTGGGAGCTTGTGGTTAAAACCTCACGTAGCTTTTCCTTAGGTTTGGGTTTGTCTTGGAGAGGAGAAATAATGCAGACCACAGCCAATATTCTGTTTTTATGGGTGCACCCTGATCAGGAGATCTGAGGGATTATTCCTGTGTGAAAGAAAGAATCAACACAGAAAGATGGAATTCCTGTAAGGATTTCTTTTTTCTGTCCATAATTTCAAGTTTAGCCTAAACTGCTCCTCTGGGTTCTCCAGATTCTCCTGTGTGTGTTTAGTGCTGATTCTGGGTTTGATTTGGAGCCAAGGATAATTTTCTTCCAGAAATTCTTTATATCCCCCTTTTCCTTTTCATAGATATCCTTGACTCCTAGGCATTGTTGTGGTAAATGAGCAATGCATGTCTTTAATTTATTGATTTATGTTTTAATGCATGTTTTATCATACATTCATTAATTTGCATTTTTACCAACACAATACCATGAACTGAGGGATGCTGCTGCTTAAACTTCAGGTTCATCAGATACAGAAATATTCTCAAAAACCAGAATTAAAGTCTTCAGAAACCCATTGATAAAACTACAAGAAACTTTTTTTTTTTTTTTCAAAGGGAAAACACCACAAATTTCTCTTCCTTTTTCTATCCTGCTTCCATCCATCCCTTGATTTATTCCACCATTTCCTTGCTGCTTCCAGGAATAGTCTGAAGATTTCAGGTGTCTACGTTCTGTGATTTAAATGTGATATTTCATTTCCATTTTAATGCTGTTGGCACCAGTGAAATTTAATTAAATTTTCCTTCGTTGGATTTTCATTAAGGACAAGTTTTGCTCCCAAGTTTTGCTGGAGAAGCAGCGACATCAGAAAGACTTCAAAGCTGAACAGACTAAAGAAAAAAAAATAATTCTGACGAGTTCAATAAAATGATCAGATGGAGAAGAACAGACAGGGAAGCAATTAATAATAATTACAGCATTATTTAATTATCAATTTCTATCAATGAGTATCATCATCTGCCTCATATCTTTAATTAAAACTTAATTTTGCTGTTCTCTTCTGCAGTCTCTCACTCATGTAATTACCCAGCCTGGGGAAATGGCCACGGTTTGCTTTCTCTCCAAAGGAGTTGTATTGTTTCCTATTGGAATATTTCAACAGTATCTTTTAAAGAACTGCAACTTGTTAAATTCTTATTTTCTTTTCATCCCCTTCACCACCCTCCATAGAATTTGAGTTGCTGGATAAGCCTCAGGAGTCACCTGAGTGTGTTTGTCACCTTTCAGCCAAGGAAAATCCAAATTTTTCTGCACTTAATTCCCAGATCCCTCCCCCTTTTCTCTCTGGGGCAGAGCAGGAGGGAACTGTGATAAATGCCAACACTTTGATAATGGAACCGTGGCTTTGTTTGAATTCTGAGTGGGAGAAAATGAGATTCAAACAATTTTTTTGTTTGATTTGCTCCTTCTTTGTTCCAAAGCCTTGGGAGTGCTTATCATTTCAAAAAAAAAAAAAAGCCAAATTTCAGGAGAGGAGTGATTCCCTTGCCAAAATGACATTTCATTGTCAGAAAAACCAGCAGCAGAGCTCTGGGAACATTTCACAATCTGTTTGATATAATGGGGGGTATTATTTTCTTTAGCTGGTGAAGAATGCAACAAGAAATATTCTCAGAGCAGTAATGGCATCAAAATTCTTAGGAGATTATAGGATGGGGTTTATCCTTCTTTTTTTTTTTTCAAAATTTAGTTTTTAAACTGAATTTTTAAATTGGATTTTTAAATTGAATTTTTTTAAGTGAGCTTGCCTCCAGTGTAAAACCTCACTAAAGATTTGAATAAATATCCATATAAATAAGGATATGATTTATATATGATATACAAGCATATGATATATAAAGATTTGTATAAATATCCATATAAATAAATATGTGATTTATATATGATATATAAATATTTGAATGACTATCTATATAAATAAGTATATGATTTATATATGAAAAATAGATATTTGAATGAATATGCATATAAATAAGTATATGGTTTATATATGATATATAAGCATATGATATATAATGATTTGACTGAATATACATATAAATAAGTATATAATTTATATATGAAATATAAAGATTTGAATAAGTATCCATACAAATAAATATATGATTTAGATATGATACATAAGTATATGATACATAAAGATTTGAATGAATATACATATAAATAAGTACATGAAGCTTCTTTTACTCCATTTCTTTCTTCTTTCTGTGGGGAGTGGAGGGCAAAAAGTTTCCTTGGCTGAATCTCTGCAGGGGCACTGGGCAGGGCACAGATTCTGCAAAGCAGGTAGAGCTCGGTGTGAGTCAGAAGTGAGAATGACTGGAGGGGAAAAAGCCCAAATAAATTCATTTATTTCAGCCCAGGGACTGCTGGAAGTGTTGTGTGTGGTGCTAATTCTCAATCAGAGCAGAAACCCTGGTGCCAGGACTCACAGATCAGAGCTCTCTGAGGAAATAATTCCATTTCCTGAGTGTGTGGAGGTGTTTGCACTCAGTGGGTGAAAATCCTCAAAATGAACCTGGGGAAGAAAGGGTAACACGTGCTGCTCAGAAAGGCACTTGCTCCCTCTTTTTCTTTTTACATTTTTCATGTATCTTCTGGCATTATGCAGAATTTAGTGTTTATTTCAGTCAGATTTTGCCATCTTTGTGCCCAAGAGGTCCTTCCAATGTTAATGGCACCAAGCTTTTGGGTTTCAGCTCTAAAATTCAAAGCAGGGGAAGCACTCGTGCACTTGAAGTGAGAGTTCTATTTGCAGGAGAGGCTTTTAAGGTCTGGGTGGGTTATGGTCATGTAAACAAACATCCTTTTTCTTTATTGCTGACATAAAGCAGTATTTCACTGCCTCTCAGCTTTCCATCTGCCAGCACAGGAGAGCAACGTTTAAAGCTGAGCTGCCACTTAGGAGAGGTTAAATAATAAAATATTAACAAGGAGTGACTTCACCCAGGCAATAAAGAGCTGCCATTCTTCCCTCCTGTCCTTCCCAAAGTTGTTATTTGATGGTTCAGCACTAAAACAATGTGATTTTCTGGGTTTTCTTGTTCAGTTTTGGGGTTTTAAGATTCTCATTTATACCCTTGCGAGCCATGAGGAAAGAAGACATTCATTCTTTACATTTTTGGTGATGTTCACACAAGTGTCAGTGGTTTCTTATGGAATTAATCCAATTTTCAAAGGGAAATCACTCAGTAAGAGCTATTTCATATTGAAATGTGAACTCCAATCCCTACACATCAGAAAATATCTCTTTGGGTGGAAAATATCCATGTTGGGTTTGACCAAGGGGTGACTCCACCTCCTTGCCCTTTATGACCTTGCCACAATCCCTATCCCAAACCCAAATCACCTCCATGAAAGTCAGGGATAAAACCTCTCCCAGGCTGTGAAATCTTTATTTCTCCTTTTTTTATTATTTCCTCTACAATTTCCCTCAAACCGTTCTGCAGTAATCCAATCCACCTTTCACTCTGCAGCTCTACCTCAGCACATCCCCTGTGCTCTGCAGAAATATTCCCTTTAAAATTGAAAAAAAAAAAAAAACAAAAAAAACCCTCAGCCAAACAAAGTTCTGTGTTCTCAGAGAAAACACAGAGGAAAGGTTTTGTTTATTAGTTTTAAGCTCCATATGAATTATTATATAGAGGGATTATACCCAAGAGTCTTAAAATCCTGAATTCTAATGAAGGCCAACCATGCTTCTTGAGAAAATTAAGACATCAAAAGCTGCCATTTCAGGTGCAGATTTGTAAATATTTTTGATGGTTTCATTAAAAACAGCATAAAATAGCATGGAGAATGAGCGAGGAAATATTTACCAAAACATCCAATATACCCCATTCCCATGAGCATTAATCCATGTCAAACAGAGCCCTTAATTTCATAAAAGGAACATATTCAGGAAACCTCTGTGTCATAAATATTTCAAATATTACCTCAGTCTAGTAATGCCATTATCCTGAAAGGCAGTGAAAGCACAGCCCACATTATTACAGAGAAAGTTAAAATAATCTCATTTTTGTGGGTTTTTACTACTTCAAGTGTTTGCAGTACTTGAACTCTGTTCCCCCAGCTGTGATTTCCTTCTTGACCTCCTTTCCCATGGGAAGGCAAAACGATTCATTTACAAGAAGTCAGAATGAAACATCCCCCAAATATTCATTTCCCTGCCAAGATGACTTGCTGTGTTCAAAGAACTGAGAGATTTTGATTGCTCTAAGCTTGTGTTCTCTAAATATTTCTCATTCCTATTTGTACAATTTCCAATGATTAGTCAGCCCATCATTTCCTCACTTCCAACAAAATACTACAGAAATCAGGATTGTCCTTGAGGACACTTTTAAAAATACACCTGATCTCGGCAAGAAATTTGGTTTTGCTCTTCACACCTAAATCTTTGTCAGCAAAGCTGAAAGATCTGCCTCTGACTTTGGAGGGTGGAGGACTGGAGACCTTCACTGAGCACAGAGGGTAGAGGAGGAATCCGGGATGAATTCCTGCCCCACTCCTCACACACCTCAATTTGGGCTCAGGTTGAGAATCTACACCCATGTAGTGGTTTTGGTTCACTAATCTGAAATTCCTCAACCAAGAGCAAAGCAGGTTTAAACTTTGAAAGTTACAGAGAAAATGTATTAACAGAACTAATAGGAAAATAATAAAAACCAGAATAAAACCTTCAGAGCGCTTCTCCTCCCTTCCCTCCAACTTTCTTTCTGACCACATACAGAAAGCAACATCCAGAATTCTCAGTCAGTTTTCCACCTTTACAATAGTTTTTCTTCAGTTCATCTAGGAAGAGAAGCAGTTCTCGTTTCAATGGGAAATTACCCCACAAGAAAATAATTTTCTTGTGGTTTCAATTTCCAGAAACAAAATCCGCATTCACAAAGCTCTTCCCACATTCCCAGCCCTTTCACAGCTGTGCCTCTGAGCCAGGTCGACATACAGGTGTTTGATTTTTAAAGATAAACTGTTCAGAAGCAAAGGTTCTCTTTATGTATCTTAAAGATCATCTTTAAGATCATCTCAGCGAACAGAGGTTCTCTTCTTCTCTCAGAGCAAAGAGCTTTTATCACTTCATCTCTCTGTTCACAGAGGTGTACCTTCCCTTTTCATTGGTTTAATCATGTGTCAATATTCAGAAATTGGCCAATTAAGGCCAAACCAGGACATTGACAACTGGGCCCCTCCTGTTGGCACCAACCTGGGGGTGTGAGAGTCTGCTCTTCCCACAGGTAGGGAAATGCTCAGCCCAAAATTTCAACTGACAGAGGAAATTTTGATTTAAAAATTTTCAAAGCCAGGCAGAAACTAAAGTTTTATATCCATAAATAAACATTGGTTTGTTTGGGGTTTTTAAAATTATTTCTCTCCATGATGTTGATTTCCGCAGACAAGCCTTGCTCAGATTCCTCACTCAGTGAGCCCAAGCTGATTTACCATTCAACCAGAGTGGTTTTGATTTCTATCCTTGATAAAAGAGCTGGAATTATTGATTTAATTGGGAGCAGTCATGAGAGCTTGGTTCAGTACCTTCCTGCTAACTCGAGGAAGTTCCTTGAGCCAAAGTCTCTTGGCTGCCTTGTCTGTGCCAGTTTAGTTCTGCTTCCAGATGCCTCCCAAAGCCAGTGAGCATCACCAAGGACTTCACAGGTCACATCTCCAGCTGAGCTCAGCCCGTGCATCTCCTCTCACAGTGAATTTCCAGAGCAGATTTGTGTTTCTGGCTGTTTTCAGAAGTACAGCACTGGTTACCGAAGTAATCAAGTGCAGATAGAGATTCTGTGATTCACAGCTGTGATTTAAACACCCTGGATGAGTTCTCAGCTTCCTTTCTAACCCTCAGCACCCACTCAGCTGCCTGGCTGAGATTTGCCCTCTTGTCTCCAATTTTCAGCGCTCTGAGCTGGAATAGAAAACCCCCACGCACAAAGGAGAGATTTGGGGAGGGAGGGAGGGACTGATGGCTCTCTATGTACAGAAATCTCTTCTTTCCTCCCTGGTTGATTTTAGCTATTACTGCCCACCCTGAGCCAGGCTGTTTCTTACTCTTGTCAGGAAAATTCATCCACAAACACCAGAGGTTTATGTCCAAAAAAGAGACAGAGGAGTCCTTTGACTTTATTCCAATAAAGGCAGAGGCCATGGGGCATTCCCCTGGTATCTCTCAATTTTTGGAGGACACATCCTCCCTTTCATCCCAGTTTCCCACCTTTTTATCCCAATTTCCCTCGTTTTTATCCCAATTTCCCAACCCCATTCCCCTCTCTCTTTCCCCACTGCCTGAGCTCCTTGACAGGCACAGACTGCCCAGAACTCCTGATCCCTCACATTCCCCTCTAATGCAGAACCCTCCCTTTCCATTTTTAATTCTTATGGAATTTATGTTTTCTCCCCATTGTTTCTTCCATCTTTCAATATGCAATTTCATTTCTCAGCAAACCTACAGTTTGTTTGTAAGGCAAATATCTTTTTTCCCATTCCTCAACAGTGGAATCCTTCCCACTGTTCCATTTCTCTCTCAGTGCTGGTTTTATCTATCAAACCCCCAGTTTGTTTCTAAAGACAAACCCCTCATTCCTCTCACTCTCATCCTCAGCAGCTCCACTTTGGTAGCTCCACATTGCTTTCCCAATTTGTTTAGGCCAAGATTTAAGACAAGCAGGGATTGGCACTCCCACGAATCCTGATTTCATCAGTGTTGAAGTGCCCACTCTGCTCCCATCTCCCTGAAGCCTCCTGGGGTCCACAAAGGGAAAAGGATCATGGAACACTCAGTCCCTAGTGGAAAAGGAGGTTTAAGAAGGAAGTGTTCCCTGTGAGGCATCATTACAGGCATTTCCAGGGCTGAGTTACTGCCTCAGAGCGTGGAAAAATCATCTTTCCAATAAATTCTTCCACCAAAATGGATCATTTCAAAGTGGATCTGCCTTTCATTCCCCTCAGAACAGCAGCAGGGTGAGATTTGCTAATTGGCACATGATGCAGTTTGTCACCTACTTTTGTTCTGCTGTCATTATTTTTTCCCATCAATACGAAGCCCTCCAAATGTCGGGCCACGAGGGTATCCAATTAACTGATAAAAAATGACATCTGTGTAAATGCACAGTGCACAATCACCCCCATCTATCTGAATAAAACAGGGTTTTTTTCCCTGGTAGGATCCTCTCCCCGACAAGCTGAATTTGAGGGATGGAATGAATGTTCCCAAAATAAATAAATGCAGCACTGGTGCTCTCACTGAGCAGATAGATGGGTTTGTGTCTCTTGGATTTCAGGAGGGGAGGGGATGATAAATGCTGCCTGTCCTATCATCTGCAAAAATAATGTGACTGCATGGCAGAAAAGAGCTCTGACAGCACAAAATCATCTAAAAGTAAAATGACATCCGGTGTTTTCTCAAACTTTTTTTCAAAATGAGAAGGATTTTTCAAGTGTTTCTCCATTCATGGCTGACGTGAGGGTGTATCTGTATTTATATGAAATTATTTGTATCTATTCATTACATGTTGGTACAAAAATAGTGAGAAACTGTTCGTTGTTGTTGACTCTGATTATTTCAGCCTAATGTTCACCTAGAGCCTGAATAGAACCTGGATTTAGGGGTGGAATTCTTTGAATGGATTTCAATCAAAGCACCTAAGAGAAAATGAGGAACAGAAACAAATTAAGGGGTTGAAAAGGGGATGTGGAATTCAATTTCCTCCCTCCAACTGCTCTTCCCAGGAGGACAATGAAAGCTCTTGGTACAGGTTTGAAAGGGAAGAGGGGAAACCTCAGGTTTGAGCAGATCCTGATGGACAGGACCATCAGGAATGGGAAAACCACCTCCAGTTCCACCAGGGAAGGTTCAGGTTGGACATCAGGAAAAATTCCTTCCTTGAGGAATAGTTTAACATTGGAACAGACACCCCAGGGAAGGGATGGGGTTCCTGAAAGTCTCAAAAACTGAGTGGATGTGAAACTTTTCCTGGATTAAAGTGCAGGAATTTCCTGGTTCTGTGAGTGTGCAGAACCAGACCCCAACAAGAATTTAAACACAAATTTTCCTTCTGCTCCATTCCACCCTGTCCAAACTTAAAACTCCAGAAAAAAAATTTTCTTCTGCTTCTTTTTATATTTACGAATGAAACATCCTGAAGAGAAGTCACATTTATTTGCAACTAAAATGCCATCTGCTTGTGTGTGAACAAAATTGCAGAGTCATATGGATTTGAGGTTAAAATGTTGCATTTAATGATGGAAAAATAAAAGAGCAATTCATATCTGGAACAGGCAAATTTCATCAGAACTGAGTGTTTGATTTGAGGCCATTTCCTGCAAGTTCAAACGGAGGGTTTCTCCAAAATTCAGTGTCATTTGGAGGAAAATTGTTGAGATGCTGCATTTAGGAAGCAGAACAAAATGTGCTTTATCACCGCCCCCCATTGTGGCTGCCAATACACACTGGGAAATTTCCTATCATTTCCTCTTTTCCACTTTTGTGTCTTTTATCAGTGCCTGCTTGCCCTGCCATATAACTCAGTTCAGATTACCCAAACTCATTGGCTGAAATCAAATTCTAGTTTGGATTTTTTCCCCTTTTATTCCATTAAGAAAAGGTGTGCTGCACGTGGCCCAATATTGCAGTTGGGCTGGATTGATGAGAATCCTTTTTCTTGTTCTTCTGTTCCATGAGAAATGTCACTGATATTTTTCCCAGCCTGGTTTCTTACAGACAGACACAATGCTGGGATGACAAATAATTCCTTTATGGGAAAATAAAAAGAAAAGTTGCTTCTGTACTTAACAGATGTTCTCGGTTCCGTTTAGAATCAAAATTGCTCTGAAGTTGAGAGTTTCCTTTAATTTCCCTGCGTGAAAGTTTCTTGATTGTTTTGATGAATTTTTGATGCATTTTCCAGCCATCATTTCTTCAGGTGCCTCAGATTTTATTCTTTATTTCTCCTGCCATAATTTCTTTGGGTTCCTCAGATTTTATTCTTTATTTCTCTTGCCGTAATTTCTTCAGGCTCCTCAGATTTTATTCTTTCTTTCTCTTGCCATAATCTCTACAGGTCCCTCAGATGTTATTCTTTATTTCTCCTGCCATAATTTCTCTGGGTTCCTCAGATTTCATTCTTTATTTCTCTTGCCATGGCCTTGCTGCTCCAGCAGCTCTGTCACTCTTTTGTTCCCTGAACGTTTGGCCAGGAGATTCACCTTGCTCCGTGCTGAGATTTGTTCCAGTTTAGGCCGTTTTTCCAACTGAAAAAAGCAGGATTCTTTTGTTGAGCTGCAGTATTTTTTAGGTGCTTTCCCCTCCAGTTTAACACCCACTGAAGTCCTCTAAGATTTCTCCACCACTTCAGCCCATGCCAGCTCGGATGGAACTTCACGGCTTCTTCCAAAACACTGAAAAATATCTTTTCTCAAATCAAAACCCTGTCATACAGCTCAGCCACCCCAGAGGTCCTCCAAAGAACAAGCTGGTAGGTCAAACCATTCTTAATAAGGTGCTTTTTAAATAATCCATTCTTTAAATTCAATTAGGGGGAAAATTTTTGCAATGCAAGTCGAAGCCACAGCCCCAGGACCAACTTTGCTGGAACATTAGAGGGATCTCTGGGTAAATTTCCTGCTACAAAAAAAAAGCCAATAGATGACAACCCAGCCAGGTCTAACCAGATTTACAGCTAATATTAGAGATAAATGCAGTTTTTAGTCTCTTTTATACATGGTCAAACCTTTTTCTTGAGCCTCATGCAACTCTGCTCTGGGACAAGGCAGCTTTGTTGTTGATTTTTGGGTTGTTTTTTGAACTCTCTTGAGTTTTTCCAGCTGATGTGGGAATATTTGTCCAAGTTTCTCAGATGTGGAAAGTAAAGGCATAAACTAGCAGAAACTGCATAAATCCCATTTATTTGTATGAAAAAACTTTTATTTTGAGGAACAAAGGGGGAAGGAAAGATAGAAAGGTTGGTGGCAAAGTGTTTATAACTGCTAAGTTTTTAGAATATCAAAAAGAATTAGTTTTATACAAGTTTTTTCCTTCTTTACCCCACTTAGGTTTCATTTTCAAGCACTATGCCTCAAATTTCTAGGCTGCCGTTCATGGCAAGTCTGCTTTGCCCAACTTCAAAGAAAACTATTTAAAGAACACCAAGAATTGGAGAAGAAGATATTGTCTGGGAAAAGAATGGAAAAAAAATCCCTCTGAGTTTCTTTTTTTTTTTTTTTTTTGCTGGCACCACTCCTTGCTCGTTCAAAAAACCACATTATTTAAGCCTTCTGTAGCTGTCTTCACTTCTTTATTTTTGCAGAATTTCAGCTCTCAGGGGTTTTTCTCCTTTCCTTTTCTTTTTGCTGCTGTATTCTCCTGCTTCTCTGTGGGTCTGGCCCTGCCTTGGGAACCACTCAGACTCTGCCACAGCCTTTGTTTTGTGTTTCAGCTCCAGCTGAGCAGCAGAACCATCTCCTTCCAAAGGATTCCTGTGGTCCTTTGTAAGCAAGCTGCAGGAATTTCTGGAGAAAATGGATTGTGCACTTTATCTTTAGTAAGAGTTTCATTTATCTCTGAGGGATGAGGAGCCCTTGATCTCTTCCTGTATCACATTTGTTTAATTAAGATCAATACTCACATGTCTAACATTTAATCCAGGCTCAAAACCTCCTTTGAATTTGGTCCCTGAAAGGTGATTTTGATGTTCATTTTCTGGATTTTTCTTCTAGGAGCGTATGTTTTAATTACAGTTGAAGGAAAGTCATTATTTTCTCAATATTTTTCGTTTGATTTTTGTAAATGTAATAATATAGAGCCACTCTAAACATGAAGAATCTTCAGAGTTTGGCCTTGTGAGAAGTCACTGAAGTTCCCATCCCTGCCAAGTGAAGCTGAAATTTGGTCTAAACACCTCAAAATTGCCTCCTTTTGAAAGGACTTCTCAATCTCTGGGAGAGATTTAGTAATAAAGGAGCTGACACTAAACAGGGAGAAAATTCTCCACAGGTAAAAGCTGCATCTTTCAAAAATAAACTCTCCACTGAGTCTGCAGCTGAGGCTTCTTTCACTCTGGGTCAATCCTATATTTTGCTGGGTTTGCACAAGAATAAAATAATGCAAATAAAATCTGGCTCCTTCTCCTATCACCTTCCCCAGCTTTCCAGAGCCTCTATAAACTCCCACCTCTATTTTGCTGGAAATTGAATGGTTTCACAAGTCTTTTACACCGTGCCTGGATATTTGGGAAGATTTCTCCTCCCAGCTGCAGCATCGATGATGAAGCTGTAATTGGCTGTGATCTTCTGTTCCCAAAAATTTTGTTTTCCTTTGGTGGAATGGGGATAAAACTTCTGTGAAGGACTCAGACTTCAATTCAGCTCAAAAACTGGGAAAAGTGGAGGAGATAAAATGTGCTCATCAGAAGGAATATTGCCTTTGAAGAGAAATTCTAAATATTTTCAGTTTGTATTGTGGCCTCAGTCCTTACTGGCATATTCTGGCATTGGTTTTATCTGAGGCAAAAGGGTTTTTTTCCAGATGTAAAAACATAATGAGAAATTTTCCATGATCTTTGCTGCTGCACCAAAATGAAACATTGGAAGGAGCTGCCTGGCTGGGTGGTGGAATCTCTATTCCATTTTTGATCTCCTGGTTTTGCAATTAAATCACATTACAGTGACCAAACCAGCTGAAAAAATTCAATATAAAATGAGATAATAGACGAGCAGGTTTGAATCCGTATGCACGTAGATTTTTCTGCAGCAGAACTAAGCTAGATTTGATCTTGGCAGGCTGTCTTCAGGTGGGGAATGTGTTTATAGGGCTGGAGTTAGACCCAGGCTGTGTATCTGGTATCCAATTCTGCAAGCACAGGAGCAGATGACACTGAAATCAATGGATACACTCACCCAAGTAAAATTGCTCTGTTTGTGCTGCTGGCTGGATCATATCCCTAATTAATGAGTATGGGCTTGGTGTTTAGTAAATGAAGATGGAACAGCAAATTGCTGTTGATACTGTTCTGTCAGGGAGTCGTGTAATTAGTGTGGAAATTTTCATTTTAGTGCTTCTCTCAGCTGCTGCTCCCCGTGCTAACGAGAGCCTTGGCCAAGCACAGCACCATCCCTCTGTGCCTGCAGCAGTGATGGACAGCCCCAGCAGCTGCTGCAGGAGCCCTTGTCTCACCTTCATTTACTGACAGAGCCCTCAGCAGGGCATCCTGATGTAGGCAAAGCAGGAAAACATTCCTCAGCAGCGTTTCCTTATCAGCATTTCCTTATCAACATTTCCTCAACAGCATTTCCTTATCAACATTTCCTCAACAACATTTCCTCAACAGCATTTCCTCATTTCCTAATCAGCATCTCCCACACCATGGAAACAGAGCTGATGAACACCACCCTGACTCATCAGTGCCCACTTACAGGATTGGTGTTGTACAACCAGCCCTAATCACCTCTTAATCTCATCCCTGGGTTCCTTCCCAGCCTGGCTGTATCCAGTGTCTCCCCTCCTGAGCCACCGGACCCTTCCCTCACCAGCAGGGACAATGAGGTGACAAATCCTTGCCTTGCTGTGTGCAGTGTGAGCCACGGAGCTGCTGCACCCAGAACTGACTGCTGCTTCCCACACCCCCCATACCAGTGATCCCTTCAGGAGGCTGTCCTGGAGCAGAGGCCAGGCAGAGCAGAAGGATAAATTGGGGATTTATTCCAAGGCCTCCTTGGGCACACCTGGGCAGCACCAGAGCCCGGCTGGGACACACCCAAGGGCAGCCCAAAATGGGCACAGAATGGACACCCGGCCACCAGGGCTGACACTTGGAGAAGTTCTGCTCCAGCAGCACCTTGGAGTTCATTGTCCAATTCCAGCTCCAGCTTAGGCAGCTCCATCCTCCTTGCTTTTCCTTCTGCCTTCCCCCTTGGCTTTGTTCTTGGGCCTGGAAGTTGTCCTTGGTGCCAAACTGGAGAAGGAATTGTTTTGTGTGCCTGCTGTGTGCAGAGAGCTCAGGAGCACTGAATATGAAACCTAAAACTGCCCAATGAAACAGCACAGAGTCTGAAAAATATAAAAGCTAAACCTTAAGGTATCACCATGGCCCTCAGGAATGAGTGCTGCTCCCCATTCCCCATTCCAGGGCTCTGCTGTGGTGCTGTCACTGAGCACAGCATGGGTACAAACCCTGAGCCCAGCTGCTCTGCAGGCTCTGGAGTCCCCACACTGATCCCACAGGGATCTCCTCTCACCTCCTTCTCCTACAGCTGCCCCACTGTCACAAACACCAAATTCCTTTATCTCTGTCAATCCTCACATCCAGGTTTGATTTCCTGCCACAACCAGGGAGGAAACACAGAGGGAAAAACCTGTGGTGGCCTCTGCTGTCCCTGGGAGTGACAGGAAAGCTGAAACCTCTTTTGCTCTTCATATGAATGTGTTAATATCCTGTCCTGGGCTGGGCTCTCCTCTCTGCACTCACACAGAAGCTCACCAGACCCTGGGTTTTATCCTAAAATGAAAGATTTTATTCTTCCTATTTTCACCGTGGGGTGAAGACAGGTAGGAGCTGCTCTCCCCAGCCTGTGGCTGCACTGGAATCATAAAGATCTCTCTTACTGGGATGGAGGTGTCCTGCTCCTCTCAAACCTTCCCAATGCCATTTTGATTGTTCAAAGATCACAGGATTTTGTCAGATTACTGCGATGTCAAGACACAAATTCATAGTGGAAAGCATAAAAATGTCAAATCATACAGGATTTCACCAACTTAAGTGGCGCTAATGTGATGGAAATAGTAAATTATAAATCTAAAATATCGTGTTTGAATTAACTGAGGTGCAATTGAGCATTGCAAAGGATCCCACTCGCAATGCACTCAGCACACTCAGAGTGTGGAGACTGTAAACAGCATGAAAAGAATACAAATGTATTTACCCAAATGCCACAAATCTTACAAGGCAAGTGTGGAATATGTGGGTTTGCACAAGGATTGAAATTAATAGGCATGACCTTTTCCTGCCTTGCCTTTCATCCTCAAAAAATTCAGCATGTTTGCAGAACAGGCTCAGGGGGATTTGTTTGTGGGTTTTTTTACATCAAACACAACAAAACTTATCATCTTTTTTATTTTTTTTTAGGCAAATAATCTCTTAAATAAAAAATAATGCAACAAGCTGCATCTGAGTCCTGGAAATATTGTGTTACCATCAAGATTTATTTACAAGCAAGTATCCAGCCTTGGATTAGCCTTTTCTGCAGATAGTCTGGGTTTAATTCTTGAGCAATAGTGATTGGAGAGTCAAAATAGGGAAAGTTTACTACATTGGAATAGGTGGTGGTAAATATTTTGGATTCAGAATGCATCCAGCAAGACATCCCTGGTTGAATTTTCCAGTCTCTCTTGGTCAAACAGGCACAGGTACAATGCTGAGGAATTCTGTATCCTTTCAGGCACTCATGAAATTCAATATTTTGAGATGCACCAGCTCCACCAATGAGAATTTCTGCTCCTTTGGAGACCATTCCTCACCTCCAGGCAGCCAGCTGCAAACCAATGTTCTGATTGTCAGTGATTTGCATCCTTTGTGATCTTCTCCTGGTTCAGGTCATCCATTTGTGTCTCTGATCCTTTCAGGAATAGCAGGAATCTCTGTGCCTGCAGCTGTGTGCACTCCAGCTCAGCCATATGGATTGGGGAGCACAGCTTCCATTTAAACCTTTTCCTAGCACTAAACACTGCTTCTCTGGTAGTGTTAAAAGGGCAAACCAACTGAGCTGAGCCAAATTTCTAATTTATTTTTTTGGGGAGTTTCCTAAGCATTTGTTGTTTTAATGGGAAAAAAAAAAACCAAAACAAAACAAACAATATTCTTTCACCTTGGTAAACAAAAATAAATCTGCAACCATGTTTTTCAGGTTTTCTCCCTCTAGGCATGAATTTCTGGTAAAGTTCCACAATAAAATTCATCTCCTCCATCCAAATTATATTAAAACACTAAATTGAAGAGGTTTCCTTAGAGCTTGGGATGTGGTAGGCCAAGTAAAGCCATCAGGAAATTCCTTCTAAAGGGACAGCAGCAGCTTGGAGCAGTGTGATGCCCTGTTCTGCCAGTTCCCTTCTCTTGGGCAGCAGCCAGAGTGATCCCACACAAAAAAACAGGAGAGGGACATCACTGGAGTCCTGAGGGAGATACCAGCTTTAGAAGCCACCAGAAACTCCTTGCTCAACTTAATTTTCTGATAAAGAAGTTGTGACCTTTTCAAATATTCTGAATTAAGTTTGGGTCTCATGGAGTCTGTTATTGGAGGCATAAACCCCTCCCTGAGGATTCTGTTGCTCCTCAGGATTAAAATCTTGCACAGGTGTGACTTGGGCTGTCATGGGTCACAGTGCAAAATATCATCAAAACTGTGACTTCTGTCTCCAGCTGGGGAAACTGGGGTGGTGGTGGGGTAACCCTCTGTCCATGGCCCAGCTGTTAAAATCCAGCTGGGGCAGTTTGCTTTATCCCTTCCAGGACCCATCATCCCTCCAGACACAGATCTCCTGCTGATGGGCCAGGGAGTGTCACTGAGAAAATTCCATCAGCCATTGGGAGATGCTGCAGCCAGGGCAAGGGCCAAACATTCCTACCTGGATAAAAATCTGGGATTGGGAACACCAAACATTCCTCCCTGGATCCAATCTGGGATTTGGGAACACCAAACATTCCTACCTGGATCCAATCTGGGATTTGGGAA
>CM031874.1:10987239-11005944 GCA_018697195.1 Certhia americana | reverse complement strand
CACCAAACATTCCTCCCTGGATCCAATCTGGGATTTGGGAACACCAAGGATCCTTTCCCACTGCATTCCCAGAGGAAAACCAGCCCCAGCTCTCCCCACTGGCCCTTCAGAGGAAACCTCCCCCTTTCTGCAGGATCCCTGCTCCAGCAGAGCCACATCTGCCACTGCAGGAGGGCTGCAGCCACCCTGGGATGGCACTGCCACCAACCCCTGACACACAGGGGACACCTGGCACCCTGACTCTCACACTGGGTTTTGTTTGTTTATTTGTTTGGTTTTTTTCTTTTGTTATACTGCACGTGTTTTGAGGTTTTTTAAATTTTAGTTCCCCTACTAAAGAACTGTTATTCCTATCCCCATATCTTTGCCTGAGAGCCCCTTAATTTCAGAAGTACAATAATTGGAAGGGAGGAGGTTTGAATTCTCCATTCCAAGGGAGTTTCCTGCCTCCCTCAGCACACACCTGGGTTCAAACCATGACACCTTGTGAAGCTGAAGCCAAGGTGTTCTGGCGTTCAAACCATGACAGGGGCCTGTGAAACACTTGGGAGGAAGCAACATTCTTAAAACATAATTTTGTTGTTTTAGGCCAAACCTCAGATATTTGGAGCTGTCCAAGGTGTGCAGTTTCATTGGAGGATTGGTTTCCTTGCAAAAATACGGCTTTGGTGTAGATTTTGTGAAAATCTGATGTCCAATAACAGACCAAAGGACTTTGACATATTTTTCTTCCATTGCAAACAAAAGAAAACATGGAGAGGATCTTATATTTAAGGACATTTGCTGTTTGCCTGCACCAAAAACAATAGAGGGAAAGGGGAAATAAATTGTACCAGCAGTCAGACATAAATTAATATTGGAGCTTTGAACTTCCTGTGAAGAATCTCCTCTGATTTCAGCAGCAAATGAATCAAACCTTGGACAAGGTGTCAGTGGCCAGGGGGGCCTTTCCTGACTCGTTATCCATGCTGAGTTTATGAAAGACTAAAAGAAAAGTTAAAATATTTGCCACTCCAATGTGAACTCAATAAAAATTTCCCACCCAGGCTTTCATTAACTGCCCAATTTTCAGCCAGTGCTGTAGCAGTTCTTGTATTAATTACTGTGAGCAGTGGCCTTTGGTTGCCTAATTACCTTATTTTGAATATTCCTTGCAACTGCTTTGTCCCAGGGGCTCCTGTGAGGAGCAGAGAGGCCAGAACAGGTTAATCCGAGGTTGCAGGAACCTTTCATCTCTTCATAAAATCCTGACAAAACTCCTGGCCCAGGAGAGTTCACTGGGGAGATGCTGCTGCTAAACTGCAACCAGAGACAGCAAAAATAAATAGTTCCTGAGCTTTTCCAAGTGGATCCAAAGGTAATGATGAATTATATGGGTGACATTTCTCTGTGCTGAGGTGTATTTTTTTTCCCCTCAGATTATCTATTTTCTAAACCTGTGGTGTCCGCTGCGAAATTGCATCTTCTGTTTGAATGCTTCTTATGAAGGGTGCCAAAAATAATTTTGCAAGAGTTAGGAAACACCAGCATTAAAATGCCAATGCAATTTCACTTTGGTCTTTCTCCTTCTCACAGAAGGAAATGCCACAATTAATTATAGACTCTGTGCTACCTTTTTCAAAGGGATTTGTCTTTTTCAGTATCTGGAGGGAAATGATGCTTGAGTCTTGAGGCTTTGCAGCAAAGAAATTAATTTTTCATTGGAATTCCTGTTGCACTGAAGTTCTCCAGTGCAATATAGGGGTAGGAGAAGGGAAAAAAAAAAAAAGTGTTCATGCTCCTGTCACACACTCCTTGTGCTCCTTGTGTGCAGGCAGCTCATCACTGCTTGTGTTCCTCAGTTTCCCAATTCCTATCCTGATTTTCTGGGCCCCCATTTGCAGAAAAGTTGATATCCCCCTGGTTTGGAGATCAAAGTGATTGCTGAAATGAGGATAATATCAGGATTATTTGTCCAAAGAACAAAACTTTGCCCCCCTGGGTTTTGCTGTGTGGATGCAGCAATTCAGAATGAACAGCTGAATTTGAAAGCCAGAATGGGAAATAAACTCTCCCACCCTAACCTGTCCTTCTCCTTTCTATTTTATTTCTCTTGCTGGCTCCAGTCTGGCCGATTCTCTGATAACAGCTTATCAATAAATTCCTTCCCTGGGGGGGTCTGGTGTCTGTCACCTCTTCTTCATCCAAATAGGATAATCCAAGGATGGGAAGAATTTCTTGATTATCTTTTTACTATTCTCTGAGAGTGTTATAAAAGCTTTTTACATCACACTAGTATTTCTGAGTTTTGTTAATAGAGAAATAAAAGAAATTATACTAACACAGCCAAGTTTTTCTACATTATACACACATATAGCATCCCTATTAATATTTGTGAAAAGCCAACTTTACAATATGCATTTATAATATCACCTGAGGTAGTCTGCATTTACAGGATGGATTTTCTAAGGTTAGTCTCTTTAATTAGGAGATTGAAGTTAGAGAAGACTCAGGACATTTCTTTGAATCAGCAAGAGATTTTCTTTGTCTGATCCACAGTTATAATGTATGATGAGATGTGGTTTGTTTTGGTTTCTTTGAAATTTCATTTCTTTCCTTTCTCTCTCCTTGCACCATTTCTGGAACCTGAGTGCCCACACAGGAGAATATGGAGTTGATTTAACTCTACATTTCACTGCTTAAA
This sequence comes from Certhia americana, assembly GCA_018697195.1. Classification (NCBI taxonomy): domain Eukaryota; kingdom Metazoa; phylum Chordata; class Aves; order Passeriformes; family Certhiidae; genus Certhia; species Certhia americana. Next base: position 11,003,261 of record CM031874.1, on the reverse strand, counting down.
GGCTTCAGCAGTTCAGACTTCTTCACACCTGCATTTTTTAATTTACTTGTAGCAATTAATCTTTATTACGTTTCCTGTAGAAGATTCTCCTTTACACCCTCCAGGAAAAAAAAATTAAAATACTTTCTGAATAACAAGGGGCTGTTTCTGCTCTCCCTGAAACCAGTGGGTGTGTGATGTGCTGACCTCTCCAGCTCCAAGCAGCAGTGCCATCAATCTGCAATCAACACTCCCTAGAGGAAGAAGCCTTTCCTGATTTATATTTCAGCCTCTGGAATGCTCAAGTGACGACATATTTCACATGTCCCATTCTGCTCTGACACAGCAGCAGATGGAATTGGCTTGGGGTCCTGTAACAGAAGGCTGGTGTGAAAAGATCAGAACCATTGCCTGGATAAATTGGGGTGGGAGTAGAGGAGGCTTGGAGGGATTTGTGCCTCACCTGACAGTCAGACACATCCCTACCCTATAACCACCCCAACAGGGCAGCGTTCCCTGAGTCCTGAGGAACAATTTCTGGCCTTACTTCAGATAATTTTTTTTATTTTGGGGTGTCTCTTTATGGTTCCATTGAAAGCACACAAGCAGCAGAGGTCAGGGGATCCCTGATTTGGCAGCTTTCCTTGCTTTGAGAAAGGAGAGAGGAGTCTGAGTGTTGGCTGTGCCTCTGGTGACACCGTGGCAGCCAGCAGGGACAGAGAACAGAACTATTTCTTTATAATCTTGCTTCCTGCAACATTAACCTTGTGTCAATGCATCTTTTTTGTTGTCTTGGATAACCTGCTTCTTTTGGCATCTTCCACAATTTGTGAGTTTTCAGCCCTTTCCCTTCCTTTAAGAGACTCCAGAATTTCCTTGGGTTCTCTGGATGCCTCACAGAGACACTCAGGCATCTCCATGTGCTGCTGCTGCTGAGAACCCAAAGGATTTTCCACCTTCAAAACCATTTTGGGGGGGATTTAACTAACAGGAACACAAGGCAGTGGCCAAATGGGTGCTGTTAGTTCCTCAACTCCCAAAAAAGTGCATCAAGAGCTGGCTGGAGGAGCCATCTGTGCTGGTTTTGGGGAACATCTGTGTTGGAAAGGCCACACAGGCTCAAGCAGGAGAGTGCACAGATAGATAAAGAGGAGACACACATGGACAGAGAAGGAGAGGGAATGCACAGAGCTCCAGGCAACAACCATGGTAAAATATTCACTCCCTGCTCCTTCTGCCCGTTTCAAACCTCGTCATTATAATGAGGTCACAAGTGGAATGTGTGGGGTAAGGTCAACCCTGATTATTCATTTCCAGGCCTTGCTGAGCTTCTCTTTCTGAGTTTAGGAGCTTTTCCTTGCAGCCCTCAGGGAGCCAACCCCAGGTCTCTGCCAGCACAGACAGACTCTGGCTGCTGCCACTGATCTGGGCTCTGGACACGCCTCAGGACTTCCAGCAGGAGTGGATAACAATGCTGCTTCCACACCATCAGGAAACTGCCTCAGGGCTCCAGAGCAAGTTAGGACTAATGTAAATCTTGCCATAAAAAATATAATATAAGCCCAGCCTGGGCTTGGCTTATTTATGACTGCATTCCTTCAAATTTATAAATGATGCCCAGCTGAAGTGGGGGTTGTCTTCCCTCTCCAAACAGTTCCTCTCAGTATTGTGTTACCTTGTGAGGAGGTTTTAAGCACCCCTTTTATCAATTTATTATTAAATATATATTTTTTTCCCTTTACACTTGTGCTGTCCTGATCCTAAGAAAAAACTTCTTAATATATTTAATTACTTGGAAAACCAAATGTGTTTTACAGGCAAAGAAAGCCCTCCCATGGAGCAGACATTCCAGTTCCTGTTATTCCTGCAATGTTTGGTTTAAACTCAGTATTTACAGCACAGATCTGCCCCAGATCTCTTGGCACTGCAGTTTCTAAAAGGTGAAGGATTCGACATCTCCCTCTGCAACAGGATTCCCAGGCTGCTGATAATGGGCAAGATGGGGGCAATTTGGCAAAAAAAGCAATGTATCACCAAAAATGGTACTGGTTTGGGTGGAGGGTGACATTGCTTGTAAACAGGGAAGTTCATTTAATCTTTAAATACTGGTAACTCCTGTCAACAACTTTTTCCAAGTCTTCCAAAGGTATTTTTGTGCCTGACTTCCTTGGTGTTGTGGGTTGCAGTGCAAAATGGAACCAAAAGTATGTATTTTATCACCAGCTGTTGAAATTGGGGCAGGGTGTGGAAACTGGGGTAACCCTCTGTCCATGGCCCAGCTGTTCCAATCCAGCTGGGGCAGTTTGCTTTATCCCTTCCAGGACCCATCATCCCTCCAGACACAGATCTCCTGCTGATGGGCCAGGGAGTGTCACTGAGAAAATTCCATCAGCCATTGGGAGATGCTGCAGCCAGGGCAGGAGCCAAACATTCCTACCTGGATCCAATCTGGGACTGGGAACACCAAACATTCCTCCCTGGATCCAATCAGGGATTGGGAACACCAAACATTCCTCCCTGGATCCAATCTGGGATTTGGGAACACCAAGGATCCTTTCCCACTGCATTCCCAGAGGAAAACCAGCCCCAGCTCTCCCCACTGGCCCTTCAGAGGAAACCTCCCCCTTTCTGCAGGATCCCTGCTCCAGCAGAGCCACCTCTGCCACTGCAGGAGTGCTGCAGCCACCCTGGGATGGCACTGCCACCAACCCCTGACACACAGGGGACACCTGGCACCCTGACTCTCACACTGGGCTGGGTTTGTGCCCCAGTTTCAACAGCTGTTGATAAAATCCATATTTTTGGTTACATTTTGCACTCTAACCCATGACCTTTCTGTGCAAGTTCAGCTCAGCTCAGGTCAGAGCTGCTTGCAGGGGGTCAAATCAGACTTTGCAGAAGAGGGAAGACAAACCTGGTTATCTTCTCCATCATTAAAATATTGATGTGGCCAACATTTCCAGCTCCCAGCTGCACGGGTATCTGTAAATATCAGCCAGAGGCTGAACAGAAATGAGTATAAATAACCAGCAGGACTGGCTTGCAAATCCAGCTCTGTGTTGAACATGCACAGTGGGAATTCATGGTGAAAATGGGGCACTGCATTGCCAAGCAGCTCACGTGTGTTCCTGCTGCCTCAAGTTGCTGGAAGAGCTTCTCCTGTTTTCTCCCTGCCCGTTTTAAAGAGTTTTTCTGACTCTTGTGAGCCTCTTCATGTGATGTAGATTGACTCACTGAAAGTTCTGCTTTCACGGACTTGAGCAGATCTGTCTGGACAGATGTGTTTTATTGTGGATAACAAAATGAAACGGGTTAATTTAAGCCTACACATTGGGTTGGATTCACTGTATCTGTCTGAAAAAGCAAAAATCAGAGTATTCTCACTATCATTTGTGCCTAGAGAGACCAGAGAAACTGTAATAGCAAAAAACCAAATACTCAGATTATTCCTTTTTCTCCTGGAGCTGCTTAACACAGTTGCAGAGTCTGAATCTTTATTACTTTTGAGTGAAGCCAGTGTTTTATTTTGATTGCCAACTTGTCAGATTTTAATAGCATAATCTATGTAGCTGAAAGTATGAAATTGTAGAAATAGAGTCTTTTATCTGCCTTCATATTCTAATTCCTATGAGTATTTTTGTAATAACTACAATCCAGTAGCTTTTGGAAATACATTTATGAGCAAGGCATTTCAGAGCCATGAATGATCACTTTGAAAGGGCCTGAGAGACATCTCAAAACCAAAAAATGTCATTTTCCTGTGGGTTGTCCTTTTCCTTGGCTGCTCCTCAGGGACCCTCTCAGGCTGCAGCACATCCATGGTACCAGAAAAAAAAAACCCAAACCCCTGCCCTCCTGCCTTCCAGGAGGGCCAGGGATGCTCAGGGAAGCTGGAGATTCTGTGGGCTGACAGTTGTGAAAGGTCACCAAGTTCAATCAATTCACGTTATTTCCAGTTAGATCACAACGTGTGGGGAAAAAATATCAGAGCTCTCAGAGTGGTCCAGGGTGCAGCACTCCAGGATTTGTCAGAGCAGTGAGCTCGGGCAGGGCAGAGCTGTCACTGCTGCTCAGATGTGAAAAATGAGATTTTAAAAGTTTAATAATAAAAATAATAGTAATAATAATAATATTGAGATTAAAAAAAAAGACAATGCCAGTGCTGGGGTGCCTTTGATAAACAGCCAAAGAGCACAGGGACACTTGAAATCAAGATTTCTATACACAGGTACATTGCTGGGATTACATGCATATTCATTAGTTGAGACATTATTAAAACATTCCTGGAAGTTTTTGATGTTGCAGTGTTTGTATTTGATTTTTCCCATCAATACATTTTGTTTCTTCTCATGATTTAATTCCTGCTGTTTCACACTCCTCTTGATCAGAGAAAATGATGAGTTCTCCTCCCACCCTCCCTGGTGCTCTGTTTTGTGTCACTGTTATTTTATCATTTGCATCGGTCAATTCATGGATGATCTCTGTTAATTACACAAAAGCTTTTTCACATCTGATGCTTTTGTTAAGGTTTATACATCACGTTACCATTTCTATCAGCAATACACAGATATTATATCTATTACACTATTATTTCTAAAAGCAGTACAATCCAGACTTAAACTGTGAGATTCTGTTATATTAACAAGCAGCTAAAAAGGAGTTATAATGTATATTATATCTAAATATTTATGATCAATAACAACGTTCAAAAGCCAATACAGAAATACAAAAGCCAACCCTATTTAGTCATTTTTAACACCGAGGAACAGGAGGCTGGATGGTGGCTGACCACAAAATGTGGATTTTGTTGTAGCAAACCTGCAGGGAGTTCACACTCACATCTGATCCATCAAAATCTGAGCTTTTCTGAGAAAAGTTTGTCTGAGAGCTTCTCTCAGTGAGGAGGGGAGGAACATCAAACACCTCCAGGAATCCCTGAGTTGTAAAGGATTAAATTCCTGTGGTGGATCCCTCCTTGGAAACACTTTTACGACGTTGCTTGATCTGGTCAGACTCACTGCATGGGTTTGATCCTTGCAAACTCCTTGAAATGGGATGTTTGTGTCCTGGTGGGATTTGGAAAGGATTTAAACCATGAAGGACCCGGAAAAAGACACTCAGGCTCTAAGCGAGGTCCGAAATGTTCTGATCATTAGCATATTTCTACCAGTAATTAAGTAACTAAGTAAACAAGTTAGGGTTTAATGAAAAAAGGGAAAAGAATTCCAGAAAAAAAGGAATTTTTTTGTCGATGAAAAGGTTTGACAAATTCTATACTTTGGTGCATTTGGTGATAAAACCACCAAATGTTTTTGTGGGTTTGATCCCTGGATGGGCCATTTGTACAAGAGTTAGACTCAATGATCCTTGGGGTCCCTTCCAGCTCAGAATATTCTGTGGTTCTGTATTTGGCAGCCTTCTGTACATTTAAAGAAGGAGAAACCACCACACAAACACTGAAATAACCATGGAAAAGGAGGATTAATCACTTCAGCCAGGGATCACTCTCCAGACGGTCTCCAAGGTTCCCACCTAATTCCCTGTCCTGTCAATATGTTCATCTGTCCTTTGCTTTATTTGGCCCTGTTTTTCTTTAGCTTAAAATCAATTTTCCCTCTCTTATCTCTGTTCCATGAGAAATCAATGGAGGAGTTTTAGAACCTCTCAACATTCTGGTTGAGCTGAGCTCCCTCAGCCTCCTGCTGTGCCTCTCCCCATCACCACGGGCACTGCCCCAGCCCAGTTCTAGTTCTGCCACAGGGTGATGCCTTCAGTTTTAGCTTTTATATTTTTCAGACTCTGTGCTGTTTCATTGGGCAGTTTTAGGTTCCATATTCAGTGCTCCTGAGCTCTCTGCACACAGCAGGCACACAAAACAATTCCTTCTCCAGTTTGGCACCAAGGACAACTTCCAGGCCCAAGAACAAAGCCAAGGGTGAAGGCAGAAGGAAAAGCAAGGAGGATGGAGCTGCCTAAGCTGGAGCTGGAATTGGACAATGAACTCCAAGGTGCTGCTGGAGCAGAACTTCTCCAAGTGTCAGCCCTGGTGGCCGGGTGTCCATTCTGTGCCCATTTTGGGCTGCCCTTGGGTGTGTCCCAGCCGGGCTCTGGTGCTGCCCAGGTGTGCCCAGGGAGGCCTTGGAATAAATCCCCAATTTATCCTTCTGCTCTGCCTGGGCTCTGCTCCAGGACAGCCTCCTGAAGGCATCAAGGGGTTTCATTCCCCTTTCCAGCCCCCAGCCCTGTGCAGAGCTGTTCCCTTGGAGCTGCTTCCCCCCCTGCTCCTCTCATCTCCCTGGATGGAGATTTTTGGGCTCCCTCCCCTGCAGTGCAGGAGACACTCAGGGCTTTGCTGCTGAATTGCAGAACATTCCCCCATTCTGCTCCTAACCATGCACTGAAATGGAAGGGAGCTCCATTTTGGGGTTGATATCTAAATTTTCTTTGCTCTTGACCCCATTCTCATTGCCAGCAGGCCACTTTTACTCTTGTTCCCCTTTTATTTATATTGCTGAAAGGCCTTTTACTCCTTAATATCTTTGGCAAAGCCTTACTGGGTTTGACTTTCCAGCAGGTTTCCACTCTCAGTGCTTTCTCCAGCCCATCAGGTTGGAGCTCTTCCCTTTCATTCCCCCAGGCCAGGCTGCACATTCCAGGTGGATTTGACACCTTTGGATGAAGGAATTTAATGCATTTCTATTTCTGAGCCTGTCATTCCAAGCTGATTACACCACCAGCTCCCTCTCTTCCCAGACTGAGCTCCTTCAGATTAAAAAGTTTTACCTCTTTAGCTGTTTTTCTGTTTAAATGACACTGGTGATTGACAAGCCTGGTTTCCCAGTGTTATCCCTCCAGCAATCAAAATCCACTGCACAAATCCAGCAATCAAAATAATAAAATAAAATATCCTGGCCTCCTCTTCCTCCATGTGACAGTCACTGATAGCTCTAAGTAGCAAAGCAATTTCTGGCCGTGTTTTATTCTGACAAAATAATTGTCTAAATCACTAAGCTCAGCCAGCTTTAATTTAGATTTCTCAGTATTCCAAATCCTGCCAAAACCGAGCCTTCCTCACCATCCCATTGTTTTTTTTTTCCCTGTGGTTTCTGTCACCTACCAAAAATGATATTTTTGTGATATTCTTTTATCAGAATTTATGCACAACTGATGGTCCACCACTCGCTTTCTCTCTGACTGGAGAGAATTTGGGGAATCCTTCTGGTTTCTAGGGAATTGGAAGAGCTGGAAGCGACATCATCTTTTCCACAACTCTCTGTGTTCTGATCTTCTAGAAACCTAGAGAAATACAATAGAAGGAGGAATATTTAGGAGGAATTTCCTCATGGAAAGGGTGGTCAGGGATGGGAAGGGGCTGCCCAGGGAGTGGTGGAGGTGCCCAGGAAGGGCTGGATGTGGCACTCAGTGCTCTGGGCTGGGGACAAGGTGGGGATCAGTCACAGCCTGGAGGTGTTTTCCCACTGAGTTATCGTGGGATTCCATGAATGGCAGATTCTTCACAATGGATCCACTGGAATTTGTCCCTTCACCACGGAGCAAAAGTGGCTGTGCAACTCATTCCTGCTGTTAATAGCTGATTTTTGTGGCAAAAAGAATAAAAATAAACCATCCCTGAACCCCCAGCCCCACTGCAGGGAACAAACTCCCCCCACGTCCTTTCAATTCTTATCTCAATCCTGATTTTCTCCGATGCGCATTTGATTCCCCCAAATAAACATCCAAAGGTCAGGAAGCATTCTGGCTGCTGCTCCTGCATGTGTTGGGAGATGCTTTCCTGTCACATTAAGCTGACATCTCGATGGGTAGCAGATGTCTGATACCAGCCTGGTACATATGGGATCATTCCTGTGCCAGCCCAAATCATCCTGGCTCCTGGGAGAGAGAGGAAAGAGACAGGAGCAGCACAGGGAGGGGAAACACCCTCAGCAATCCCCTGCCTTTGTTAAATCTGGCTGAAGTGCATTGTTTCAACCAGAGATTTAGTCAGATTTGCAATCCAGAAGAAAAAAAATCCATTTTTTGAGCTCAGCTCCTCCTGTAATTGCTGTACTGTGCCAGGATTTTGGCAGACAGCTGAAACTCTACAAAGAATAGAAATGTAAAGCCCAGTAAGAGGTGAACTCCAAACCAGGGAGCCAAAGACATGGCCCTTAAATCAGATCTCCACATGCTCCTGCAGGGAATCCTGCTGGAAATCCTGGATAAATGGCACAGCAAAGTCCCACCTTGGTGTTAAAAATGACTAAATAATGTTGGCTTTTGTATTTCTGTATTGGCTTTTGCATGTTGCTATCGATCATAAATATTTAGATATAGTATACATGATAACACCTTTTTAGCTGCTTGTTAATATAACAGAATCTCACAGTTTAAGTCTGGATTGTACTGCTTTTAGAAATAACAGTGTAATAGATATAATATCTGTGTATTGCTGATAGAAATGGTAACGTGATGTATAAACCTTCACAAAAGCATCAGATGTGAAAAAGCTTTTGTGTAATTAACAGAGGTCATCCATGAATTGACCAATGCAAATGATAAAATAACAGTGACACAAAACAGAGCACCAGGGAGGGTGGGAGGAGAACTCATCATTTTCTCTGATCAAGAGGAGTGTGAAACAGCAGGAATTAAATCATGAGAAGAAATAAAATTTATTGATGGGAAAAATCAAACACTGCAACATCAAAAACTTCCAGGAATGTTTTAATAATGTCTAAACTAATGAATATGCATGGAATCCCAGCAATGTACCTGTGTATAGAAATCTTGATTTCAAGTGTCCCTGTGCTCTTTGGCTGTTTATCAAAGACACCCCAGCACTGGTGTTATCGTTTTTTAATCTCAATATTATTACTATTATTATTAGTAGTAGTAGTAGTAGTATTCTTTTAAAATTCTAGAGTGTGAATCTCATTTTTCACCTTGGGCTGGACCCTTGAAACTCATCACAGATTTAAGGAAACGTGAAGGGGCTTAAGAGAGGAAAGCTCTGCTAAAACATGGAACAAAAGTGAATTCTCTGCAGCCAAGCAAATGAAAACCCACCTGGAAAGCTGGAAGTTTGTTCAGGATCACCTTTCTGGGATGGAAATACTGCAGAGCAGATGAGCAAGGGCAGGAATTTTTGGCTGGAGGATTTCCAGCTTTCATTCCTGCAATTCCCACCCTACTCTCCTGCAGTTCCTGCACTGCCCAGGGAAGCAGCTGGAGGGGAGCAGGTGAAATGCTCCTCAAAAAGGGCAGCAGGGAATTCCTCCAAGCAGCTCTGGGGCTCAGAGGGATCTTTTTCTCACCAGCACAACTGAAGTTCCTCCCCCTATTGAATCAGCAGAGGAATCATTTGTTCCCCTGTCCTAACCAGAAGCTCTCAGGAAATCTCAGCTTTCCTTGAGCAGAAGCACAAATCCATTTTTGTGCTCACAAATCCATCAGCTGGGTTTTACTGCAGCCCTGGTGAAAAGAGAACCAAGCAGCACACAAAGAGTGAGCAGAAGGAAATGTTTCCTTGCCCATCTTTGATGCGTTTTTTTCTGGCAGCAGGAAAACAAGCTCGGTGCTTCACCAAGTCCTGCAGGTTATTGCCACGTGTTTAAACTGCGAGCTGCAAACACAAGCTGTTCTTGAACAAGGACAAAAAAGAAAAAGCAGATGGTTTCTTTTAACGTCGTGTGAAACTTTTCTTCAGTGCAAGCGGCTGTCTTCTCCTCTCCAGCTGGCAATTCCCAGGTGGAAATGGTCTGATTTCATCATTCCAGGAGCCCCATCAGCCCCCCTCTGTCATAAAAAGGCACATTATCCCTAAAGAGAGCGGAGCAAAGCACGCCAAATGCTTCACAATAGAGCCACTGGAAATATTTTTGTTCTCGGTTTGAAAATGCGGCCAGAGGTAATGGAAAGAGAAAAGAGAAATGAGGATGTGAGGAAATAAATGACTGTGAGAGCAGATCCACCAGTGGCAGAACTTCTGTGACTTTTGAACGTTGGTGTGGAGAGTTCTCACTGCCATCCTGTGCTTGTTCCCTCCTGTGTCCCCTCGTGTTTGGGCATCAGGTGTGAACATAAATCAAGTTCAGGGGGAAAAAAACTCTGTTCCTTGTGTGTTCATGCTGTGCTGACCCTAAAGAACTGCATTTTCAGAGCTAGAATGAAAGGCTGTGGTGGCAAAAACACCACCAGTTGTAGCAAGAGAGAACTGTAAGAACACTAAATCAAACTGTCGATTCCCATTTGGGAAATGAGTTTGTCTGGTCCAAAATTTTTTCAGGACTGAACATTCTCCCTGATTCTTTTAATTTGCCCCTTGCTCTGGATTTTTCTGAGGGAGGTGAGGCACAGAAGGCAGCATGGAAATGGTTGGCATTTCGTCACAAATATCAGATTGAAACCCAGTCTGGCAGAGCTGCTGACCCACAGGGTGAGATGAAACTGCACTCGGCTCCCTGTTCTGCCCTTGTGAACACCAAAAATACAAATAGCAGGAATTCCTGCCCATCAGGCTGTTGGCTTTGCCAGCAACCCCTTCTCTGGTCCTTCGTGCTTTTCATTTTCTGTTTTGTTTCTTCTCATCCCAACCTTTTCCTTTACACCCAAAAACTGAACCATTACCAGGCAGCCTCTGGTTTATTTTAAAGCATTCCCTGAGAGCTGTTAAAATCCAGGATTTGCCTTAATTTAAGGGCAAATAAACCATTCCTCTCTGCAAGCCATTTTAGGGAGTTTCAACCACTGCTTACTCTTTATCCTCTGGATGTTTAATCTATACCCTTTAAAAGCCAGTATTTTCTAAAAGAAATGGCATTATTATAATAACATCACTTCCTAATCAAATATTAATGCTTTTCTAAATGTTTATTATGTTGTTAAATTAAATTATTTCCATGCACGAGAAGAACAGAGGACTCCCACTCTGCGAAGAAAATGGTGTTAAATCAAATATTTGGCCATTTAGCAACAGTTCCTTTGTTTTTTCTTCTCTTTTAATTTCCTAAAAATTGAAAAGAAAAATCACAGGAAGATGAAAAATAAATAAGAGAAATTATGTACTCTCTGAATTTATTACGAGAAGATGTATTTAAATATATCAGAGATATGTTTAATGATTTCACAGGTGCAGTGCTAATAAAAAAACCAGGTGCTACCCCTGGCTCTAAAAGCCTCCCTGGCTGGATTTTCACACCACTGGCTGGGATTTGCTCCTTGTCAGAGCACATCTCTATAAATCCCTTCAGTCTTTTAGGGTGAAACCATCAGCTCTGGATAATCCCCTCCTGCAGGCACAAATCTGGGTGACAAATGCAGCTTCTCTCGAAATGGGTAATTCAGATGATGATCCCTCGGTGCCTGCAGTGCCAGGTGATGTGGGTTTAAATATTTTTTAAGCATTTTTACTACTTGAAGACACTGCCATGTGTTTTTTGGAGCTGCCTTTATTCTGAGAATCTCAAAGAAGTTGGAGCACCAATTACAACACAGATGAGCAGCTGAAATTGTTGAGATTGTGGTGCTGGGGGCACGTCCCTGAAAATCCTTTTGTTCTATAAAACAGCTCTGAAAATCATAAACAGAGACAGAGACGGAACAGAAGCCAGAAGATGAGCAAAACATCAAAGGAAAAACAACTTGAGTTTATTTCCATCTCTCATTATTTGTATTTTCTTCTATTTGGGAGACTGCTCAGAAAATTCAATCCAGTCACCAGCTTCTTTATGCAAATTGTCTTCAGAACTACAAAAGTTCAGAGAGAGCTGTTAAAACAAATTTGTTTGGAAGTTGTTATTTCCCAGCACAAAGCACTGCCTGTAACACTGAAAATAATCCAGGACAATCCTGGTTTAACTGGAGAGCAGGGAATGGCAGCAGTGACAATAATCCAGGACAATCCTGGTTTAACTGGAGAGCAGGGAATGCCAACCAGATATTGAGTTCCTGGCTGGGGAGCCCTGCAGCTTTGGCACCTGAAGGATGGCACTGAGGGTTTCCCAAATGCTGCAGGGACAAAGTCCTGGTGGAGTTGGGGTTAAAAAGCTCTTTTTGGAGGATTGTTAACAAAACCTGCCCCTCTGAGATAGCACTGGCCATGTTTGACACCTGCCAAGTGTTGCTGGACACGATTTGCTTGTTTTTCTCAGCTGGTTTGGAGATCAGGAATGTCCTTTCCTGATTTCTGGAATTATGAGCCCTTTATGCAACTCCCTGTTTGCATCTTCCCAGCAATCTCTAGGAAAAGCAGATGAATTTAAAGATTTTATATTTTTTTTTTTTTTTTTCCCCACAAAGTACTCTGTGCGTGTCCTAGGATCAGGGAATGCCTTGGAAGGGAATTTAAGGATCATCCCTCCAGCCCTGCCATGGCAGGGACACCTCCCACTGTCCCAGGCTGCTCCAGCCTGGCTTTGGGCACTTCCAGGGATCCAGGGATACCTACAGCTGCTCTGGGAGTTCCATTCCAGGCCCTTCCCACCCTCACAGGGAGGAATTCTTTCCCAAAATCCCATCTAGCCCTGCCCTCTGGCAGTTTGAAGCATTCCCCTTGTCCTGGCATTCCTCTCTCAGCACATTCCCAGATTTTCCTGCCCCAGTTCCTGCATGGGGAATGTCCCAGCCCCACATTCCCAAAGAGCAGGCAAAGATTGGAATTATGGATCAGGATAAACTCCCAGCTGGCCACAAGGGAACCCTCTGGAAGGGACGTGGTAAATATGGAAACAAAAGCTGATATTTCTCAGTCACTTGAAATTAAAAGCTGATTTAAGCCTGGGAGGAAATCTCAGTGTTTTAATCAAGTGTGACAGATCAGGAGCAATAAATGAACACTTAAAGTGAGGGATATTTATTTCCCTGCTGCAGATTTCTAAGGGATAAGTTAAACTGTCCAGTGCACAATAAAATTCAACTGTAGCCTTGATGCAGATCTCAAGAAATCTCAGCTGAACAAACCTGAAATAATACAAGTGAAAATATCGTTTTAGTAAAACAAATGCTGTTAGAAAGCTTTGGAAGGGGTTTTTCATTATTATTAAGCAATTTTGCTGTTAAAGCAGCTCTTGCTTTACTCCAACATAATTAAATAAAATCTTCACTACGAGTCATAAAGAGCTGGGAGTTTTCTGGGTGGCATTTTGTTCTGCAGCTGTCCTGCAGAGAATGCTCAGAACTCCAATGCTGAAACAATATCTCAGAAATGATTTGATGAAGGCTTTTATTGCTGCAATAAAATCTGGTGCTCCCTTTTGTTCAGAGCACATCTTCATCTTCAATAAATGCACTTGCTTTAGTTCTAGTGAGTGGCAGACAATGTTTGTAGCTGATGGGACTTTTTTTCCTCCCTCTTTTCAAAAGTGTTGAGCACAAATTCCAATATTATTGTTGCTAACATTGATTTTAGAAAGAGGAAAATGAAATGAAGTGAGTTCAGGTGGATGTTTTCTCACCAACTCAACATCCTGAATCAAGTATTGTGTGTAATTTATATATGTGATGTTCTGAAGAAAGCATTGTCTGTCTCTATATAAATAATTTATACCTTTTAATATTTCAGCACAACCTGTAGAGCTGATGTTGCTTTGAAAAAAAAACAAACTTTTCCCCATTCAAGCAGCAAAATGTTCCTCAATTCAACAAACAATTGTGTATAGTAGAGGGTGATGCTGAAAAAATATCTCTCAGATGGGAACTTGTGCAAAATACTTGCAGGAGTGGGTTTTAATTATTAACTAGTGAGGAAAAAGTTGGCAAAACATCAGGAAACAAGTCCAGAAAATCCAAATTCCACAGAGACTTTTCAGATATTTACCTGCATTTCTTATTACCCAGGTATTGTCCCAGGCTAGGGATTTTTATTTTTAATATAAATTGTGCTCAGTTTACATTTTTCAGGTCTGGGATTTCCTCAGGACCTTTACTTTTCTGTGCTGGGGTATTTTAAGCCACAGATGCTGGAAATATTCAGGATTTGCTTTGCTGTGGCCAAGCGTTTAAATTCAGTTTGCAGGTAAAGATTGGGTGTAAAAATATTGTTTGCAGAATCTGCCTGTTCAAACTAAAGCAAAAGGAAAGGGATTTAAAGTCAGAAAACCCAGGTACCACAGAGGGAAAATTTGGATTTCTTGGCTGGGAAATCTGGGAGGCTTCTCAAGGATGCAAAAGGGCCAAATTCAATTCTGCCCAAGGAGCAAATCTCAAAGGAAAATCCAAAATGCTCCTGTTTGTCTCTTTCTCAAGAATAAAATCTGGTGGCTGAAAGAAGCATTTAAACTCACCTTTCACTAAAGTGTTCCTTGAAGAAATCTTGCAGAAAGAATCTTTTGGGAACTAAACCAACTTCTTATTTCTGGAACTTTAACCTCAACTGGAGCACAGCCCTGAGCTGCTTTTGGCTTTCTTGGTAACTTGTCAACTGAAAATTCAGCTCTGCGGAATCATTTTAGGGAGAAAAAAAAGTAATTTCTTAAATTAAAAATAGTTACAGGTGCTATCACCTGTGACCCACATGGTCCTGGTGTCCTGTGACCCACAGATCTGGGGTTGGTGTCATTCCTTGTGTCCCTGGTGTCCTGTGACCTTCAGATTTAGGTTTGGTGCCATCCCTGGTGCCCTCTGACCCTCAGATCTAGAGTTGGTGGCATCCCTGGTGCCCTCTGACCCTCAGATCTGGGGTTGGTGTCATTCCTTGTGTCCCTGGTGCCCTCAGACCTGGGGTTGGTGCCATCCCTGGTGCCCTCTGACCCTCAGATCTGGAGTTGGTGCCATCCCTGGTGCTCTGTGACCCTCAGACCTGGGGTTGGTGCCATCCCTGGTGCTCTGTGACCCTCAGATCTGGGGTTGGTGGCATCCCTGGTGTCCCTTTCACTCCTCACCAACCCCACAGTGCCCTGTCAGCCTCTCTCTTGCTCTGCCAGGGTTGGACAGAACGTTCTGCTCTCAGTCCCACACAGCCTGAGCCCAGAGCAGATTGCTGTCATCCCTCTTCTGCTAAAACCTGGAATTAAACCTCAGGAGCTGGCTGGGCAGGATGAGGGTAGACCCAAGGAATTCTTCTGTAATCTTTGGGTGTGTCTCCTTGAGAAGGCAGAGCTGCTGCAGGAAAACTGGGTGTGGTTGCAAGAATTTATCATTTTCATCACCCTATGTGTCTAAAATTTGAGCCTTTGTGTTCAAAAGTGTACCCACACATTTAATTTTTGTAACAGCTGAAGTATAGGATAATGAGAAGGGAAGAAAACAGAGGCAAATGATTTCTTTGTTGTTGTTGCTGTTCTTTTGATGCAGTGGGGAAAAAAAAAAAAAGTACAGCTGTGAGATCAACTCAGGTTCGGGCTGCAGGTTTTGGTTTGGTTTTGGATTTTTGTCCCTCAATAAAGATGTTCAGGAAGTTCTTTAAATAAGGAATCCGGGTTGTCGATTTGCCATGCAGATTTCCCAGCAAGCAATTAAAGCTCAGCTTTACAGGCACTTAGATGAAGCAGATGTATTCCTGGCGAGGGAAAAGCAACAGATTTTGAAGGATGCTGACAGCCCTTTATCTTCAGACAGGAAGAAGCCTCTTTAGGAAGCCCTGCAGTAAGTAAATTATTTAGTTCATCGTGTGTTACTTAACAATTCTGTTATTTGACTGTTGAGGACTCAGTAAAAGAGTGAGAAAGCTCAATTTGTCTTCAGCAGAAGTCAAAGCAAAATTTCCCAGGGAAGGAGATTAGGTTTGTAAGAGCGACATGAAGTGTTTTCATCTCTTAGCCTAATTTAAACCAAATTACTGGAGGTTTCCCCCCCCCCCCCTCCTCCTGGCAGTAGGTCTCCTGTAATGTGGAGACACTCAGCAGTGCAGAGCAGTGAGATTGTGCTACTGGGATTTGTGCCCAAAGCCATCAATTCCTGTCCAGTGCAGGGGAAAGGAGGAGTTCAGAGAGTCCTGGATAAAGCTGCCCTCTCTCACAAGGATCTGCACTGACAGAATGGGCTGCTGCCTTAAGGTTTAGTTTTTATATTTTTCAGACTCTGTGCTGTTTCATTGGGCAGTTTTAGGT
>CM031874.1:10927172-10986839 GCA_018697195.1 Certhia americana | reverse complement strand
GGATGATGGGTCCTGGAAGGGATAAAGCAAACTGCCCCAGCTGGATTGGAACAGCTGGGCCATGGACAGAGGGTTACCCCACCCCACACCCTGCCCTGGTTTTATGGATGTGACAGAACCCACTCTGCTGGGTGCAGCCTGCTCTGCAGCCCAAGACAGGTATAAATCCATCCAGTTGATCAGTCATGGATGATCTGTCCTTGATCTAACCTGGATTCATTCAGTGACTCCTGTTTACTAATTCTGGCCATTTGACTCCAACACTGCACGTGCTCTTTGTGTGTTGGTTCTTGGGTAGAAATTCCAAATAATCAAATTCCTGCACAATCTATCCAGCACAAGCCACTGCCCTGGTCGTAGCCTGATGATTTTGAGTCATCTTTTATCCAGCAAGTCAATAAATTACTCATCCATTGTCCTGCTAATGAATTACTGACCTGGAGCAGAGATTGCTGTGACAAGAAGCAGACAGCTCTATTAAAAGTGTTAGAATCACAAATAAAAAGCTTGGAATTAAAGCAGATCTAATATTTAATCTTGCTGCCATTTCACCTAAACTGTTTGAGCTCAGGATAAAGCTGGAAATCACTCTCAGTGAAAAGTCTGTGACAAAAAAATTCTCCCAATGGCCAAAAGGAAAGATTTGAAATTAATAATTCAGAGTGGCAGAGACAAAGCAGCCACATGATCCAAACAGAACTTTAATCAAATGAAATAGTTCTGTTGAGTAATAAAAGCAAAGAACTTTCTTGTCTTAGGGCTAATAATTCATTTAACCTGACAGTTATTTCAGAAGATCTGGATGACTTCAAATGGAAGTTTCTGGGGGATGCTGTGCACTGATAGATTTGATATTTGGCAGCTATCAAAGCACTTTATTCCTGAAATAAAGGTTTTGTACTCCAGGCATACAATTAGACACAAGGCACTGCATTCATCATCACTTGCCTAACTTCTTATCATTATTTGTCAAAATCTTTTCTCACAATTTTTTTGGCCCTGTCAAAACTGGATTACTTTTCCCCTAGAAAGTGATTCAGCTCAACTGAAGTTAGTAGGGTTGTTTTTTTGGGTTTTTTTTTTATTCTCCATCACTTAAGATTAGCTCTGATAGTGCTGGTTTTGCTGAAACAGCCTTCAGAATTCACAATGAGTTCAGCAGGGGAGGGTTCCACGACTAAATCTTTTTTTGACATACTCTGTCTTGTCTTTCTCCTCCTGCTCAGATACACACCATTTCTATATTATCATTTAATATGAAACAATATTCAGAGGGCATATTACAAATAGAAAATATCTTCCTCTGGGCCAAGATCAAGTGCATGACAAAGCACTTTGATTTATTTTCATTCCATAGCTCTGTCCATTCTGTATTTATCCCATGATACCAATTTACACTGTGCTTTAATGTGTTGTTTGGGTTTGTTTGGGGTTTTTTAAATCAGATATATCAGAGTTATAGTAGCTGACAGAGTAACGCATGGGAAGGATTTTTAATTAGAAAATTATTTCCTTCTATTTAAATTCTTTGTGAATTCTTCTCAGAAAATTTAGAGTGAATTGCAAGACTGATGTTTTTCCTCCTCAAGTGATCATTTAATCGTGTGGGCAGTGTGGTTTAATAGGAGGGATGCTGGGAGTCCCCAGGCAGAGATTACTGATGTCTGTAACCCTGCTCAATTTGTCAGCCCTGGGATTTCCCTGGGAGCAGCAGGGGAAGGAAAGCCCTGATCATTTTCACCAGCAAATTCCAGCAGAAGGAATGATGAAATGCCGGGAAAGGCAGTGAATCTGGGCAGAGGGGAAATGCAACCCAGACCCAGCAGTGCAGAGGGGATGGGGGCCCTCCCCACAAACACTCCTGGAAATAATCTATGGATTCCTGACTGCAATTTACTGCTCAGCACAGTCCTATTTATTCCCTGTACAGACAGCACTGATACAATTTGTGGTTGCTGATAAGGAAAGGAGAGGAAAAGTCCATTCCAGCATTTCCAGGATTGTGTCACCCACAGAACCAAAGGAGGAACACGAATAATCCTGAGGGTGTTTGCAGTGATGAAGGATTTACAGTGCAGTGAATTCCCAGGAGGAACAGGGCTAATTCAGAGCCTGATTCCTTACAGCAGATGCTGCCAGAGCTTTGCTGTGGATTTTTGTTCTATTAAAGGTTTGTTTGCATTCATCTCAGGGGTGAGCCCATACTGGGTGAGCCCAAATGCAGAGGGGCAGGGAGTGTGAACTCCTGCCTCTTCTCCTGGAGGAGCTTCTCACATTGACCTGAACAGACATTGCATTGGTTTATGGCTAAAGGAAAGGATTTTAGGCACAGGAATGGCTCTAAACTGGTTTTCAGCCATTTCTGTAACTGGAACCTCCACCACTTAAAGGGATGAGTCAGGGTGGTCTCTTTAAAAATGTGTTCAAAGGAGTGTGATCCAGTGTGTGGTACCTGACAAACAAAGCTGAGCCTCCCTCACCTCCTGCTCACAGCGTGCTGTTTGTAGGATAAAACACTGAATAATTGAGCAGGATTGAGCTGGAGTCACCAGAACAGGAACATCTCCTGTGTGTTTGCAGCATAAAATCACTGTGCTCCTGTCTCTAATCACTGCCAGGCTCAACAGGCTCAGCTTGGCAGATTAGAAAAGTCAGGACAGAGTGAGGAGTGACTTTTCCAACACCAAATACACTTTAATTGTTGTTAGTTAAAGCTGCAAAGCCCTTTGTACCTTAGAGCAAACCTGCTGCAGCAACGCAGGCAGGTGTTACCTAAATCAAGTTTTAAGGCTTGTATTAACAATGAAAACTGTAGGATTTCTGATTTAAAACCCCATTTCCCCCACGCTGGGTTATGTTGCCATAGACAACAAAGGCAGGTTTTTGCTTTTATCTGCCAAATTGAGCAGTGCAGCTTTCAAAGGTGAATATTTGCAGTGTTCTTGGTGTCTGGGCTGCTGAGGATAGGTCAGGTAATAGGATTATAAATCTGGGGGGTTTAAAATTATCATTTTACACTGACAGATGGAAATTAATTGTATTTATCATCTATGTAGCAACAGCTACTGCTGGAAATGTGGGATCTTGCCTGCATTTTCCAAGGTCTTTGTGCCATGGATGTGTGTAAAATTCCTTCTGCTATCCCAGCTCTGTGTTTGTCTGAAAATCTCCAGACCCAAGTGGCTTAAAAAAAAAAAACCCTTGGAGCTGGTCCAAACGTTTCTTAACTTTATTTTCATTTGCAATGCTGAAAGGTTTCGTTGAGAGGAGGCTTCAGCACAGTCAAGATCTTCAGTCTGAGTGGAAAAGGGGGTGGGTGGTGTTGCTTTGGGGTTTTAATGGGATTTGTGGTGCATTTATAGATTGGCTCAGGCATTGCCACACTTTGTTGTACAGATTTTTATGTTTTAAGATTAATTTTGTCAGGTCAGAGCTGTGTACGAGCAGAGCTGTATTTTGTCTCACTGTAGGATTTTCCCTGGGCTCCTAAACATTAATTAGGTGTTTAATTAGTCCCACTTGGAGCTTTATAGGATTAATAAAGGAAACAAAACTCGTGCATTCCAACGTGGGATTGATTCTGGATTCTTCAAGGTTATGGACAAAGTGAAATTACTGCACTGTGAATGTGTCCCAAGGCCCAGCCTTCCCCAAAAATCTGCTGCTAAACTTGGAATGACAGGCTCAGGGCCAGCTTGGGAGAAGTCCCCACAAGTTTATTGCCAGGTAAACCTTGTAAGAAACATCTCCAGGTTCATTTTTATACAGAAAAGTTTCACAGATTAAAATCTGTTAAATGTGGAAATGAAATTTGCCGCATCAATCACCAGCAAGTGAGAAAAGCTCAAAGCTGGGGAAATAACTCATAATGAAATCAGTTTCTTATAGACTCTCAGAGTGTCATTCCAGGCCAATTTTACCTTTTCTACTTCCCTAATTTCCTATTTGACTTTTACTGCCAATTGCTTTAGCTATTGATTAGGAAGGCAAGGATGGGAGCACAGCCCTGAATGATGGTTACACAATGCTGTTAAATATGAATTGCAAATACCAGCAGGCAGGAGTCATCTATCTGAGGGATGAAAAACCCTGGAAAAGTCAGAGAAATGGGAGAGCAAATGGAAAATTCTGGTGGAAATTGGTGGGAGGGCACTGCAAGGAAGGCAGATCCCTGGAGCAAAGGGCTCCAGTTTTTAGTTTTAAGTAAATGAGCTTGTTAAACTTGAATATTCCTGCTCAATTAATTATTAAATAAAGTGGAATTGTACTAATGGGCTGCATAAACTGAAGAATTAACATTTCAAACTGTAACAATCTGTCTGGTCTGAGGTCCCATGGAGAGAAAAGGAAATGAACAGAAAGAAAAAAGGTAGAAAGGGGCTGTAAAATGAGGAGTCTGCTGGTGTTTGTTCCACTCAGCTTTCCCTCACTCCTGTGTTCACCACAAAAAAATTTGTTCTGTTTTTGGACCTTACAGAGATTTTTTAAGGTGATTTTTGGGGTGATAACAGTTTTCTGACCTCCCTTACTGTGATTCAGTATCAGTATTTCAATCCATTCCTCAGTCAGCGAGAGGGTTCAGAGATGAAGAGAGAAGAAGTTCAATAACCACAAAGAATTCAAAATTATGTATTATAAGAATTAGGACAGTGGAGGGAAAGGGAATAAAACCTGTGAAGTTGCAGGTCTGCTCCCAAGCAAAATTTCTCATGGGAGCAGGGAAAAAATTACATTGCAGCTAAAAATGAAAGAAGCAAAACAAAATGTACACCAAAGGTGAGAATCAGGTATTAACTCCAAAATTCCAGTTTGTGCTTTCTCAGCTGGAGAACTCGAGGGGTTTGGAAGCAGATCACAAACCAAAACACACAGAGGGAGGAAAGAGAAAAGTGGGAGGGGAGGTGTTGGATGCAAAGGATTCCATGGACAGTGTTTGTAGTTTTAGTTTGGTTTACAGTTTCTTTACAGTTTTTAGTCTTAGTTTTACAGTGTTTATTGCCATTTGTGCTGAGAGATTGGGAACTTGGTACCATTTGAGTGCTCTCTTGATTAATCCCTTGTATCCCAAACACCTTTTCTGAAATATATCTTTGCATCAGACACTCAAAGAGGGGCAACAGCATCAGCCATACTCTGGTTTCGCTATGAGGAACCTTTAGGATGGTGCTTCATTTGCATTTTAATTGCATATGCAAATGTTCATTTTATTTATCTTAGTAGATGACAAGGTAAAGCAAGGCTGTGCTAAACAACACTTCAACAAAGCCACAGAAAATGCCACCAAAACAGCAGAAATAAATAAGAAAAACATCACCCCCTTTTTCTTTCTCACTCCTGTGCTGCACTCTATATGAATCCAATCCCAAATTATCAATATTTTTTGGACAGTGAGTCCTGGGAGGAGCTGGCAGAGAATTAATCAGAGAAGTCCCAGCACTAAGGTTCTGCCTGTTCCCAAATGCTTTGCTGATCAGGGATGTGAGCAAAACTGCTGGGCAAAGACTTCTTCAAACGGAGTCGTGAACATCAGTGGAAGAAACATCCTCACAACCCTGCATTTTCTGCCTCAGTTGTCACCTGTGAAATTGAGAACAGGCCTCTCTGCTGAAGATTTCAAATGTGCTGGGATATTTTAGGTCGTAGGTGCTCGTTCCTCTTTGAACTGAGCTCCTTTCATGGAGAACACCAAGGGGCCCTCAGATACAGCAATGTTCTGTTACATTTGGGCCCTTTTTCCAACAGCTGCTCAAAAATCTAAACCAAATCACCCCAAACTACATTTTCTGTCTGCTATACAGAGCTGAGACACTGAAATTGTTCTGTGCAAGAGAAACAAAACTGTTATAACCCTGAAAACAAAAGCCTCTGGACTTTGTCCCTCCCAGTTTAAGCCTGTTAACCAACCCAGAAATGGATCAAATTGCAGCTGTCCAGGTGGCAGGGATGCTGAATTAATCAGTGGTAATGGAGCACAAGTTTCCCTGGCCAAATCTTCTGTCCCTGCTGCAGCTCCAAGGCAGTACCAGGATGCTCAGAACATCTGAGCATCAGAAAATCTGCTTTTCTGTGCAGATGGGCTTTTGTTGCCTCACTTCATGGGGCAGGCTCTGAAACCCAGCCCTCCTTCCCAAGCCAATGTCCTGTGCTGTGGCACCTTTGTAGATCGAATTGTTGCTTTAAAAACTTTCCTTCCCATGAGGAGAAAGTGGCATTTCCACCAGGCAGGATCACCCAGAACTGAAGGCAGAGTTCCCCTGAGTGGATGTAGGAGTTTGCTGGGTTAGGGGGTCTGTCACGGGCAGTGTGGCCTTGCAGAGGTCAGGCTGCATCCCTGGGATGGTTTTCCACTTTGAAAAGAGCATTATTGCCATATATCATATAAGTTCAAAAGAGCAATATGCCATATTTCACCCTGGAAATCTTCCCCTGGTGAATCCTCAAAGAGCCCAGAGACTCCCTGATAACAGAGTGTGTTAACCACTAAAATTAAACTAAACTAAACAACAGTTTAGTGGTAAAAGCTGAAATGTTGCCCTGCAGAGGACCCAGGCAGAGCCATTTCCAGTGCCTGGAGCTGGTTTTCTGCCAGTTTCCCTCCCTGTTCCATCCCCTCCTGAGAACCTGTGGTGGCAGAGCTTGGAGTGAGGAGTTTTTGCTCCTGTGGGCACAAATGGCTCTGGCTGGGGACTCTGGGCAGATGCCAGCTGTAGTGGCCACTGACCCCTGGCTGGTGGCCCTTGACCCTCTCTTTGGTGCCCAAACATCCCCATCCCCTGCCCAAACTGGGCTGTGCTGCTGTTTGCCTCCTCACTTTTCCAGTCTTAAACCAGATTAGAGCCTGAGCCACCCCAATTTTTCCAAAGTAAATTAATAAATTAAATTTATTGGTCCACTTCATGTTTGTCTGAAGTGGTGTCCAGCCTCATCATCCAAGGTCAGGGATCCCCCACTGGGAATTTCTGTCTGAGGGTATTATGTCGTGATGGCTTCAGCTCAGCAGTGTAAGGGATTCCAGGAGCCATAAATCCTCACCTGTGGGGTCTGACCTCTTAAGGAATTAATGAATTCCTGGTGCTCTTTGTCTGTGTTTATTCAAATCTTCTGAATGTTGTAAAGCCTAATCAAAATATTTCTTTTTCAAAGGAAGGTGAATTACAACAAAATCTTTGCCTGCTAAAGTTAATCATCTTGATTTGGCTCTGATTATGATCTGAGCCATCATTCCCAAAAATGGAAAAATTGGTTTTGAGGACCTGTAAGGCAAAAATATCCACTCTATTATTAGCAAAGGATCTTTTTCAAAAGTGTCCCATTGGAATATGAGACCATACAGCAGCATATTATCCCCTAATATTGCAAGAAAAAAGGACTTTTCTGGAGCACAAAGATGTGCTTGTCTTTTCTGAAAAGCTTCAGTGACTTTTTCAAGGGCTTCTGGTGCTTCAGGTGTGAGAATTCTAGGAGATTTAATGTTAAAACCTCCCCCTAACAAATTAAAACGTGGTGCCAATTCATCATTAGCAATCCCTAAAAGAGATCTGACCCCAGTCAGAGCAGGTCCCTGTGGGGACAAGGAGGGTTCTGCTCACCAGGGACTTGGGGACACCAAACCAGCCCTTCCAGAGGCTCCTTCCCAGGGCAGCTGGGTCTGGAGGATCTGCTGCTGAGATCTTGGTGTTCCCCTCTGAACCCTGGAGACAGCCTGGCTTCCCCACTGCTGCCTTATTCCTTTTATTCCGAATTTCAGAATTTTACTCAGAATTCCAGGACTGAAATTCCATGGAATTCCCTCCCAGCCCTCATTTCTAGACCAAGAAAACGAAAATCAGGTTCAAATGGGTGATGGCAAAATGGCAGGGCTGGGAAATCACTCCATGGATGTGTGGTCACCTGAGACATAAATCACAGTTTTGTCAACAAACCCTGAGCTGGCACAAAGTGCCAGGCTGGGCTTTTTTCCTCTCGTGGATTTTCCCTCATCAATCTCCACAGTGGTTTGTGTTGACAGGCTGTAGGAGGAGGGAGGAGGAGAGGCTTTGGAGGCATTTTCCTCCTACCTGGTAAAGCTGGGTGGTGTTCCAGCAGAAATGTTGTTATTCAGCAGAGATGTTGTTATTCAGCACTTGGAGAACACAGCAAATGTAAGGAGTTATAGAGGAATGGAGATAATTTTTTAGTGCTATGCAGTGAGGTTGATTTACCCCCAGATTTTGATTTTAAATAACAAGCTTTAGGCTGTGAGAGCAGGATTTTCTTTTAAGCGAGACTTCATAACATTTGTGAAATATGAAAGATAAGACACAGTCTGCTGCCAGTAAATACTACAATACAAGCTTTACTTTAGGAGCAGTGTGAAGCATAATATTTACTTTGAGCCCTAAATGGAGCACAGAATCTGCAATAAAAATATTTTAAAATGCTCCAGCAATAAACAAAGTAACAGAGGAAAAAATAAAATCCAAGGCAGTGTATTGGGTTTTTTTTTTTTTGTCAGCAAGGCAAATACACTGCCAGAAACACTCCTAAGAAATCAAACAATCCAAACTAATCCTTGTTACTTCCGTATTAAACTGGAATAAGAAAAGGAAAACCTTGTGGAGCTGATGTTCCTAGAAACATCCTTTTTGTTCCACTCCAGGAAAAACTACTTTTAATATTCACCTTTTAGCTAAATACTCAGGATGAGTTTTTTCCTGTAAACCCAAGACAGCAAGGGAAGAAAAAATGTTGCTTGTAGATATTCCCCACTGGAATGCCCGTGGCCAGGAACATGCAGAAGGGATTTTCACCAGATTTCTGTGCAGATCTATGGAAACTGAAGATAATGTGGGTCCCTCAGTGCCAATAATGTCTCTGAGTATATTTTCTCCCCTACATTTATTTATTTGCTATTATCAATAAATCAATGGCAGTTTTCATTTTTTTAGCAGAGTTGTTGGAGTTTAAAGCTCCCAAGAGAAGCACAGAGAGAGATTTTAAGTGGTTTTTATTAAAATGCTGGGATTTTTTATCACTTTTAAAATATGGCACAAATCTCCTGCTACAGGTGTCTCTTTACACTGTGAATTTTTATTTACTGATGACTCTTTACTGATGCATTCATAACAAGCAGTGATTTGTAGACATTTCCTTCCCAAGTACCAGGATTTTGAAACAGGATTAATTCTCATTGAAATCAGCACAGAAGGGTTGGGATTCCAATTCCTCCGTGGCTGTAATTAGTTATTAATCACATTTTCACTTGATTGCTGCATTTATTAACCAGTGGTGCTTGACTGGGAGGGGTAAATCAAATCTGTTACTTATTGGGCCAAGAACAGGGAGAGAATGAACATTTTAACCATTTTAAATCTCCAGTTTCTGCCCAGCAAACACCAGGCAGGAATCTGGAATTAAACCATCCCAGGGACCAGATTTTCTCTCTGTTTTAACCTCTGGGGACCAAGAATTTGCCTTTGGGCTGTATCAGCCAGGCAGGTGTAAAAGATGAATAGCTTCAGTGTTATGCAGATTTTCTGCAAAATTTCACAGACCACAGATCCTGGGGAAGATTCTGGATCTTGATGTTTTTAAATTCTGTATGCAGAGGTGCCCCTGAGGAAAGGTTCATTTTTTTTTTCAGCCAGCAATTAATTCGGGTGGTTGTGCACACACAGTTTTAACCGTGGTTTTAACAGTTTTAATTGAGTAAAACTTGGAGTGAACGAGGTCTCCAAGGTTTTGGGGCAGTTTCAGCACATTTTAGAAAAGATTTAATTTCCCTACTTGTCAGCTGCACAGTGAAATCTGAAATGAGCCTGTTTCAGTGGATGAATGGCTGAAAATTAAAAGACAGAAGTAGAAAAGATTACATGACTTTGACTCTTTCTTTCTCCCTCTTGCTCTCTGTCACAAGTTCTACATTAAAAGCCCAGATCTCAAAGTTTTGGATATATTTAGCACTTAATTACTTTCTACTTAATTACTTGGCACCAACTAAATGCAACCTCATTAATTTTTAACATTGTTCTAATAACAATTATTAATTTGCCCTCTAAGAGACATCTCAATAACAAAACTCTGCCCAGTGTTGACAATGCCACAGAACCTGGAGAAATCATGGGGAAGGGAATTTATAATCTCAGCCTGTAGGTTCTAAGATTCTTTACATCTCAGGAATATCACAGAGGAAAAAAAACCTCTAATTGCATTCCTAACATTTTGTGACACCAAAGCCTTCTATCATAAAATCATTTGGGACTGACAAAACTGTAGCTGAAATGAGAATTCATCAATAAAAAAAGGAGTTTTGCCTGTATAAAGGCTGATTTTTTTTTAATCAGTGTGAAGATTTCAAAAGCAGCAGTGTCCCTAAATCACCCATTGTAGCTGGAAGAGCTTCAATAAAGAAAATTCAAAAAAAAAAACTCCTAAATAGAAATGTTTGCTAATGAAAAATGTGAGATGTTACAAGTCTTCAAGTTTCATCAGCCCTTTAATTTAATGAATCATTTGCTTTCCTTTTATTACTTTACCTTCACACTCTCACCTCCTGCTTTTTCTTCATGCTCCAAATCATATAAGCAGAAAAACTTTGCATTTTAATTCTCTTACCTCCAGACTTCCTTTGTAATGTGTTGATAATTTGTTTATAATACAGAGGAACATCGGACCCATTCAATTTGATGGTTTTTTTTAGATTTTTCTCCTTCAGTGGCTCTCACAAAGTGTGTGAGGTGCTGGTTACTGCTGAGTTCAATACATCGATTAGCTGGGCATTGATTAATCATCACCCTGCATTGGGAAATGGTTAAATACTTCAGCCAGTAGATAAAAATGGGCATTTTGTAGAGTTTAAGGAGTTTAAGGGAGTTGTTTCATTGATCCTCTGCTTTTCCTGGAGGTCTGATTTTGGGGTTTTGGTGTTTTTCAAGCAGACTGGGAGCTGCAATCAGCACCAGGGCTTTGCTGTCCTGGTGTGTCACTCCTTTGCTGCTGATTTCAGGGACATTTCTGCATCTGGCACTGTCCCAGCTCATCCCCCTCAGCTCAGCTCTCTCTCTCTCTGTATCACACCTGATGAATGCCCCACAAAAATCTGCTTTTCTGGGCAGGTGGGCTTTTGTTGCCTCACTTCATGGGGCAGGCTCTGAAACCCAGCCCTCCTTCCCAAGCCAATATCCTGTGCTGTGGCACCTTTGCAGCTCGAATTGTTGCATTAAAAACTTTCCTTCCCATGAAGAGAAACTGGGATTTCCACCAGGCAGGATCACCCAGGTTCCCAGCAGGGAGGGGACACCTCAAACCTGGTTGCTGTGAGCCAGAAGGACTTTCCCACTGACTGAGAGCTAACTTTTCAGCTTGGACTTCATTTCACTCCACCAGCAGAGAAGGATTTTGGTGGTAGATAAGCCTGTGACTCCCTCTTACCAGCACGCTGCAACCACTTTGTGAATTGAGGTGTTGATTTATCGCTGCCACCAAAAAGTCACTCTGGGCATTTCCAGGAGCAGCTCTGCTGAAACCCAGCACAAAAATCTGTGGTTAGAAACAAAAATCTGTGGTTAGAAACAAAAATCTGTGGTTAGAGCACCTAAATTGATCATCAAATGTTTTCAGGGCTTTCGAGATCTACTGTGCTTTTGTTAGTCCAGTCCACAGCCATCAAATATTACAAATATTTTACTACTGAGTGGTTTGTAGCTGCACACCAACCTGGGGAGAAAATTCCTGCCCTTGTATCCTGCAGGTTTCCTGCTGCCCAGACAGAAAAATTAATTGCAGGGAACTGGCACATTTCCAAGCCAGCATTATTCATCCCTTCATTATCACAAATCTTGGCTGTCACTTCCTAATCCACCCTTCATTCATAATTCCACTGCTCCTGGTTTATTTACATTTCTGGGGGGATTGATGTAAACATGCTTTTGTGCTCAGCAGCTGTTTTGTATGAAGATTAAAACTGAAGCAAGCAGTTGGTGAGATACGGAGTCTTGACAGAAAAGGATCTCAGAAAACAAAATTCCCAGGACTGGGATCTCAAAAGTGAACCTCTTTTATCCAAATTGTCTCTTTTCATGACCAATTCCTTGGAAACAAACTTAAACCAGATTTTCCTGATTTTCAAGGGCAGCATGATATTATTATTGTATTTTATTTATACATCAAAATAGTTCTGCTTTCTGCAAATGAAGGAAAATTTACCCTTCTTAGTCTGTAAAAGGAAAAGTGAAGGAGGCTCTACCTTGAGCAAGGCAGTGGCAGGAGAATTCAGCAAAGTGCACATTCCACATTCCCAGGGCTCCAAAGCAGCCAAAAATCCTTCCCTGACTTCTGCTGGACTCGAGTGTGAGTTCAGCACTGCCAAAATTCAACCAGCTCTGTGTAAGGAAACCCTTTGGCACAGGAGCTCTTCAGGAATTGCTGGTCCAGCCTCATTCCCTGAGTGAAAAATCCTAATTTTACCCTGCAGATCCACAGAATTATATTGATGCTAACTTATGCAAATGCTGAAGTGTTTTCTTGAGGACTGTGGAGACTTCATTCATTACTCTTTGTCAAATATGATTAAGATCCATATGTGTCACTTTAATTAAAGCTTGTGTGGAGTGGGGAGGGATAAAGAAGGATGAGCAAAGAGACTTTTATTGGCTGGATCAAGAAGCAGAGCTGTGTTTTGCTGCCATCACCTTTAATATACCCTGAAACTCTGATACGGCCTAATCTGGACACGTAAATTGAAAAAAGGCATGATAGCAAAAATGAATAAGGAAGGAGAGCAGCAGGAGGCAGAAGTATAATTAGAAAAGCTCCCTTTATCTGAAAATTTTATTAAAAACAAAGCAACACTCAAACACACAGAGATATACAAGACACAAGCTTTAATTAAAAGTGCAGTTGCTGCTTTGTGGGCTCAGCACAGGGCACACATTTTCCTGTCCCAAAAAAAAAAAAAAAAATCCCTGGCTCTGAAACCCCGCATTGTGGGACAGCTCTGGGGCTCAGGTGACCACAAATCATTCCCAAGGAAATGTAAAACTGATCACAGCTCTGAGTCCATCAAATCCTGGGCTAATTGGCCCTGGAGTTTCTACAGAATAACCTCCTCCTCTCCAAGGCCAGCAATAAAACGAAGGGCTTGAAGATAATTTGAATTTGTGCATTGAGGAGTGATGTTTTAGTAATAAACTTCTTCTCCAGGTCAGACTCAGGGGTTTTCCCTTTCTATGGAATAAAGAAATACTGAGAAGAAATAAGAATAAAGAAGAACTGAGATATCAAAGATCCACTGCATTTCACCTGAAGCCTTGGTAAAGGCTTCCACAATTGAGTGATAGCACTGAAATCATGAGAGTGTGGTTGAATAGAAGTGTGTTATCTCACAGGGTGAGAAATATAGAGTTTGGGGGTTTGGGATATAGTAATATATATATAACAAAATGGAAATTTTAGGGTGTAGCCAAGGTTCTTCACCACCCCTCTTCATAAACAGCACGAACGTGTCAAGGAAAACTCCAGAATCAAGGCAATGTGTTAAAAATATATATTTCCTGCTGCCTGTAGACAATGTTGATGGGATAAAAATGAATCATTTCTCCTTGCTATACCTTACTTGGCAAATTTTCACAAAGAGAGCCAAGGTCAGTGTGCACCAGAGTTAGATTAAATCAACCTCCTAGGCTCTGACAGAGGAAGAGACACTAGGAAAGGAGAAAAGAAGTAAAATTCGGGATTGTCCTGAACAATCAACAACCCCCAAAATGTGATTTTTGGTTAATGAGCCCCTGCCAGGAGCAGAGCCAGGGCTGGGCCAGCCCATGAGGCACTCACAGGGCTCAGGGCTGTGCCAGCTGCCAGTGCCCAGCAAAAGAAAAGCTTCCAAAAAGAATTATTTATAAGTATTGCCACTGCTGCCTTCTGGAGGCTGTCCTGGAGCAGAGGCCAGGCAGAGCAGAAGGATAAATTGGGGATTTATTCCAAGGCCTCCCTGGGCACACCTGGGCAGCACCAGAGCCCGGCTGGGACACACCCAAGGGCAGCCCAAAATGGGCACAGAATGGACACCCGGCCACCAGGGCTGACACTTGGAGAAGTTCTGCTCCAGCAGCACCTTGGAGTTCATTGTCCAATTCCAGCTCCAGCTTAGGCAGCTCCATCCTCCTTGCTTTTCCTTCTGCCTTCCCCCTTGGCTTTGTTCTTGGGCCTGGAAGTTGTCCTTGGTGCCAAACTGGAGAAGGAATTGTTTTGTGTGCCTGCTGTGTGCAGAGAGCTCAGGAGCACTGAACATGAAACCTAAAACTGCCCAATGAAAGAGCACAGAGTCTGAAAAATATAAAAGCTGAACCTTAAGGCATCACCACCACCTGCATGACTTTCCCATGAGAAAACAAAACACTTCACAAAGCTGGAATCCATAATTAACGAGGGATTGAGGCTGTCATTCCCATACCATGACCACTCCTTTACCTTTATTTTCCCTCCTGCTGGAAGCAGTGTTCACTATTGGGGCACCTCAGACATTTTTGTTGCCCACCCAAGCCAGGATAATCCAATTCCTGCTGCTGTTTTGGCTCCTCAGAGCCTCACCCTGTGTCTCCAGGTCAGGGTCTGGTGCCCAGAATTTGCTCAGCCCCATTGGGTGAAAGATTGGATTTGATTGGGGTTTACATTTCCTGCACACAGAATAAATGCCAGGCTGGGAGGTGACTTTTGGGGATGCAAATCCAGAGGCAGCAGAGATCACAGCTCAGCTTCACTGATAACAATTCTTTCCCCTCCTTCTTCTCATCAGCCTGCACTGCCCAGCAGTAGATGAACTGATTCGTGGCTTTATCCAAGCCTCAGTTAAGTTTGTGTCCTCACATCTTGGCCAACAAACCAAATTTAATCTGATTTATCTGTTCTGGTTGCTTGGAGTGGCTTCCAAAATGAATGTTGGCAAATGCAGTCACAGAAAGGAAGGAATGAAAGTTAATTTTCTTGTTAACAAATATCACTGCTGGTGAGCCAGGATTTGTGGAACTCACTGGGGAACCTGGCATGGATTATTTCATTTCCTCAGTGGCCTGATAGGGATCTTGCTGCTTTACAGAGGCTGCCTGAGCTTTGGGGCAGTCAATTCCTGAATTGCAAGGGCAGTGTGAGGGGAAATGGATGATTTTAACTGAACCAAACTGAGGGGGCAGGCACTGAGCTCCCCTGGCTGAACAAACCATTCCTCAGGTGTTACCCAGGTAGCTCTGACTGAGCTTGGAGCAGACACTGGGTGCAGGAGGATTTTAATTTGGATCCTGAAGCCATTGCCTGGTTTCAAGAGGTCCCGTTAGAAAATTAAGCAACACAACTTCTCATTTCTCTTCTGTTTCTTTTATTTCTTGGGATTCTGCCGTGAAAGCTCTGTGCAGACTTTGACTGGAAGAAGCTCAGGCTCCCAGGAAAATCAGATTCTGCTTATTTTACATCCCAAAACAGGGGTGGGAGTTTAGGCATTGCTGTTTGATTTGCAGGAGCAGGCTCCGCTTCTCAATTCCCTGCTGCCTGAATTTGGAGTTTGAGTTCCAACTCTGAAAATTATAAATA
Organism: Certhia americana; assembly: GCA_018697195.1. Taxonomy (NCBI): domain Eukaryota; kingdom Metazoa; phylum Chordata; class Aves; order Passeriformes; family Certhiidae; genus Certhia; species Certhia americana. Next base: position 10,971,281 of record CM031874.1, on the reverse strand, counting down.
AAGTTTCCACTGAAGTGTGAATCATTTTTATTGGCACAGTTCTTCTGTCTGAGGTATTTTTCTTTGGAGGTGAATGCTGGATAATTAAATAATCTTCACGGCAGCTGAGTTATGATGCCTGAAAGTGTTTGCAATATCTGGATGAATAAAATAATGATTCCCGTGAAAAATGAAAGATCATCAGTCAGATATTGCACAAGTCAGAGTCTTTACAATTAATGATAATCAATAATAAATAAATAGAGATAGACAGGTAAGTGGTTTTCCAACAAGTTTGCATTGTTGATCATGGGAGTTTGCTTACCAATCATTAACTGCAGCTCACAATCTCATTTTACACCTTCCTGCTGCGAGAATATCAGCCTCCAAAAGTTTGGGAAAGATTTTCTTCTAGTGCCAATATTTCCCACCTGGCCAGACCTTCCTTTTCCTTGGGGGAAATTTAGCAGAAACGACCAGAACTGGCTCCTGAGATCTCTGGGGTGAAGGGTCTCTTCTCCCTGAGTGTGATGAGAGCCTGAAGAACCAGAAAAACCCCAAAGTGGCTTTCAAAAGAGCCCAAGGTGTTAAATCCTAACCCTTGTGTTAAAACTTAACCCTTGTGTTAAATCTTAACCCTCATGTTTAAGTTTAACCCTTGTGTTAAATCTCAAGTCCTGTGTTTAATCTTAAACCTTGTGTTAAATCTTAACTCTTGTGTTTAATCTTAGCTCCTCAGGTATTCCCTGGGCAGGTTTTGAGTGCCAGGGTTTTCCAGCAGTGCTCTGACTCCTGTGCAGAGCTGGCACAACCCAAAACTTCAGGGAAAACCCTGAAGAGGCTGTGCAAACACAGAAACGTTCAGTCACAGGTGTGTGCTTTTCCTTCTCTGTAAGAAAAGCTTCAGCTCCCAGATTTGTGCTTTAAAAATTGCCTTCAGGAAGTCTCAGCCATTCCGGTGTTAAATTGATAAATCTAGATGAAATAAACACTCTCCAATCGATCAGGACTAGCTTTGGTACAGTAAAAATTCTCTCCATCAGCTTTGCAACTTGCACAGTACATGTTCTCCTGCTCTCCAAAGAGATTAATCACAGAGATAACCAAAGTGGCACTGACTTCCCGGGTGATTATCACTGTATCCTTCTCTCCTTTGCCTTTCTTTTTTAAGCAAAAATATAATTTGAATGATGGGAAACGTGGTCAGCACTTAATTGTGTGAAGTCAAAGCCTGATAACTGCGTGCAGAATGAGTTAATGACTCAGAATGAGTTAATGACTTTGCACTCCTGCTAATGTTAATTGGATTATTCTGAAATGGAAGCAGGAGTTTCTAACAGTTGGCACTCTTTGTCAACATGTGAACACCAACGTTTATCTCCTTGCTTCTTCTCTGATTTTTCAGTGGGAATAATTGAAACATTTTAATCCTGGAAATTCAGTATTTCATCTCAGGCCAAACTTAACTCATTTCATTTTAGTTTTGGGCAGAAATGCAGCGATATATCAAAACAGTGGCAGTTTGTAAATCCGTGGATATGCTTCTATGATTACAGCTGAAAGTATTTGTAGGGAGAAAGCCTTGCCAGCTTTTCTGTGCTATCTTATTAAATGTGTCCTTCTAAACATTTTTCATCCAGACTCTTTTGTTTAAAGCTATTCAATCAGGTAATTCATCATTTGTATTCCTCAAAGAAGCAAAACTCTGCTCAATAGAAACTGAAGGTTCCCAGTATGTGTTCATTGCTTGTGCTCCCTCTAAATAAAGCACACAGAATTTGTTGCTTCAAAGAGCCTCAGGTGCCCAACCTCGGGGATTTATTTGTATTTTTATCTTTCTCAGAGATCTGTGATTCTGTCCAGACACACTCATTTCTCTTTAAAGTTCACACCCCACCAATTCAGTAGTGTCCAAGTTTTCCACACTTCTCATGGCTCTTCCCCATGTCCCGCTCCATGACCTGGCCCTGGGACAAACCTGGGAGACTCCATGAAAAATCTGCATTTCCAGACAATGCAGAATTTATGAAACCATTCAGATATTTTTCTTTTTGCCTTAATCTGCCAGATTAATCAGCCTTCAAAAAATGGTTGGGGAAAAAAACAAAAAAAAACCAAAAACAAAATAAACCTCCAAAATCTGTTTGGGTTAAGGAATTCATAATTTTATCTGACTTTATCTCTGAAGTGTCACACTTCTTGGACAGACCTGAACTGGAATAATACTCAGATCTTTTTTGAATCAAAGGCTCAGGTTTGCTTTTTTATGTGAAACCTCAGAGAAAAAAATAAAAATCAAAGCTCTAGTCTGGAAACCACGGACACCTCCTCCCTTCAAACTCTATTTTTAATCCACAGCCACCCTTAATATAAAAGACCCCAAAAAATCGAGGGCTGGGTGTTTTTATGGAAAGTTGTGGGAAGCAGCTGGGGAGGGGGGATTTGGAGTTTTCCCAAGTGGGATGGGGTCACTCAGCCCAAATGGCAACTCCAGGCACAAAAGAGGGAGCAGCCCCAGGGTATCCCTGCCCTTCCCTGCTGGATCCATGGGATGTGTTCCCACTGAGCCAGCCCTGCTCATTCCCTGCCTTGAGGGGGAATCAGCAATTTGGGGGGGGGAGCTCCATTCCCAGCTTCTTCCTCAGCTGAGTGTCAATATTTTCATTTATTTCACTCTTGGCTGGGTTATTTAAATGCTTTTTCCATACCTGCCAGAGCGCAGGTTCAGTTTTTCCCAGTTTTTTTAAGGGGGGAGCTGCTCCTCTCTCGATTTCCAAGCAGGGAAATCAGGAGCAGGCTGACAGTCCCAGAGAATTGGATGGTGATCAGGAGTGAACTTTTATTTCCTTTAATGAGCCAGAGGGAAATTGCACTGCAACTTTTTTATTTTTTCCTGAGACAGAAATTTCCACTTAGTGTAATATCTAATTTCCTTCCCAAGGAATATCTCCTATAGAATTCCCAGTTAATTTGTAATTGTTTTCTTTTATCTCTGTGACTAATGAAATGCCCAAGATAAAGGGCTGTACTGAGAGGCAAACGGGGATATTAGGAGTTTTTCTATGTCCCAAGTTTTATATATTCAATGTGGAAACTAAATTAGGCTTCAGTCCCCTGGAAATTTATTTCTTGGCCCTTGTTATACTTCATATATTTAATTAAAATGATAATATATTGGGCTGTGGTTGTAAAATTATTTTTGAGGAAAGTGATCTCTTCTGGGGCCTTATTTGGGTGGTGAATTAAAAGATGTGGAGATGCAGAAAGAATAACAAGGTCTGCTGAGAGAACGCCCAGAGACAATTGCTGAGAGTTTATTTAGACCTCTAGGAAATTCAGATTAAAACATCTCCCCAAATTAAGCTTTGTTGGAATTGTGACTGCTGCAGTAGCATTGAAACAGGAGCATTTTCCTGATGCTCTCCCTTGTTTACCTGCTGCAATTACAGCCCCAGAACTCTGCTTGGGGTTCCATAAATCCCAGAGCACCACATTAATGTGTCCATTTCCTTTTTCCTTTAGTGGAGCCAGAGGGAAACTCTCTTTTCCAAGACACTGGGATTGCAATGACTTGTGCTGACCATCTCCAATTTTCTCTCCTTGTAAACTCTGTTTAGTGTTACAAAAACAATTCCAAGGCAGATCGTAGGTGCCACTCATCTCCTCTGACCTTTAAATCAAATTTAGCGTTTCACTCTCTTGCAGGCCACCAAGGAAAACTTGACAGCTTAATAAAGTGGAAATTTGAGGCAATAAATCCAAGCATTCATGAGAAAAAGGACCAAAGCTCTGCCTTATTGTGGAAATTACCAAACAAAGAGCTTCTGAAACTCAGCTAGAATAAAAACTTGGATTACCAGGGGTCAATTCTCCTGCCCCAAATAATAAATCAATTCTCTGCCTGCATGGCACGACCCAGCCACCCCAGCTAAGATCAATGAATGCCAGGCTGGGATTCCATTGGCAGGGATGAGCTGGGAATCCCAAAGCAGCCCATCCCAAAATAAAGACATTTTGTCAAATAACAAATTATTTGGGTCAAACTGTAGGATAATCTCCTCATAATTCAAATAAAATGATATTTCCCTGCTGCAGACTGAGGGGAATCCTTGTCATCCTTGCCAGGAGTTACATGGTGCAGATGTTTATGAAAACAGCCGTGGGTTTGGTTTTTTTTTTTACTGACAAAGCAAGTTTTTCAGAAATCCCTTTATTTTTTTTGACTGTCATGTGTGTCCAAGGGCATCCTGAAAGGTACTGACAATGGGAATTGAAGCTTTGGGATCAAAGGAAGAGCAAAAACCAAAGAGAACAATTAAAATGTTTGAGGCTGGATCAAAATCAAACATCGTTTCTGAGGAGATAAAAAAGCAAACCCTGAATTCAGGGAGAAGGTCTGGCCTTCAGCAATTTACTGAAAGCATGAAAAAAACAAAATATTGGACTTGGTCCAGTGAATAACAGCCCCAAAGTAACCTTTGTCTGGCCTTTCCTTCAATAAGGTTTTGGAAATCAGAATTCTGTCTTCCCTAAATGGAGGGTGGAAGCTCCAGCAGGGAATTTTGTCTTTCCATCTGGATTTGGCAATTAAACAAAGAAATTAATGGAAGTTCCCCCTCTGTCGTGGTTTTGATTAGAATTTTTACTTTGAACTTGGCAAATGTTCCACTTTCAATGAATCAGTGTGTCCTGATGGGGAGAAAAAGGGAATATTTTGCTTTTCACAAGAAATTCTCCCCTTTAGGTGCTGGCAGGACCCAGAGTGGGATTTTTTCAGAATGGGATTGTTCAGAACAAAACAACATCTTTCCCTGTGTATTATGTTTGCCGAAATTCTGCTTGACCTGTGTTTCCCTGGACCAGAACTTAGGTAGGAATGTCAGAGGATCAGTTTTAAGTCAGGCTCACAGAGGGGACAGTCCTGGGCTGGAAATCCTGGGTTTTGTCAGGAATCCACACAAAGAGCCTCACTCTTTGTACTTTAAGCAGAGTTTAAGCAAGTCCTGGCAGTGTTTTGCAGCTCCTCTGTCTCAGGATGAGTTTCACAAAGAGAATGTGGGCTCTGCTGGCTTGGTAGGTTCTTTTTTAACAAATAAATCATGAAATACCTGAAAAAAAAATATATATATATAATACCTGTAATATATATATATATATATATATATATATACTGTGTAATACCAGGGCAATGAATGAACTTAGAAATGTCCCCTCTCAACAATAAACCCAGGCTTCAAATGTTCCAAATATATTCCCTGTAACCCCCTGGATTTTAATCTTCTGGTGAGGCTGCTAAACCATTATCTATCCTAGGAGTCACCTACACAGACAGCATGGGGGAAAAAATAGGAAAGGGGCAAAAAATAGGAAAGGAATTGGGATTTGCTGATATCAGTTGAACAGAAGTGCAAATTCAGATGGGATCCATTGTTCCTGTGTTCATTTATTGTCTATGTTTGCAAAAAAAAATTCTATTACTTCAATGGAAACATCAGTAGAGATGTAAGTAAGGAGATTTTTTTTTTTCCTTCTATTTTCTGTGTGCTTGAAAGGGGGAGACTTACAGCAAAGAGCAGGAAAATCTGCAAATAGGAGGGGAAGGGGATTCAGCAGGGAAAAAGACAAAACCTACATCTTTTATTTTAGCGGGAGCTGGGAAGGAAGAAAAAAAATTAAAGTAGAAAATAAATTAAAAAAAAAACCAACCAAAAGCACCTTATTTCATACAGAAAATACAAATTTTCTGTCAACCTTGCAAATAGGAGAAAAGGGCTTAGGTTCTTTCTTTTGGACATAATTCATGGAGTAATAACAGATGAATATGCTCCCAAAGTCAAGATATATTATTTCAAATTGGTCCTATATTTAAATATGAAACGAGCTGGCATTTTGTCATGTCAGCTAATGGAACTGCTGGGGAAAATCTGAGGATGAAAAATAGACAATTAAATGGTTCCTTGGAAAACAAAAGAGGGATTTGCATATCTCTTTATAACGATGAGTTTGCAGTTCTTCCCTTCCAGGGCTCCAACAAAATGTAAATCTGTGAAGTCTGGGATCCAGAGCTCCTCAGGTTCCTGGTGTCAGGAAAATTCATCCACAAACACCAGAGGTTTATGTCCAAAAAGGAGACAGAGGAATCCTTTGACTTTATTCCAATAAAGGCAGAGGCCATGGGGCATCCCCTGGGGTCTCTCAATGTTTGGAGTACACAGCCTCCTTTTCATCCCAATTTCCCACCTTTTTGTCCCAGTTTCCCACCTTTTTATCCCAATTTCCCTCCCTTTTTATCCCAATTTCCCAACCCCATTTCCCTCTCTCTTTCCCCACTGCCTGAGCTCCTTGACAGGCACAGACTGCCCAGAGCTCCTGATCCCTCACATTCCCCTCTAATTCAGAACCCTTCCTTTCCATTTTTAATTCTTATGGAATTGATGGTTTCTCCCCATTGTTTCTTCCATCTTTCAATATCCAATTTCATTTCTCAGCAAACCTACAGTTTGTTTCTAAAGGCAAATATCTTTTTAATTTTTTTCCATTCCTCAACCAGTGAAATCCTTCCCATTGTTCCCTTTCTCTCTCAGTGCTGGTTTTATCTATCAGACCCACAGACAAATCCCTCCTTCCTCTCAATGTGAAAAAGCTCTTTACCTGAGAAAAAAACACATGCATCAAAAGGAGGAACGAGGTGAAAGTGAGGAATATGGTCAGGAATTTATTTTCCTTGTGTCCTCAGTGAGGCAGAGCCTCACTCAGCCTTCCCTGATCCTTGGGAAGGTGCAGGTGAGCACAAACCCAGCAGTGCCTGGTGCTGACAGGGCAGGAGATGAGCTCCAGCAGCTCTGCAGCTTCAGGAGTTTTGCTGTAGCTGCTCCCAGCAGCTCCTCCTCCAAGAGCTGGCTGAGGTTCAGGCTCTGCCTGAGGAGGCAAAAGGAATTTCTGCACCTGGAATGCCAGATCAGCCCGTTCTCCACACAAAAAAACCCACCAAAAAACCCGGCTACACAATCAAAACCCTAAAAGCAGATGAGCAAAGGGTAGTTTCATAAAATCTGGAATCTGTGGGGTTTGCTGCTGATATTTGCAGAAGGATTGTTCAGCTCTCCAACAGCTTTTACAGCACAAAGTGGAAAAGCTCATTCTGCTAAAAATGCTAGAATGTTGTGTTGAGTCAGGTAACTGCTACACATTTCTTCACTGTTATACCTTTAAATCTCCAAGGAATTCTCTGGCTTTCCAGGCAGAATTCCATTTTGTATTCCAGGCACCACAAGCTCCTGCAAAGATACACAAACACTAGGAGTTGCCTGAGGGATATTTTCTCTCATTTTTAGCCTGGTTCCCTAAGGAAAGCCTCATGTTTTGAGGATGGGTGGGAGGTTTATGCAAATACATCTGTCCTTCTGTGCTGCCTTCTCCAAATTTCCGATGTTTGATTCCAGTTTTCCCCCCCAAAAAAGTGAAAAAACTACGGTGGGAGTTTATCAGCCACTGGAAAATCTGCAGAGCTAGAAACACTTCAACATTCCAAATGCTGAGAAATCTTCACCAGGGGTGTGAAGCTCAGAAAAGCTCAGAAAGCTCAGAAAAATCCACATGGGGCAATTTGTGACCTGGGTGAAAACTGCTTTGAAATTCTAAACACAGCAGGCATCGATCAGGGAGAGGTCAGGAATGGTCCTTAACCAGGGAATATGGGAATTACTCAGAGCTCAGGGCCACTGGGATTGGAGAGAAGGAAGGATGGTGGATTTTAATCCTGAACATTCAGAAACTGCTGTTGATAGGGAATTAGGAGAGGCAACACCAGGCTGCAAGGCTTGAAAATCTTGCAGGGGATCAATATCCATCAGCAGAGCTAACTCAGGAGCTGGAGAATACCTGCAGAAGGTGGCAGAGGCAGGTGACAGCAAACCATGGCAGAATTCAGGCAGAATCAGTTAATCAGACAGCATAAATCCACAGAATCAGAATTCTTTCATTCTCCTGCTCAGCAGCCTCCCTGTTTTCCTCGTTTTCTCCTGTGCTGGCTGGATTTGAGGAGCTTCTTCTCCTGACAAAAAAAAACCCCAAAACACAACTCCCCTATTCCAGATTTAGAGCACATCACAAATCCTTGGAAGTCAGAATTTTGTTTGGCTCTTGTAAAATGTATCTAGAAGATATAGAAGATATAAAAATATATCTTCTGAGCTGCATGGTGTTTCTCCATCTCATTCCCTGCAGGAATTTGGATGCCCTGTCCCAGCACCCCCAGTTCCTGGTGCCTGTTCCCAGCCTGTCCAACTGCCAGGCCAGTGTGCAAACTCTCCTCCTGACTTTGGAAAAGTGAGAAAATGAGAGTTTTGCTGACAGAAAGACTTTGTGAATTAACCCAGGTAAAAGCTGAGGGAGCTCCAGAGGCTGTTCTGGGTGGTGTTGTGAGCCTGGGTACCTGCTCAGAGCTAATCAGCACTGAAACCAAGGGCACAAAAGAGTTTCAGGGTGGATTTTGGAGCTCCTCAAAGCTGCAAATAGCCCCTCTGAAGCCAATAGAAATTCTCCTGGAGAAAACTCCTATTCAGCAGGGATAAGGGAATAAGAGCCCATCCCAAGGTGCTGGGGAAAGGCTGCTCAGTACAGGGTTTGTATCCAGTGTGTAATTTGAAAAATATCAGCATTCCAACAGTGCCACAGGAGTGCAAATGTTTCAATAGACCTGCTAGAATTGCTTGGAGTTGCAAAAGGCAGTTTTCACACAGTCAAAAACTCCATTTCTTGTTGATTAGCAGCTTTTTTTTTTTTCCCTCTCTCTCGAGCTAGAAAAGTGAGAAAGGAAACTGGGGTTAGAGCTGATTCACTTGAGCAGAACTTCTGCCTGTCTCTGTTAAATTTGAGTTGGGAATGCAAAATGGAAGGATGTGTTGCAGCTCAGCTTGACTCCAGGGGGAAAAACTACGGGAATATAGACCCATGATTCCAGAGGGAGTGAATTAATCACTGAGAAATCCTTTAAGCAATTAAGGATCTAGTAAATTGTCAGAGCTGCATCAGATTCCTCTCTGGATCCTGCCCTGCCTGGGGACATGGGCTGAGCCCTGGATCATTTCCATAAATCTCTGCCAGTCTCAGCTGGCTTTGCCAGCTTTGGGGTTGAGAAAATGCACATGGAAGGACTTTGAAACAAAGCAAATGTTTATATAAATGTCTGTTTGTGAGAAGCTGGGGGGTACAAATTGAAATTCTGAAGCCAGAACTTCTTCCTAAGGATTCAGGACTCAATCCAGAGAGGTTTTACTCATTGCAAACATCACTCACAGAAATCTCAACATCTTCACTCCTGTCCCCCAGTGCCTCATGTCAGCTTGTTCTAATTCCAATAGAAATTCTCTTTCCCTGGGTTTCAGTGACTCCTTAGGATGGGGTGGTTCACCCCTGGACCAGGAAAGCTCTCGGTGCCTCACATCCTCAGGATCCTGCTGTGCCCCTTCAAGCCATTAAGAGCAAAATTAGAGGAATCCCATTAAAAGGATGTTGTGTGTTTGGTATCACTGGTTGGGCTCAGCTGACAAACCTGAGAGAGGCCTGTTGGAAAAAAAGATTTAATTCCCTTCCCCTGGAAAATACACAAACCAAACCAAACTCTTCATAATTACAGCAGGTAATAAAGATGCATTTTAATAGAAGGAACTAATAGTGGGTGACATTTTTACAGAGATGACAGATGATCTGTCTCTGTGCTCTGCATATTTTTGGTAGAGGAGAGGGGGGTAAAACCTTTAAAATCAGTTATGAGGAGGCAATAAACTCCTGGCTGTGGCTTTTAAAATATTTGTCCTTTTAAAACACCTCCTGCAAATGCTAGAGAATGAAATGGATGGGGTCAGGCAGGAAATCCTGGCTCTCCATCCCAACAGGATTTGGCTCTCTCTCCCTTCAGCAGCTCAGTGGAACAGAACCAGATTTGAGTTCTGGTGGCCCATAAAATGCTCAGTCTGGTGCTCCCAGAGCTGTGAGAATTTCTGGCAGGAAAATCCACGGGGCAGACCAGCAATAAAGCACATCCCAAACAGGGAGAGCATCCAAGGAATCCCATCCCATGTTCCTGGAGACAGGGAATCACAGCAGCAGCCCTGGCAGGGCTCTGCTTGTCCATAAAAATGATTTCCTGTCTCTACACAAAAAAATCCTGTCTCTAAGCTTATGTTTGAGGGAAAAAAAAAAACAAAAAACCAAACCCCTCAGAGCTTACTAAGGCTGTATTTTCCTCAAACCCCACTGATGATTATCAAAGTCCTTTCAGGTACCCAGCTCTGGGCTGACCTTGAGGAAAAGCAGCTCTGGGAGAAGAGAATTTGCCTTGCAGGGGCCGTGGCAGCAGCAGCAGCAGTGACAAGTGCAGCTGAAGAAAAGCTGAAACTCCATTTATTTCTGACAAAGTCTCTGTCTGCTCTGAACTTCATTCAGAGAGCTGGTGCTTGATAACTTGTCAGAGAACACAGAAATAATTCTGCTGGGAGGAGCTCACTCAGCTTGGCAGGCTGAGGGAGAGCTGAAGCCAATGTTTTGTCTGGGAATGAATTTCTGAATTTCCTTCCGTGGCAATTGATGGCTCCAGATGGCTCCCATGGTTCACCAGATCACCATTTTTATTCTCTTCTGAACTTCATATTGACCACGGTAATGATTTCAAGTTTGCAGAACTTTGAACAGAAATGCAGCTGAAAGCTCTGTGTAATTCCAACTTTCATGGTTTGGAAAGAAACAGTTAATTACTGTGCCACCTTTTCAGCCAGAAGAGGATAATTCAAATTAAAAACTCTAAAACAGTTGAATTCCTTTGGTTTGAAAGCATCCAGAGAACACTCCAAATGACAGCTTTATTTCAAAGATAAAAAAAAAAAAACTTCCTTAAAGCAGTTTTAATTCTCTATGATTATGATCAACTTTAGAAAAAAAAAAAACACAAGTATTTTTTACCACAAAAGGTCACTTTCTCATTAAAATGGTGAGAAAACGGGAGAATTTTTAACAAATACTGAAAAGAAAAGTTCTGCTTTCATATTAACCATATTTAATCTTACCTCTCATTCCCAAATAGAGACAGATTGCCTGAAGGGATGGGCTGGCACTGCTCCAGGGAAGTTACTGCAGCTTCTGTCACTTCCTACCTTCCAAGAATTTCATCCATAAAAATTCCAGCATTCCAGAGATCATTCAAAACTGAGAGGTTTTTCTGGCCCTGCCTCCCAAGCCATTGCAGTCAGGGCAGCTCCAGCTGTGATTTCAGGAGATTTTTGTGTTTGGGTGATGATTTCCAGCCCTTGATGTGTTTGTTCTGCTCTGTGTCAGCACTGATTTGGCTCAGGAATTCTCTGCCTTGGAGAATTAACAATTTAAACCCCTTTAAAAACGATTCTGTTTGTTTTGGGGTTTTTTTTCAGCCATAAAATCTGAAATTGGTGAAATTAGAAATGTAGCAAAATCTTCTGCAGCTTGAGTTGATGTTGGTTCACAAGGTGAATTTCTCTTTTTATTTAACATTTTTGCCTTTTTCAGAATATTTAAGTCTCGTGCAGCTCTGGGGCCAGTGGGTCCCCCCAGGGTCTCTGTGGCTGTGGGAGCTGTCCCAAAGAGTGTGGAAGTTTTAGGAAATATCACCTAATCTTCAAAATTGCTCACAACTCCCCCCAAACTATGGCTGGGTGTGTTCTGATTTCTTTTGTGCAAGCAGGTCTTGCTCCTTTCTCCCAGGATTTGCTCCTCCTGCCGTTTTCTACAATTGCCCAAAGCTATTTCCATAATCACAATGCCAAATCAGAGCCTGAGGAGAAAAATCCACATCCCACCTCCTCTCCTTTCCCTCAGCCAGCCCCAGTGAAAGAATTTTCTCCATCATATTGGGGCAGAATCAATCTGTAATCACAGGAAATACACAATATTATCCTCACAGCACCCACAGGAGATGTAAAGTCCTTTTCCACACATTGATTCCAGAATGTTCCCCACCAGGACACCTCCTGCTCCAGGGAGTTTCCCACTAAAAGATAAACTTCTGATTTATTAAATAGATTTATTTTAAGATGAACGATTATGAAGCTGAGCAAGATTTTTATAATATCTAAAACTTTCTATTTGTCAATTTACCCGCAAGAGGAAACAATAAAAAAAAAGAGTTTCTCTGCCAATATTTATTATATCAAATATTTAACAACGGTTCCTTGGGAACTGGAGTGTAAAACAAAATTGTTGATTTTACATCCAAGGCTTTGTTTTATCAGGCTACAATTGAAATCTGCAAATGGCAAAAATGGTTCTTAAACAACAGGAAAATTCGTGTGGCAATTGCTGCATAATGAGGAAGCTCAATAGCAGATAATTGCATGAAAACTGCTTTCATGCTAACTGCCTACTTCAAAAAATTGTTGCAAGGCTGGGTTTCATAATTAGATTGCAATTGTAAGCAAACATGACATAGTGATTATCCTCAGCAATTTGGATGGGTTTTTAAAGCTCTGTAACTCCTTTTTTTGTGTGAGATGACCTGGTGAGGGGTCCGGTGAGTAAGGTGCGTAAGGAAGGTACGTAAGTTCCGTAAGTTGTGTAAGGTGCATAAGTTACGTAAGTTACATAAGTTATGTAAGGTGCGTAAGGTGCGTAAGGTGCGTAAGTTGTGTAAGGTACGTAAGTTACGTAAGGTGCATAAGTTATGTAAGGTGCGTAAGTTGTGTAAGTTGTGTAAGGAAGGTGCGTAAGTTACGTAAGGTGCGTAAGTTACGTAAATTGCGTAAGGAAGGTACATAAGTTACGTAAGATGCGTAAGTTGCTTAAGTTACGTAAGGTGAGTAAGGTGAGTAAGGTGCGTAAGTTACATAAGTTACGTAAGTTACGTAAGTTACGTAAGGTACGTAAGCTGTGTAAGGAAGGTACGTAAGTTACGTAAGATGTGTAAGTTGCATAAGTTACGTAAGTTACATAAGGTACGTAAGTTACGTAAGTTGCGTAAGTTACGTAAGATGCGTAAGTTGCTTAAGTTACGTAAGATGCATAAGTTACATAAGTTACGTAAATTGCGTAAGTTACGTAAGTTACGTAAGTTGCGTAAGGTGTGTAAGCTGTGTAAGGAAGGTCACATAGTTAACTAGATGTGTATTCTTACTTTACATTTACTTAATGTTCGGAAGTTACGTAGTTTGCGTAAGTGCGTAAGTTTACGTAATTACATAAGCTTACTAAGGTATTAAGCTGTGTAAGGAAGGTCCGTAAGTTACTAAGAATGTGAAGTTGATAATTTGTAGAATGTTAATTAAATTAAATATACGTATAAAATAGAAATGAAATATAATATAGATGTAAAATAGATAGAAATGAATTATAAAATGATAAATTAAAATTATAAAAATTATAAAATGAGTGCTGGACAAAGCTGCTGCCCTCAGAGGTGAGAGGATGCTTTGCTTGGTGCTGAGGGTGATGCTCTGAATATCTGAGATGCTGATTTAAGAGAGGGGAACATGGCATGGCTGGCACCTGCTTGAGTTTCTAAAGCCAGGAGTGTTGTCAAACCTCTCTCCCCTCAGATAGAGAGGAGAATATTTCATTTCATTTTATTTCAACATGTTCCAGAAGGAAGAACCCACATTGTCTTTCTCCTGCTGAGCACAGCTGGAATTCTTAGGTGGGAAATATTTGGAGCTGCCAGGGAAGGCTAAGGCAGCTCTGGGCAAGCTCCATCTGTTGGGAGCTTGGATCTTCTGAGGAACATCCCAAACTCATCCCATTTCTGTGAAAATATGAGTGAAACCACCAGTTCTGGTCTTAGAGTGCCTGGCATTGCTAGAAACCACTTCTGCCTCAAAACCAGAATTGGCAGCCCTGATAGAGACTCCAACATTATCCGTTTGATTTGGAGGTAATCTGCTTTATTCATTTATTTATTATTTTTTAATAAAAATAAACCAGTTTTGGTTGTGAAAGAAGAGAGGTCTCATCCCTCCTAGAATGCAACAAACATCACAAAATGGATTGGTTTGCCAGGAAAGCATCCTTTGGTTGGATGCTGCTTTATTTGCATCTTTGTGATATGAATCTCTGCCTTTCAGCTCAGAAGAAAGATTATTTAATTCTCTCTCTCTTTCTCCTGCACGCCCCAATCCCTCACATTCCATTAGAGGCTCATTTTATTCATTTTATTTATAATTAAGCAGAGATGCAGTCATGTGTTGTTGCTTTTGAAGGACGTTCTCAGCTATTTTGGAGATTTTAAGCAGGGTGCATCAAGGTTAATTACCTAATAATTTACAGTATAAAACACCCTTGTAGGGACTTTGATCTTCACTAATTGTGGCACTGAACAAAATAAATAAGAGTTTGCTTACATTCCAGCAATGTGAGCACAAAAAAAAAGCCCTTTATGGAGTTTATGATGTCCTCTCTTTCTCCTTGCCTTCAGTGGCTCGTGGGCAGCCTCCAGCAGGGAATGATCCAGAGGAGTGGAGTCTCTCCATATCCATTTTATAATGATTTTCCTCTCTTAACACAATTCAGATGTCAAATGTCGAGCAGCTGACTTTTATTGCATTATAGGATTTCAAACATTGCGCCATGGAGGCAATAAATGCTAACAGGGTTTGATGTGATGGGAAGATGGGTTTGAGGGGCTCAGGACAAAGTGGAAGGACAGGAAGGTAAAAAAAGCATGAACTGAAATGAGAGAGTTTCAGGAGAAACTCCTGAGCAATGAGATTTTGCTCTTTCCTGAGGCTTTTCCTGCTCTTTTCCTGGTCCAAAAGCTTGTGTTCCCACCTCCCCAGGTGGCAAAAATTTAAGTGGCTTCACTGAATTCCTAAAACTGGGCAGAACATTCCAAATGAGAGCAGACAGGGTTCATTTGGGAACCAGGCTGGGCTGGAACTCTGCTCTCAGCACTGGGGGTGTTCTGTGATCCCTGGGTTTGAAGCTCATGGTCAGCCTGGAATTTATTCCCAGCTCTTGGAGTGTGCAGAGAACATCCCCAGCTCCCACTTGGTGTCTGGCTGGTGCCTTTTTTTTCGTGATTCTCACTTGAGGATCCTCAGCTCAGCTCCTTGTAGGACAGCACAAAGCAAAGGGAAAAATCTCCGAGGCAAGGATAAAAGCTGTGCATGCACCTGACCTCTCTCACCTGCACCAAAAGCAGGCGGGAATTCATGCTGCCATGATAATTTACTCTGTCAGACACAGATCTTCTGTTAATTTGGGGTTGGTTTTATGTTAGAAGTGTCACGTGCAGTTTAAATGGTCCGTGGCTTGCAGCAACATCATTCTCTATTCGTTCAAGTGGTTTCCCTTAATTTTCCTATCAGGAATTTTACATTTGCACAGGACCAGTGCATGGAGTTTATGTCTCAGATTCTGTCCAGGAGGCAACTTCATTCAGGTGTTCAGAAAAAAAAAGGGGCTTTGGGCTTCCTTTCTTTTCTGGTGCAACGTTGAGTAGCTGAGAAAGAAATTGGGATATTTCTGGGTGCTGCAAAGCTGCATCTCACAGCTCAAATCTCTCCTATTAGGAGCGAGCAGCGTGTGAAAGCATTAATTGCATTTAATAAATATTAATGTTTTGAAGAAGGGGCCTCAGCAGCTTTCTGTGCTCTGCTGAAAGCAACACTCAGGAGCAGGAGGAGCAGGAAGAGAGAACCCCTGAGCTCAGCCTGACTTTACAGAGGGGATGGAAAAATCAGGCTTTGACTTTATGCCTCAAATGCTTCACCTCCCTTTTTCCCTTCCCCTTCTCTTTGGAGTTCTGGATCCATTCAGGAATTTCCCATTAAAGTTTTCTCACAAGTTTCACTCCCGAATGAAGCAGCCATTCTTCCTCCAGCTGGATTCCAGATTCATAATTTCCAATAAAAACCTGGGGCCTTTCAATTTCTCACAGAGGAAAATGGGAGTTATTTGGGGAATAGATTCCTCTCATCGCTGTCATTGTCCAACATTTCTTAAATTCCTTCAAAGAAAGTTCTTACAAAGTGAAGAAGGGAGAGTGTAAAGATATTTTTCTCATTTTTGGTTTCTTTTATTGCAGAAAAAACTTGGTGGAAAGCAAAAAAAAAAAGGGGATGAGGAAGTTGGACTGGTTCTAAATGTATTCTTACTTATTAATATTTTTAAATACTCTCAATAAAAACTCTTAGCAGATTGTAGAAAGACAGGTTTAGAGGTTTTTGAAACTTGATGGCTTTAGACCTTTTCCTCCAACATTTCCAAGGAAAAGACTCAGAAAAGTGAGGCCAGGAGGAGCCCTGGGTTGTTCTCAGCTGTTTAGTGCTTATTTTACTTAAAGAAATATCAATCAGCAAAAATAATCCAGAATTTTTATAGGGTGGCTGGAAAGTGATAAAAGCCTTGGTGTAACATATAATAAAGCTTTCACTATTAAAGATCAAAACCTTGAGGATTCATTTTAGCCAAAATTATGAAACAAAAGGTGATTTATTGAGAAGAGACCTTAACAAACCAGACAGTCACTTTATCTTTGAAATGCTGCTGTGGCATCCAGTGTGGCAGTGGGCAATCTTTATATTTAAAGGGAAATCAATATCATTGATTCCACAAAATAAAAGCTGTTCCATACAGAGCTATTACAAAATCTGACTGGGAAAAAAAACCCCAAAAACCCCACAGAGTTTTTAAATCAAATTGATCCAAATCAGGGTGAGTTTCTTACAGCCAAATATGATGATGCAAATGAACAGTGAGCAGCAGGAATTACACATTTGGTCTGAATAAATATGCCAGGAGTTTGGGAAAGCTTCTTATAACCTTGTTTCTTTCTCATGCAAACACTCCCTGCAGCAAAGCAATTTGCTGGGGGATTTTTTTTAAGTGTAACACTTTCATGGGTTTTTTTTTCCTCTCTGAGATGCTCACAGCAGTCAATGAAATCAGTGTCAAAATCCTAATCCCAGCCAAAGACCCCATTTTAGGACAATTCTGGAAGGCACAGCCCTCAGGTTTAGCTCTGTGTGTCTTCCTGGGAGCCCCACCCAGCATCCTTCCCATCCCACACCTTCCCAGGGTGAGGAAATTCAGCTGGGCCAGGATTGCTGCCAGAACTAAAGGGATATTTTTCACTTTTAGCAGCACCATTCCGCCCTAGCACTGAATTTCTGCTTTAATAGTTTGATCAGTCTCATATAAAGCGATGTTGGGTAATTAAACTGGCATCCAGATCACCCATGGAAATGTACAATGCTGGTTTTAAAGGCACAGAATAAAATAAATTATGACTTAGGCTGCCACAAACCAAAGTTTTCTATGCAAAGCAGCTGCTCCTAAATTTCTTTAAGGAGATTC
The DNA here is from genome assembly GCA_018697195.1 of Certhia americana. Taxonomy (NCBI): domain Eukaryota; kingdom Metazoa; phylum Chordata; class Aves; order Passeriformes; family Certhiidae; genus Certhia; species Certhia americana. The sequence continues at coordinate 10,953,989 of CM031874.1, read as the reverse complement.
TTTGTTAAAGCCATGCAGTTCCTTAAAAGAAAAAACAACCTGTCTGTCAGAGATCCTTCAATTATCTTTATTTTACACTGTTTTTCTTCTGGAAATAATAGTAAAGAAGGTGCTCAGGATGCTTTTATCTGAAGCAATAAACCTCTAGGATGTCCAAGTGTAATTAATTGCATTGCTTGAAAGTAAAGGATTCTAGCAGAATATACAAGCCTTGACATTTTTGTTATGCATAAACTCGATTAGGCTTATGCCAGAATTAAGCAGCAGGATTATTTTTTCATTCCATTCTTAAATTCTCATTAAAACTAAAATAAGGGAAGCTTCCAACAAAAGCTACACTTGAGTAAAAAGTGATGACACATCCCAAGACTGAGGGATGTGAGGATTGAGATCATCGTGTCATAAATACATTTCCTTCACGTTTGTCAGACGTTAATTGACATTTAAATAAAAAGACATTTTAAATGCTCCAAAAGCAAGACAGTATTTGCAAGGAAATATAACAGCACAGCCTTCTTTTATAACCCAGTTAAATCAACTGCATTTGCTGCTGAGTTAGAAAGCAATGAAATGTTGTTAGGGGTGGGCTGGTCCCAGCCAGGATCTCAAGGGGGTTTCGGGGAGTTTCACCCCAAAAACTCCTCTGGGGCTCAGGGAGGGGGGACAGCCCCATGGGAGGGACTCTGCCAGGTATTGCTGTTTCATCAAACCCCGTAAATTGGGTTATTTTAACCCAAATCCAAAGGGGGAACAGAATCCTAAGGACCTGATCCGTGCTGAGGGTGAAAACAGGGAGGGAATTCAGCATTTAACTGAACAAATGACTTCCAGAGGGCTCTCATTTCCAGACTGGCTGGCTGGTGTTTTTCAACACTGAAGATTTTTAATTTTTCAATGGCTGAAGATCCAGAGCTATCTGGATTCCACCAGAGGCTCTTAGAGAAACAACCCTGAGCTGTTCCTGATAAAGGCTTTGAGTGGCTTACCCTGAAATGTTATTTTTCTACTTTTACTCCTCTATTTTGATCCGGGCTGCAGGCAGAGGATGATCCAGCTCTGGGATTTCTGTTAGCAGTGGGATATTCCTCCTCACATCTCACCAGCCCTGACTTCTCCTGTCACACGTGGTCTCCCTCTGTTCACAACCCTCACAGCAATTCCAATCCCTCTCAAATGAGAAGAAACCTCTTCCCACAAATCAGTGGAGTCATTCCTAAGCTGCCTTTGCTCAGTTCCTGACTCCAGCCAGGTGGGAGTAGCTACAACTGAGCTCAAACCCCCTCCCTTCTGCTGCTCTTTATCCCCAGGGAGATCTGGATCTGGAGGAGAGGGGCTTTAGTAAATTATTTTTACCAAGTAAAAAAAAATCCTTATCAAATTAACCTGCTCTTTTTTTAAGGCTGGATTATCTGTGCCTGCACGTGGCATCCAGAAAGCCCTGCCTGAAGGCAGTGAGTGGAATTTTAGGAAAGCTCAGTGGGGATTTGATAAAACTTTGTTATCAGGGCTAATTTTGTCCCCGTGCTTTGGTTGGAGAATGGACAATTATCAATCAGTTTCTTGTATCAAGGGGTTCCTTTCCAAGTCATGGCTCCTTTAGAGGGTATTTCTTTATGGCTGTGTTTTTAAGGCTGTTAATTTGATTTCTGTTCTCTATAGCTTTGCAGAGCTGTAAATAGAAAATCCCAGAGGGTTTGGGATTGGAAGGGAGGTTAAAGATCATCTCATTCCACCCCCTGCCACCTTCCACTATCCCAGGTTGTTCCAAACCCCATCCAGCCTGGCCTTGGACACTTCCAGTAAATATTAAATAGCAGAAACTGGAACAAGAATGAACCATGCTGAAGTCCCAGCATGAAATATGTATGATTTTTCTCCCACAACTTCTGCAGCAGCAATTCCATTTTGCATTTGGATGTGACTTTTACTGAAATCTCAGGAGGGAATTAAGACTCTGTGAGTCCAGCCCTGGAAATCTGAAATTCAAGACTGCAGCTTAGAGTTCTGTTCACACACATCGCTCTGCAATTTGTATCATTTTCTGGAGGAAGTGTCCTATACCAGGTAAGAACTCCTCATTTTAAGGATTTGTTGGATCCATAGATCATCTGTTGAGTAGATCAGTTCTGGCCAGATCAATACAATAAAGAAATTTTCTTACTTTTGTGTTCTTGAGGTCATATTCAACACAAAGCCAAGCCAGTAGCAGATATCCTTGCCCCCTCACTCACTCACTTTAACTTGCTGTATTTGCAATCCCAAACTCTCAGCCAGTTCTGCTCCAAAAATCCCCCCAAAATTAACTACCCAAGGTGAGGGTGGGTGTGTGCCTCTGCTCTTGTCTTGAACATTTGAGTCCTCAGCTCTGGGCTGCAGCAGCTCCAGGTTTGCAGCACTTTGAGTCCCTCCCTTGGTGCATGAATGGATTTCTGTGACTCTCAGACACTCCTGAAGCCTCCAGAAACCCAGGAATGAAGAATTAAGCAGATGCACAGCTCAGATGTGGAAGGAAGTGAACCCAAATCCAGGAAATCTTTTCAGATTTGATCTCTAGACCTGTGCTCCACTGGCTGCTGGATCCTGTCCTGCTTTTATCTGTGCTGATTATGTAAATTCCCCTCCAGATCTGACTTACACCTACAAATAGCTTTTGGGATCTTCCAGTGGGAATGGGAATTGATTTCTGTTGTCTATAGCTTTGCAAAGCCATAAATAGAAAATCCCAGAGGGTTTGGGATTGGAAAGGAGGTTAAAGATCATCTCATTCCACCCCCTGCCACCTTCTGCTATCCCAGATTGTTCCAAACCTGGCCTTGGCCACTTCCAGTAAATATTAAATAAGCAGAAACTGGAGCTGGATTTTTTTTATTTTCCAGTGGCAGCAAGACTGTGATCCTCAAACATTTCTCCTGCTTTGTCCCTCCCCGTTCAGAAGCCATCAGTATTGGCCACGTTTTTCAAGTTCATTTAAGTGGGATTTGGTTTGTCACCAGTTTATATCTCCCTCCCAAATTCAATCAGTCTTCATTCAGCTTCAGATCGTGCTAAATTGTTCCGATATTTTAAAACTCTTCTTCCTTAAGGCTTCTGAGTGAAATTCTACATTTATTTAATAAAGCAGCCAGGATTTACTACACCAGTGCTGGTAAGCACTTTTTACTCTCCTCAAGATAGATTAGAGTTGACTGTAGACTTTTTTATTTTGCTACAGCTGCACAAGTTTACAAGTCACAATTGAATTACTAAACTGAGGAAAAGAAAGATTATTCCTGTGGGTGCAATGGAGTTGCAGACTTGTTTTCTTTTAAAGAAGGGTTTAAAGAATTAGCAATAAATGTTATCAGCTGCAGCTAGAAAATGATGCTGACTTATTACTTTGTGGGGACCCTCCAGGGCATCATGAAAAGCAAATTCCTCAGCTGAGCTGTCCCAAAATAAAACCCAACAGTGCCCTTTTGAGCACCTTAAACTCAGATTTACTACAGAGGAAAAAGCTCAGCTTATGGGCACCCCTGGCTTGCCCCTGAAGTTGCACAGTCTGCAGTGAATAAAGAATTATTGATTTATTTACTGTTTAAACAATGTGTTCCTGGTGTGACTTTTTGAATGTTATTTCAGCGAGTTTTGCAAGTGCTGTTGCACATCAGGCTTTGCTCTTTTTTTCCCGCATCTAAAAAACAAAAATTAAATATTGTCAGCCATCGCCTTTTTTCTCCCTAAAATGTGTTTGCTGCATTTTGTGCTGCTCTGCTGAGCAGCCTTTCACTGTAAAGCCTCAGAGCAGTGAAATTTCTCATCTCAGGGTGAGTTCCTGACAAATCACCAGAGTTTAGAGGTGCTCACAGTTGTTATCTTGGGCTGCTGTCATAACTGGAAACCTCTTTTCAGCCACCCCCGTGTCTGAGCCAGGGCTGACACCTACAAGCACTAAAAATGTACGTGCAGAATATTCAATCCAGCTTCTAAAAACCCAGGGGTTTGGGCTGCAGCCTGCAAGTCAGGCTTTTAAACTCAATACATTTCCTGTTCCTGACACTGGTATGTGATCAGAGCTGTAAAAACCCTCAGCTGTCTCTCAGAGACCTGAAGAAAAGTGTCTTCCCTGCTTGTTCAGGGAAATAATTCCTGGACAAAACAGAGCTGACAGCTGAATCCTGCCCACTGAATCAGTGTTTGCAGCAGAATAAGCCCAGACTATCTCACTTAACCACTATTGAATTCAAGGCAACAAAGATAGATGAGCTTGGAGTTATCTCCTCCAGAAGCCTTTATTATTTTTGTAGAAATCCATTTAAACACTCCACAAAAAGTAAAACACTCGATGCCGCTGGAGAATTCATTTCTTACTCAGCCCTGATGCTCCTTAGCTTTCCTGGGCTTTTGGTATTCATTCTGCAAATGTTTTCATTGCTTGTCTTTCTAGAAACGAGCCAGAATTTATTTGTCCCAAAGAAATGAGGGGTGAGGTGTCCTTAGAGAGATCTGTGGCTCCCAGCTCCTTGTGCCCCGTGCCCACACCTGCCCTTGGCACCAAGCTGGGATGAGGGAATAAACCCAGCACACGAGGGAATCCAGGGACAAAGCTGCTTTGTTTGCCCATCTCCAGTTCTCTGCGCTGCCCTTTTCATCTCTTTTTCCTCCAGCAGGACCAAAAACCACCAGTTCCAATGTGGCTGGAACAGGATGGGTCAGAGTCATGCACTGAAATGTATAAACAAACAGATTTAGGTGATGCAGTGGAGTGGATAATAAGAGAAGAATGTCTTTAGGTTGAATTATTTGTTATTTTTTTTTCTCTCTCTCATCCCCTACCTGGGTGTTTTCTCCACATTTGATACCAGCAAAAAAAACCCCAACCAAAACCCTGAAAAAACACCCAGTGCCACCCCTCTCCAGAAATGAGCCTTTCTTAGATCATTTCAGATCACTTTGTTCTTTTGCAGCAAAGAAGAAACACGAGGCAGAAGGAAAATGGAGGTGAAGAGGAGAAGGAGAAGGACATTTTTAAATATGATGCAACTTTTCCCTTCCCTCAGAGTGTGAGGATTAAAACAGTGATCACAATTCCATCCAATGCCTCAGCTCACTGCTGGCACCAAACAGACCCTTCCAGCCACTTCCCCACTATTCCCATCATCAACTTTATACCAGACACTGATTTTATCAGCATCCTTTATATTAATTCCCCCTAGGGTAGGAAAGGGCTTTTTTTCCCTCCCCATTCCCAACCAGCAAGAGATAAATGACTTCAGCTGAGTGTCTAAGACAATTTTCTTTTCTCAAAGGAGCTTTTTTCTGCCTGGACAGTAAGAGCACACAAAAAAAAGTTGTTGTGGCATGTGCCAGCCAATAAATTCTGTTCCTGGGCATCGTCATTTATTTCCATTGAGTTGCCTGGGTGATTTTATCTTTAGGAGATAAAGAGTTTGAATATTTAAAGAGCTCTTGCAATACAAAGGGCAACGTGAATTGCTGAGGTAAAAGACGTTCCCAACTCAGAACCCCCTATAAAAGGAGGAGAACATAAAAGAGGAGAACATTTTTCTGTTTTCTTCAGCCCATATTTCATATTAATGGCTCAGCTCCTTATGACATAGAGCTCCTTGCATTTATTTCTCTGTTCTAAAACCTGCTTGGAAAAATACTCTGTGTGTAGCTCCACTCCTCTGGGGGCTTAAACAAAGAGTTAGTAGCTAATTGGGAAATTCCCCAGGCATTTCAAACTCTTCCACTGCATTCATCTTTCTAGGAATGGTATTTAGATATAATATGGAAGGGGGAAATGCAACAGAATTCCATTTACTCCAGAACCATCCGCTGTGTTTAAAAGATGTCCTGTCTCAGAGGAAGGATTGATCTGAACAGGACCAGGATTGGATGTGTTGGCAGCTGGGAATCATTTCCCAAACCCTGTCCCCATTTTCTCAGTAGCTTGCAACACTTGCTCAGCCATAAAAAGGCCAAAGGGATGGAATTAACACTCATAAAATCTTCAGACACTGCTAGAAAATGATGTAAAATAAAATACAGGTAAAGCCTTGTTAAAAAAGAAAGGGAATATGTTTTCTTCCTCTGTTTCAAAGTTGTTTTTTCCTTTTTACGTAGAGACAAAAGAGCTTGTGAAAATTTCAAAGCCACCTCAGTGCTTTTTCAAAAATAATTTTGCCACCCAGTTCTTTTGAACAGGATATTTTGGGGCTCTGCAGTTTTTGGGCTTGTGCAGCTCAAATTCTTCAGAGCACAGAGGATTCAGAGACAGAGCAGATTTCTACACTGGGTGAGCAGAGGTGAGCAGGGACACCTGACTCTAGCAACAACATTTACATCACTGAGAAGTGAATGAAAGGAAAACAGAGAGGGGTTTTCCCCTTAGTTTCACCAAAAAACAATGGATAAAAATATGAATAAATCAGATCCTGATCTGGCTTATAAAGAAATCACTGATAAGAAAATAAATCTGCTATTCTCAGAAAGTAACTTCTTTCTTTTGTCCTTTCCACCTGAGGCTAAGAAGTTCTCTTGCACAATCAACCTTTGTAAGGTTGTAAAATTCCCTGCCAAGTGGGTAAAGGATGCGGGTATAGATCCTCACCTGGGCAGCAGAGGATTTTGCCCTCCCCAAAATCAATGAGGCTGCTGGAATTGCAGAGGATCAGAAAGTCAGCTCTAACCTTTCCAGAGCAGCTAAAAGCAGGGTTGAAGTTCTTTGAAAACAATCAAACCTCTCATCTTTAATCCCCTTTACAAACTGAAGTGGCTCCTGAGCTGTTGCTTCTCCACAGGAAAATGCTGTGGCAGGGCATGGGAAGGCAAAAGGAAAAGGAATTTTATTTTCCAGCCTGGCTCATCCTCTCTCTTCTGGGAGCAGCTCCTGCTGACACAGTTGAGGTGGGACAACACAATAAAAATGAGGGGAAGGTCTGGTAGCTCAACTTGTGCCTAAACCCAACAGTTTGTTTTTATTTAGATGTTTAAGTGTGACCCCTGAGTGCTCAGCCCCGTGTGATGACAGCAACTCCACTTCAACCTTTCCTTTAACCAGCAAAATAATTAGTTGGTAACTCTGTTTTTAGAAACATTTTCCATGTATCCCTTCAGTGAATAACTTCCTAGTCTCTCCAGCTCAAGTTTAAGTAAACATTAATGACTCTGAAGGAATCAGAAGTGTTTTGCTGAGGGGCAATCAAAGCAATGTTGAGAGCTCAGGATTATTGCTGGAAGCTAAAGCAGCCTTTTAAAGATCATGTGTTCACAAATTCAAGAACTTAGATACATTTGATCATTCAGAAATTATACTGACACCTTTAATGCCATTTTTCTTCTGTCTCAGTAGCAACATTTCTTTTACATTACAGATATATCCATGGGCAAGGGGAGGTCGCAGATTTTATCAGTTTTATACAAAATACCAATGCTCTCGTCTGAAATAAACTCTTAGGACAAGGAACCTCTTTATAACATCATGCAAACTATGATCTGCCATTCCAATACATATATTTATATACACACATTTTGGGGGTACAGCAGTGACACATTTTGATTGGTCAGCATCACTTTTGAAGATTTTTCAGCAATGTGAATCATTCACCTTCCTGCCAGGTCCTTCCACTTCTTCCCCAACTGCAGTGGTCAGCACAGGAACAAAATTGTGGGCAAAAAATCACCTCCTAGCTGATTTATAGGTGGGTAAAGTACCCACCAATCCTCCTGAAACAGCTCAAAAAAATCCTGTGTGGTGGGTGAGGAAAAACCAGGGATTTGGGCACAAAGCTGTGCCACCAATTCCCTGATATTTGCACGAGGAGCACCAAGCAGATTAGATTGGATTCCATTAAAGATTGAATTAGATTTTCCATCAGTGAAATATCAACAGGACACACTGCACTTGGCCAACAAGGGAAGGGATTGGAAACAGATCCCAAAAGCAGCAAATCCCAGCCCAAACTGGCTTTTAGGGAAGCTCCCAGGTTGCTGCAGATGCTTCTACCCACAAACATTTTCAAGTACACAGAAATTTTTAATTTAGAACCACATCCTTCATGATATGCAAGGCACAAAGATCCATCAATTCAGTGTATTTGGGGCACGAGGGATGAAGGTTTCATTAGCAGCTCATGTGAAAATCATTTTATTGAATATTCAATCTGATGGCATTGGAGTTTGATGCTGATGACAGAACCTAAAGACATTTCACCCAAAACCCTTTGGAATCAATGTGATTCCTAACACCAGCTTCCATGAGGCCAGGGTTTCTGCCTAAATGATATTTTTAAATAAAATGCATAGGTTATTTCTAGATCACTCTGATTACCTCCAGGATTCTGCCAGAGTAACTCATGGCAGTTTTTCTGCCTCCAGGGATATTTTCTGTGAATCCCAAAAGCTTCCAGTTTGCATATAATAATTATATCAAACAAAAAAAATAGTATGAAGCGACTCCCAAAATCCAAAGGTCAAAAATTCAGCTAACATATGCTAATCTTTATTATGGAACAATGAGATAATAAATAAGTTTATGAATTCGCATGACTTGTACAAAAAGCTGGGAAGCTTTTGTACCAGTTATTTGGATTTTGTATTTGTTAAATAAATTATCTAAAATTTTATACACCCGTGGAGTTAAGGCAAAACCAGATAAAACTTTTAACACAACAGAAGGGTTGGAAAATACACAGAAATACAAACAAGGGGGATCTCATCTCCAGCTGACAAAGTGGTTGTGTCTAAGGAAGGAATCCCCCAGGAGCTGAATAAAGCAGTAATTATCAATGAAGTTAATTAAAATTGAATGAGTGTGAGGTGTCCTGCAGGGCAAAGTTTAGCAAAGTTGTGCCTGAATGACCACCTTGAACCCTGAATGGTTATAATCTGTTTTTCCTTTTGGGAATCAGCACGTGGAAAAGAGAAACCCCTTCCATATCCAAGCAAAACACATCCACAACCCTTCAGATTTATGGAGGCTGGACCTGATTGTGGCTGAGCTTAAATATTTGGGTGAACCATCCAACACACAACAGGCAGAGGAGAACTCAGGTCAGCCACTTAGCAACAGGAATGACCTCTCTAAGACAATGGAACAGCTCATGGCAGTGCAGTCCCAGGACAGAAACATGAGCAATATACCAACACACAGTTCTTTGGCAGCAACACAATAACTCTTGCTTGAAGTCTGAACTCAAACTCTTGCACATGAAAGACTTGGTGCCAGTCTTTTCACAGTTAAAGGAAATCCACTTCTTCCCCGAACCCGGTAAGTCCAGGAAATGAAATTGGAATAAATCTTGCAGGCAGCGTTAGACTGCAACCTTAAGCATTGATATTTATTGTCTGCTTTAGTCTCAGTCCAAAGGTTTTGAACACACAAAATTCTGTGGAACTTCGGAGTAGTTCAGATGGGGGCCAAACCCCGTGGGGAGAGAATCCAAAACCACCCATGAGAAAGCAATAAAGAACCATCACTCCCATGATGACAAAATGATCTTCATGTAACGGAGGCGAGGGTGACTCCACACCTGGATGAACACCACAGGGAAATTGATTTTACAGGGGGAAGACCAGGAAGCCAGAGAATGTTGAGTACTGCCATCCACCGACCAGGTTCCCTTTCTCCAGCTTCAGGTAAACCTTGTCCTCCTTGTCCAGGTACAGCAGGACCCCGTTGGTGGCAGCTTCACGGGTGACATCCTTGTCCCCAGCGAAAGCAGAGATGACTGGCTTCCCGTTCAGCATCAGGTTCACCTGCAAGAGAGCCCCTGAGAACTCTAAATAACTGCAGAACCTCAAGAACCACCCCCTGAGCACCAACCACAGCACGAGGGCCCAATCTCCAGTGCTTTTTTGGGGTTGTTTTAAACTAAGAGTGGCATTTATTTGGCACAAGCGTGTGGGTGTTCGTGAGCTGGACCTGCAGCTGAGTGAGGCAGCACCTCAGTTGGTATCACTTTGCCTGTCTCAAGAGTTATTTAGTCACACAGGAGAAAAAAAAATGAGATATTTTCAAGAAATTTGGGCACCCAGAGATGTTACACGAGGTGTCAGAAGCACCATGGTGGGCTGGGAGTTTACACTTCACTGGGAACAAAATGTGTGTCCCTCTCAAAACTGATGGCAGCCTAGTTCTGAAGTTTAGAACATATTTTTATTTTATTTTATTTTCCATTTTTCCTATGAAACATTTCTGCAAGCTAGCACAGCCTCTGCTCTGAAAGCAGCATCTGTAAATAAAGTTGGGCAGGACCTGGGGCAATGGGCAGATCCAGGTATTTTTCATTTCCCCCATGGCTAGCTATCAGCTTTGCTGGTTTTCCTCTCTAAGCAGCTCTAATGCAGTCAGATAATTCACAGGGGGTGAATTATGGGATGCTTACCCAAATGCACTGTGCTGGCCTTGCACATGGCCCCATTAATTTTAATGGGAGCCACCACAGAATTAATTAATGCTCAGCAGAAGGCAGGGCAGCAGAGGCTGGTGTTTATTTGGGATTCACCTCTCTGGGAAACCCACTTAATCAGGTGTCTCCAGGGAACCAGCTGCAGTTTGATGATATTTAATGGCTCTGACAGATGCTGTGGGGGCAGAGGAACATCACTTGTGTGGGAAGCCTGCTGGAGATTTGGTAGGGCTGGATGTGGCTGAGGCTCAAACCACTTCCATCCACTGCAATGGTTTCTGGTTCTTCTCTCCATTTACCCCGCAGGAAAAGGGCACCAAGGTTTTACTCATTGTTTAGTTTGGGTTTCTCACTCTTTCTGTTCCATCAGGTTCCGCTGGAATTCTCTGACAGGAATTTAACCACAGCAGAAGACACATGATGGGTTTGCATGGCCAGGTCTCACACTGACTCCTCTAAAACAGAGCCAAGCAAACCCATCCATCACTTCAGGATCTCTTTTCCGTGGAAGAGTGGAACATCCCCTGCCACGAGCCCCAGACTCCCAGGTTTGAGCTCCTGGTTTGTGAAATGCCACAGTCTGAGCTGGACTTCCAGAACCCAAGGCTTGGCATCTTTCTTGGCATAGGGCATTTAAAATCCTTATTTAAATCCACTGAAGTGGCTGGCACAGTTATTCAGCCTTCAGCATGCAAGAGAGTGAACAGAACACATTTTGAGCCCATTAAACAGATTATAAGCTCATCATAGAGATTTTTGTGAGGTCAGTGTTTCATTTAAGGCTTTGTCATTGACCTGATGGGAATTAGGATTTTTCCCCTGTAAACTGAAGGGGAATTGCACCAGAGATGAGCTCGTGGCTTTCACCAGCTCTCTGCCATCTCCACTTCTCCCAGCATCTTCACCAGCAACCCAGGGCAGCCACAGAGAAAAATCTGATCCCTTCTCCTGCAGAAATCCAGCTCAGCTCAGCCTGACAGATTTCTAACCCCATCCAGGAGCAGGAAGGAGCTGGGAAAACCCCCAGACCCTTCAGGGACCCTGGAGGTCTCCTGGGTGCCAAGGAGGGAAGCCACAGATGTTCCTCCAGCTCTGGAAGGCCAGGAGGTGCCACAGGTGACATGGCAGGGAGATTAAAGAATTATTTCAAGGAATTTGCTGTTGGCTCAGCGAGGGGATGTTCAGGAATTTAAAGGCTTTTCCCTCTTGTGTTTAATTAGGCAGCTCTGTTGCTATTAAGCTACAGAAGGAAGTGCAGAGTTACCCCTTTTCTCTGACATATCACACACATTTTGTACATTAGATGAGGAAAAAATAAATTTAAATTGCTGCAAAGGTTCCCTAGAAGATATTGCCATAGAGGTATAACCAACCTTGGTCCTCAGCACACTGGGGCATCACCAGGTACCTGGCACCAGATGCCAGGGCACAAATTATTCCAAAAATACTCAAACCTGGTACTCAAATCCTGTGTTCCACACAGTGAGTTTATCCCGTAGCAAAACACAACTTTTCAACAGCATTTAAGTAAAATTCAGAGCTCTTTTTTTGCTATTGGATCATTCATTCTATTGAATGCTTTATGTCCCCCTAGATATTCATGGCATGGAAATGAAATTGTGGTGTTTTATCTGAGATTTATCTTATTTCTGTTCATTTTAATTAATGGACTCTACTGCTAGGAAGTCAACAGCACAGGTCGCTGTAAATGAAGAAATTTTTCCTCAAAATCATATTAAAAGCTCCCATTCTCAGTCAATTTTCTATCCTAAATAAACAGTTTAAGTAAAGATTTTGTAATCATACTCATCAACATACCTGAATTGTTTGACTCTGGTAGACTTTAATTACGTGAAAATTGAAACTGTAAATTCCTTTCCGCGGTGCTACAAAGACAGACTCCAACGTGAAAAAATTGCCCACGTTTACAAGGATCTACAAACAGAAAAATATAGCATGGGGATTAGTACAGGGAGTGAGTGCTAAAGAAAAACACAGATTATTAAGTTTAGAAACCATTCACCCATAGAAACAATTAAATCTACATCTAAGCTAGTTTCTTCATTTTCTCTCAATTAATTTGGAATAACTCATGAAATGGGTATTTAATTGTATTTATAGGACAACTTTACTACAAATAAACTAGGATGGGAATTATTTCTCACTTTGCTGCTGTACCATACCCACAAGTCCTTTCCTCCATACATTTTAAAAGGGCATTTTTGTTCATCATTCCCCCCAAAATGACATGGAAACCCCAATCCTGGGAGTGGCACACGGCTTTTGGCTGGCAAGCAACAGCCAAGCCAACACTGAAAGAACCAGGGGAGAGCAAGGGCAGCATGGACAGCACGAGTCATTGCCAGCCCACAGCCAGGCTGAGCTACTGGGACACCCTGCACACCCCTGCCTGGGAGCCTGCAGTTGTTTTAATGAGCAATGATAATAATTTGGCTTTAATTAAACACAGAGAAGTGGCAGAGTGGGACATAAGAGATGAGTGCATCACCCATATGCTGCACAGCCTCTGTAATGACTGCGTTTTCCTCTCTTTCCACCTAGTGATGCTTTATTTTGAATTGGTATTTCCAGGTTCCTTTGAGCCAGGCACAGCCCTCGGAAGCCTTTAGGACTGTCCACAGAGTTTTAGGGTCGTTTGCAGTTCCGGCACATCTGGCTCCAGCTGTCACTGCAATTTCCTGCTCGTGTAGGAACAAGAGGAAACATCAGCCTCAAGGACTTGGGACTCGCCCCAGGACGGGAGCTGGGATTAAAATGTGTCTTGGTACCTGCACGTAAATATTGGTGCTGAGCCGAGCAGAGCGTGACTCGTGCTGGGAAAGTTAAAGGGTTTCCCTGGAATTCTCTCTTCTTCCCCTCTCAAAAGCTGCACAAACCCTACACAGGGTTTGTCATTGACCTGATGGGAATTAGGATTTTCCCCTATAAACTGAAGGGGGATTGCACCAGAGATGAGCTCGTGTCTTTCACCAGCTCTCTGCCATCTCCACTTCTCCCAGCAGCTTCACCAGCAACCCAGGGCAGCCACAGAGAAAAATCTGATCCCTTCTCCTGCAGAAATCCAGCTCAGCTCAGCCTGACAGATTTCAAACCGCATCCAGGAGCAGGAGAGAGCCGGGAAAAGCGGGCACCTGAGATCTCTCTGTCCCCAAACCCCTCTGGGCGATGCCACCCCGCCGGTGCCACCCAGCGCTGCTGCCCCGGCACCCGGGGAACCTCTGCAGCCCTCCAGCCCCAGCTCATCTTACCCTACCCCTCCACCTCGGGGCGGATTCCCAACTTTTAGCCGGGATGCCGGGAAGGGCGAGGCTGCACCTGTTGATGCTGGGGTAAAGGGCGGGGGGGGATGCGGCGGCTCCCGGCGCTCACCTGGTCGAAATAAATGATGCGCGTTTTGTTGCTCATCTCCGAGGGCTCGTGGTTGGTGCTCCGCACTGCCGAGAAAGCCACCTTGGAGTTGGCCGCCCGCACGGAGATGCCCAGCGGCGAGGAGGACGAGCCTTTGGAGTCGGGGGCCGGGTTGGAATCGCAGACCACCAGGCACTTGCCCTCCAGCACGATGGGCTCGGTGTCGTTCTGAGCGGTGGCGATGCGGCCGCCCAGCGCCAGGGCCAGCAGCAGCAGCCGCCAGCCCATGGTCCGAACCCGCTCCGGCCACCGCGGGAGCTCCGCCGGCTCCGCTCTGCTGCTTCTCTCCTCTCCTCCTCCTCCTCCTCCTCCTCCCACCGCCACCGCTTTGTGCCGTCTTCTTATTCTTCTTTTTTTTTTTTTTTCTTCTCCTCTTTCTTTCTTTTCTTTTCCTCCTTCTCTTTCTTTTCCTCCTTTTCCTCCTTTTCCTTCTTTCCCTTCTTCTCTTTCTTTTCTCTCTTCTCTTTCTTTCTCTGCCCGGCTCCCCCGCCGAGCTCTTTAAACCACGCCGCCAAAAGCGCGCTGTCCAAACCTCCCTTTTCTCCCCTCTCTCCGCATCAAAAAAGAGCGTGAGAAAGGGAGGTGGGGGAAAAAAGAGCCCCCAAGTGAATTATTGCTGAGGGAGAGAAACGAGAGGTGGCGGAGAAATGAACCCATGTGGCGCTGCCATGACTGCCGCTGGCGGCAGCTGGAGCTGGAGATCCGGGATGCTCGGAGTGGAGAGGTGGGAGCTTCCCCCGGAGCTGCCAGATCCTGCCTCTGATAGCAGCGGCAGGAGCTGCACACTCCCCTTCTCTCTGTCTCTGTCTCTCTCTCTCTCTCTGTGTCTCTCTCCCCTCCACAAATCCCCCCGCCCTCGGTGGTTATGTCATAGCAAACCTGCCCAGTTCTCACCTAGCTCGAGGTTTCATTCCCCAGAAACCCTCCCCTCGGAATCGCTCCCTGCTCACACACACTCCTGTCCTCCCCGGAACTTCTGGAGCGGCTGCAAAGCCCGAGGGAAAGCGCCAGACCACGGCAGCATCCCCGATTTCAGGAGGAGGAGGAGGAGGAGGAGGATGGGAAAGAGCTGCAGCCTCTCTGAAAGGCAGCACCTGAACCTGCCGGAGCCTCCCAGGGCACGGAGATCCCGGGAGCAGCTGGGATTGGGGCAGGACACCCCGATCCCTGCACGTAGGAGGGAGCAGCTTTCCTCAAAGCACACCCTGAGATGACAGCAGGGCTGTCCTGCCTGCTCTTTGAGGGTTAACACAGCCAGGTGTCACCGCGTGGAGCTGCCACATCATTACGGTGTGATTTAACACCTCTGCCTGTCATTAATCGATTTTTATGGTGCGTGTTGGAAGGCTTGGGAGGCTGAGCAGGTACCTTAGCTTAGCTCTGCCAGGAATTTCGAGATTATTAAAAATAAGAGTGGCTTGGTGCTGGTGGTGGTTTCCAGACAAGATCTTTCCTGCATCACCTGGCCCCGTTTGAAATAACCTCATGGTGAAACCTAAACTCACTTCAGAGCCTGAAAGAAATGGCACAGTGCTCCCAGAAGCAGAACTGGCCACACAGATTTCCAGCCAAACCAAAAATGGTTTGTAAAAAGTTGAGTGAGTGATTTTTAGATAGATGCCTTTCAGTCCAGCACTTTATTTTTTGGTGCCTGTAAGAGCTTTGTAACAAATATGTCCGGACTCAACCATTTAACCAGCAGCAGCCTCCATTCCCTGCTTGGCCAGAGCATCTCTGGGTGCAGACAGAAGGAATTAAAGGAGTAACAGGAAACTGGAGGAGGAATAAAAAGCACCAAAATCCACTCTCTGCCGAACACCAAAGCTTTCTGTAGGCAAATGTGAACAGGGACTGGTTTTCAGCTGATGTAGAGAACTGAGGGACTCAGCAAAGTCTTTGAGAAGCCATAAAGCAGCCAAAATTCTCAGCAAGCACCAAACTCCCTAAAATTCAGAAGGCAAGTCTCAAATTTTAAGGATCTCATTGATCAGGCAAGAGGTAAAAATATTTTTGTTTTCTAGGAATGCATCAATATCCTCTTGCTCAGTGACACAACAAAGATGGATGGAAGGGCCAAGCTGGGCAGCAGCATTTACTGTAAGGAAAGGAAACAAGAAATCAAACAAATACTTGCAGCACAGCTTTGTACCTCTTGTAGAACTTGGATCTGCAGATTAAAAGATTCACTCCTGTGCACAGGAACATCAGTTTGAGGAGACTAGCAGAACAAAGCTGTGGCAAAAATATTTTGTAAATAAATGGGCTGGAATTTGGCCAGGGGACCCCACAGCTGGACCAGTGCAGAGCTGGGGTGTGGCCATCAACTTTCTTCACGTGCTGCTCCAAGAGTCATCAGGGCTATAAATAATATCCATAATCCACAATTCCACACCTCAGGCAGCAGCCTGCAGAGTCCCCATCACCAAAATACCAGATCCACACCAGGAAACACCTCCTCCTTTTCTCCCACCTGAACAGAAGGCAGAGAGCTCCGAGGTTATTTGTAATAATCCTCATTTGGGTGGCTGAGCTGAGCTTTAATTGTTGAGCAAAGTGAGGGAAGTTTGCAGGGGATGCTGTGCGAGAGGTGAGTTGGAAAGTGGAGTTTGAATTTAATTCATAAGCAGTAAGGTTAATGACTGCTCTTATTTTATCTGACAAAGAATTTCTCAGTATTGATCCAGCTCCCTCTAACAGGGATTTTGTGTTTCTTCCTTTGAAAGAAAAAATGAGTAAAATAAATAGCTACAGCACACAACAATAGAAATTCAGTTAGATTAAGCTCACAGTTTTTTTCCCTTTCTGGACACACACTGTGGGAGCCTAAAACTGGAAGAATTTTGCTGTTTCACAGGAGACTTCCAGCACTGAGGCAGCGTTCTGACAGAGGGAAGAGCCACAGGGAGAATCAGGAGAAAACGCCATGTTTACATTTACATTTCCTTTTACCTCTCGCCTTGTAAACCTGCATTAAATACCATTTCTGTATCAATATTACATGAAACCTCCCAAATCTCTTTGCAAATAGAACATCTTGCTTTGTATAATTAGCCATTTGCCTTACAAAAGGGAGGAATAATCTGCCTCAGACTTCCTCTCAAGCTTTTGAGCTTGGTGCTGGCGTTTGGAGCCTTCAGAATTTTTCTAATCCCTCGGTAACAGAGCCCTCCTTCCTCTCCTTGCCTTTCTTCTTCAGCCTAATTATATTTCCCTTCTGTCAGGCTGAGCTTTGTCTGCTGAGCCTGGGGAGGTTTTTGCAGGGAGCTGAGCACCCCCAGCCCCTCCAGGATCTCCCCCTGGCTCTGAGCCCACCCTGAGCAGGAAATGTGGGACCAGGGGGGTTCCATCCCAGAATACTGATGGCAATCCCCACCTGTGCTCGTGTTCAGGCTTTTCCCTGGATTTGACAGCCCTTCAGGCTGCAATTGCAATTCCTGAGCTGGCTGCTGTCTCCATCTGGCTGTTGGCTCCCGGACAGCTGGCCCACGGCTCTCTGCTGCTCAAACAGTTTGTTGGCCAAACTCAAGACAAATTCACCTGGCTAATGAGCCTGATGGTTCTTAAAAACAGCCTGTAAATGCTTTATAAAGTAAATTTCACTTCATTTATATGAGCATAAAATGCAAACAGATCCTGTAGGGATATAATAAAATCTTCAGCTGTACATGTGACTACAATGAATAGGAGGTTTTGTTCATTAATTCATACAGATGCAGAATCAAACCTAGATTTTCCTTGCTTTATTTTAATCTAAAATCCAATTTTCCTTTGTTTTTAAAGTAAGCTTTTCCTGTAGTTTGCCTATTTTAATGTACCTCTCTTCAATCCATCCCATCTTCAAGAATTTTTTTTACATTTCTGCAGCAGCCGAACAGAGAAAACAATGAAAAACCATTCCCTACCTACATTTGTTGGGCTGCTTTAGTTTCCCTGACACTCCACTATGATAAATCTGTGTTTTGATGGCCTCCTCAGGAAAGAGAATTTTTGAACTCCCTGTGAATTTTAGAGGTGATTAAGGTAATGAGTCAGCAGGATGTGTAAAGGTAAAACTGCTCAGATGTGCTGACAGCTTTGGCATTTGAGGTCTTTATTCAGCATTTCTTGAGCAGCCAGACTTTCTCTTTGACCAAAGCTGAGCACGCTCCAGCCTCGAGCACCAGGTGAAAATTGGGGTTTGAAATTCTCCCAGGCAGACGCTGCCAGTCCTTCCAGCAGCATTTACTCCTTGAGGGATATCTGGAAATATTCCAGTTTTTCTGTTGCTCTGAGTCCAAGGCTTGGTCTGGGTTTACATCAGTGTAAAAGTGAGAGCAAAATGTGACCCTGGAAGTTCTTCTTGCTCCTTCTGAGAACCCAGGTAGGAGTCAGTGATTTGCAGCATCAATGGGCCAGCAAATGACATCATTAATTAAACTATCCACAAATAGCTTGATATTTCTTGTATTTATGCTTATTCAAAATATTTCCAGGAAATATTTACATACTTAACCCTCCTGTAAAAACTGAGGTTAGGTGGGTTAAGACCATAAAATCCAGTACACACATTAACTGCTTTTAAAGCAGGTATTTGCATTTAAAACTTGATATAAAGCATAATTGAACTCTTGGTTTGCTATCGTATTTCAGTTATTTTTTACATGAATTCCAGACCTTTGGGGAGGCTGTCAGCACAGCTTTCCTGCCTGCAGAAAAAGGATTTACACACCTAAACCACAAAGTTTTGTGCATTTTGGGCTGAGAGCTACTTCATCCCCTGCAGCTTGGGGAGCAGAGACATCCCAGCAGGGCTGTCCTTTCCCAGGGCAAGTTCAGTAATTCCAGCATCTGAAGGGTTTGATTTTCCTAATCAGCTTAATCCCTGCCAGCAAAGGGGCAGATCAGATTGTTTTGGATGGCAGGATTCCAAGGAACCAGCTTCAATGTAAGCATTAATGACAGCAACTCAGGATGTTGTCTGGGAGTCATTTACTGACTGAGAAAAGTTCCTGGATTGCAATTGAGTTGAGAAAATTTCGATTTATAATTGCATCATTTCAGACCGAGTCCTACACAGATTGTTCAGGAAAATTTCTAGGAGCTACAAGAAGAATTTTTGGTATAAATCTGCTCATCAGTACTTGATCTTTACGGACAATAACCTTTGGGGGTTTTTTAGGTCAGTGCTGATGAGCAAATGACATCACCCTAGCAGAGATCATCAGTTATTTACCCTTATTCAAAAGTGCCAGTGATTTATGTTTCTAAACACATTGCAACACTTCTAAATTGCATCCAGGGATTTCAAATCTGCATCTGAAACCTTTTGTTTCAAACGTCTCATTTGTCAAATGAGCTTAAAGCAATATTTAGCTACTTTGTGGCTTTCTCTTGTTTAATTACTGCTGACTGCCGTTGTATAAAATGTTCCCAGTGGGCAAAATTCATCCCTGGATAAAGAGGCAGCAAGTGGGAAGGCTTAAAGCTCATTTAGCAATGCCTGCAGTCATTTCAATGTACACTCAAAAAACCCTCTGTGTTGCTCAGACACATCACACCATGCTGTGAGGTGAAGGATTCAAGTTAGTGCTAAAGAAAATCTTATTTTCACGAAGTGTTCATACCTGAATTAGCTGGAGCTTTCAAAAGCTCTCCTGTTCTTTATTACTCTGGGAATAAAGCAGCCGGTTCAGCTTTCAGCACACTCTAAATAGTGAAAAAATGAATATTTATCTTGAATTTGGGGAGAAAATTTACCAGTTGAGCATTTTGGCAGCCTGATCGAGCCATTCATGCAGGGGCTGGAATCTCGTACCTGTGAATATCTACATCCCAAATTCTGGGAGTGAGGCAGGGCAGGATCTGTCCAGGAGCTCTTTGAGTTGCCCCAGCAGCCCCTGGGATTGGAGTTTTCCACAGGTTCCTCTTTAAGATGAGCAGTTAAAACCTGTTTGTGTTTTGGTTTTTTTTTTCCTGAGCCACCAATAGCAGAAACTTCTTGAGCACAGGAGGATTTTCTAAGAGCTCTTTCAGGCTTTGGTTGTTGTAGAGTGAGCCCCCAACAGGGGCCTTTTCAGAAACCCCACTTTTATTCTCTTTATCTAACAGCATCTTCCCCTTCTCCTAAAACTGGTTTGGATTTGAAAGGCATTAATTCAAACCAGAAATCAGCTTTCATAAGTGATAGCGAAGCTTTTCTGCACAGAACACCTTCTAAGTGATTTTCATTTTACTGCTGATTTATACAAATTAGCAGGACCACTCTGCCTGGTGCCTGCATTTCAAGTAGGAAAGGGAAAAAAAATAAATAAAAGAGGAAAACTGGAAAGCAAAGTTCAGCCACTGCCCTGGGATATAATTGTCCATTTCTGGAAGTTCAGTTTTTTTGCACTGACTCTAGTGCTGGATAATCTCTGTTTTATACATTATTGGTTTGAAGAAACCCTGGGAGAATCCTGCTCCTGGGGAAAGGGATTTGTATTTCAACGTGGGAATTCTTGAAAACCCCTTGGGAGTGGTGCCCTTGTGGGAGCTCAGATCCCTTCAGTGAGCAGAACCTCAACGAGCTCCATTTCTTCCAGCATTTCCTGGGGCAGGTTCAAATACTCTGAGACATTGGATAAAGTCAGGGATTTTTTTTCTGGGAGCTCCAGGCCTGGAGTGTGGGGTTTTTCTAAACCCTGGATCTGCTGAGGGTCATTATTGCCTAATAAGAGACACAGAAATTATCTTCCCTGCTCCTGCTGCTCCTGCTGACCCTGCCAGAAATGTGCATTTTAAGGAAACAAATCATGGAAAGAAATCTCCTTTTGTTCCTGGAGCCAGTGGTTCTGACCCTGCTGAGCTGTCAGCAGAGGAAACTTCCTGCAGACCTGACCCACAGCTGAATATTGGCACAAATTTCACTGACCAGAACCAGCACCTTCACTGAGATTTCATATTCCAGAACATGCCAAAAATCAGCTGTGTGGTGACAAAAAAAACAACCCAGATGTAAAAATATTGCAGTTCTTGCTCCTAATAGTAACATTTTCCACAAAGAGAAGCATTTTTGGCTTTTCAGGATAAAACCATCCCCTGCTAAGGAGGATTCCAAGGACAGCATCCACTGGGAGATTGGAGCTCAACTACAGAACCCCAAATAAATGTTGAGGTGTAAAAGACATTATTCTTCATACCACTAAAACACAATACTACAATTTAAGAGACCTGAAAAACCCCAGCCTTATGCTAAATAAATTCAGAAATAAAGAATGAGGTAGGGAGCAAGGTCTAGTTATTTTTATATATAAATCAGGATGTCTCAAGCTCCCAGGCACTGAAGGAACAGCTTATTTGGGAAAATGGAAACATCTCCCACTCCACAGGAAAGCTTTGTGCTCTCTGAGGGGGATAGAACTTCATGCCAAGAAAGCACTTTTTTTAAATTTTAATTAATTTTTTAATTAATGCTCCAGGATGTTCCCACAAAGGCACAGATATCGACCACTGGGCAGGATATATTTTTAATTGGGAGAGGCCTTGCCAGCTGGGCTATAAAACAAGTACAAGCTGTTAAATAGAATAATGGAGAAGAAAGACTTGGGAGGGAAAAAAAAGGAATGAGATAAAAAAAATAATAGGGAAAAAAACCTTCAGTTAAAAGAGACTTAGCAGGATTTGGGAGCTAAAAAAACCCATGAAATTTATCATGAGCATCACGATTGCTGTTCAGGGCTGCAGGGATCCTGATGCCATGGAAATGGCACTGGTGTCCAGGATTATCTGACATGAGTCCCATGTCAGTGAAGAGAATTCATATTTTGGAGCTGGAATCACACCCCTCAGAATCTGCCAGTGATGTTCACAGGGCAGGAACATGCACTGTGGAACGGGGCTGCAAAGAATTCAAATTTCCTCTCTCAGGCAGAAATGAGGGATGGAAACTGGAGATCCTGCAGATATCACTGCTCTAATGCTGACCAGAGGCAAATAAAGCCAATTGTGTGTAAAATTAAATACTTGAAATGCTTCTGCAAATATTCTTATGTAAAACAAGTCTCAGGGGTGCTGATTTTAGTTCTGTTTCTTTCCTTTTGCCTCTGAGAAGGTTAACTGGGAGCACAGTCCTAACAAGACTGTTGAGAAACACGAATGACACGTTTTTGCTGGTTCAGACATGGAAAAAATCTTCCAGACTCACTTTCCAGGCAATGTCCAAGTGTCCCTGAACTCCCAGGGACTGTTTGTGGCTGAGCCAGCACTGAAATTTCTCTGTCCTGCCCCTGAACTTCTGGGTGTTCCAGGGCACCCCAGGCCATGCTGAAATGTTGGAGAAATGTTAAATTCCAGCTCAGAGAGGGCTGTGCTGGTGGAATTGTGAGCTGTGAGTGCTCCTGGGCTTTGCACAGGGCTCAATCCCAGCTCCTCTTGATGCTGAAGTCAAAGGAGAGCATTCAGCATTTCCATCCAAGCCCAAACACTGGGCAGAAAGACCCAAAATAAATCAGATAACTTTCCTAAAAATAAACCAGATTCACTTTTCTCTCGACCCACGCTGTTTGCAAATCTGGGAGGGAAAATGCCAGGTTTTATCAATGCCCTTTTACAACTGTTTCCTGCTTTTAATGTAAAAACATTCATTTTGTCTTTGCATCTCTCGGCCTCCTTTTCCTTCCATACATTGAACTCCAGATAATTATTCTAATTAAAAACGTGTAAAAGCCAACAAACACAACAGAAATATTTCCTCTTTTGAAAACCATGGATAATTCCCTCCCATATCTATTCCTTAGATGCTTCATGGCACTTTTTTATTTTGCTGCTCTGATATTTTTCTCTTCCTGCCAACACAAATCTTATGTATTGATTAATTTCTGTAGCATTTATGGTAAATATGTGACATTAGCCATAAAAAGCACTATTTTATTGTCCTGCTTAGTGGGGACGAGGCAAAATAAAACTCAGCCAGGTACTTCCTTCATTACATACTAGGTTTGCAATGTTTTAATAGCAAATTAAACAAGAATTTGTTTAAATATTCTCCTCTGTGGGGAACAGCCCCCCATTTCATTATAAAATGTGTGAAGTATTCTTTAGAAATTAAATCACCACACAGAAAGTTGCTGATTGAAAATAATAATTAAAACTGGGTCAGAAGCTGGGGTATCCAAAGGAAAAGATGGAAAAGCGAAATTACAAAAAGTCAAAAGTGTTTTTTTTCTTGCTGTATGGGAATCTCAAGGTGCAAAAGCAGAAAATTGAGAGGCTTGTAAGTGATCTGGGATATTACAGGTTAAATATCACTTAAAATTACACATGATAAAGTGAATTTCTCTCAAAATCAAGGTGTTCTGCTGCACAGGTGAGATTGGCAATGCAATCAGGAAAGAAAAAAAAACAATTCAGAATTATTTCCTGGACTCTTCTTTCCCTCAGCTCTCCATAATATTTGTGTTCTCATGGTGTGATCTCAGCACACACCTTCCTAAACTCACTGATGAATGAAGATATCCATCCAAAGAGTTCCTGGGAATCCAGGTCTGGGGGCTCCCCAAACCTCACCTGGAATTGGAAATAAAAGAATATTCAACTTTAGTAGAGCTGAGTGAGATAAATCATGTCCAGGAGCTTAATGAGATTTAGAGAGCAGGGAAAAGTTAAACACCTCTAGTATTGTTAATATTATATAAAAAAAGAGGAGTAAGAGGGAGAAGGAGAAGGGGAAGAGGAGGAAGAAGCAAACTTTGAGCTGCCTGAAATCTCCAGGGAACTGAGATCCAAAATATCCCAAATAAAAGTGATCTAAGCAGCTGTCACTGACCTACCTCAGTAACCTGGGTTAATCTCTCTGGCTGGACTAAAATCTCCAGCTGAGGAGCAGAAAAATCAGTAAATCCTGACATTTTCTGGCTCTGCAGCTTGGTGAATCCATTCATAAAAGAAAACGTGTACAAAATGTCCTAACCCCAGCACCAGGATATTTTTCCAGTTTCTGAGGTTATCACTGCATTTCTGTCCCTTTCCTAAGGTCTCTGATCACTGTTAAATATGGGATTTTCATTCTTTTTCTACAGCCAGTATAAATATAAAGCAAGAGGGAATTTCTTGCACTCCTTTCCCCTCCTTTCTTCCCTTTTAAAAAAGAAATGTAGGTTTATTTTCATTGCATTTTAAGATGATATGTACCAGTACATTGCTATAAAGCTTCTTCATTTCCTCACATCTCTTTGACAGCTGGGAGAGATCCCCTTCATATTTCTGAATCAAATCCTGTAATAAAATAAAACTTCTTAATTTGCTGTAGGAGCACACGATTAAAGCAGGAATTAAACAGCAGTGAAAACAAAACCATTCAAGGCGAAATTTTCGTGTCATAAAAATTTCACATTTCACAAAAGAGAAGCACACACACTTCCTCACAAGCATTAAGACATCAAAGGAAAAAAAAAAAAAAAGGAGAAACATTAACATTAGAGAATTTCACTGCATTATAAAATGACAAAACCTAAATCCATTAAAAGTGGCAGAGTCAGGGAAGCATCCCAAGGTCCTGATTTCCAGTTTGGCCTCGTTGCCTGTGCAGCAAACACTGCCAGTTTCAGGTTGTTAAGGAGCAGAAACAGGGCTTTAGGAACAAGCCTGGAGAGCAAATTTCTTCATTTTGGCTTGTTTGTAACAGCCACGTTTTCAACAGCTTGATGTCTGAGACAGAAACTCCTGGGAGGACCAAGATGTGTGGGACAGCAGAGGTGGGGACACCTGAGATGCCACCAGCCCTCAGGCTGCCCCAGGGGAGCCTTGGGATGGATTTCAGGGAGAATTTCTCCATCAGAGAGGCTTGGGCAGCCCTGGCACAGCTGCCCAGGGCAGTGTCCCCATCCCTGGAGGGCTCCAGAGGAAGGGGATGTGGCATTTGGGGACATCCAGGTTCTGCTGGGTTGGTGTTCAATGATCTTAAAGGGCTTTGCCAACTGAAAGGATTGGAAATGATTTATGGATCATCAGGATTTGGTGATTCTGTGTTCCATGGCAGGGGGTGGAACTGGATGTTCTCAAAGGTCCCTTTGTGTTGGAACCCAGAATGCAGAGAATATTCCCCTGCATGTTTTAAGGGATCCAAACCCTCTGACAAACTCTGCTTTTAACCTTCATCCATGGAAAGGGCTTCCCAGGCTCTGGGATCAAACAGAACTTTCCAGAATGTCAATTAGATAGGAGCAGAATATGGAATTTATCGCAGGGGGAGAAATTTAGATTGTTAGCATGGTAAGGAGATGGAGACAAGCTGGAGGATCCTTGTGGGTTTCAGGCTTCTTCCTCCTTCTCCATCTCCTGCACATTCTGCAGTGTTGGGGACACAGGAACATTGGGCACAATTTGCCACAGTGTCACATGAATAGAGATTGAGTTGGTTATTGGTAGAAAAGCAGAAATAATGTCTGTTCTTGGTGAGAATTGGGTGAATTCTCTTGAAGAGAACCTTGATTCTGGGTGTTGGAGGCTTTTTGGTGCCTTTTCTCTCCCAGGCCAAGCTGGTGTAAAGCCTGGTGTGCAGAAATTGCTGATCAGAAAATAATAAACAACCTGGAGAGTGAGAACAACCAAGAGTGCAGTTTGGCTTTTTACTGAACAAGGACTTGGGAAAAGACCTCCCCTGTCAGGGGAGAGATGGGGGACTGAAGAACTCCAACACCTTCCAAACCATCCCATGATTCTTGGGTCCTCTCTAAATCCCTTTCTGCCTGACAGCAGAAGAAATTATTACAAGTTCACTCTAAAATTCCCAATATCCCAAAGTGCTTCTCAAGGGCAGCCCTGGGGCTGCCTGCTCCTCATCCACTTGCCTGGGATGCAAAAACAGGAGATGCAGAAACCCTGAAAACCCTTCCCACGCTGCAAATTACAACCTGAGGCACCCTCAGAAGGGACTAAAAAGCCACTTTCCCTCAAATTCTCAAATTCTCCTGGTTCCCAGGTGTCAGCACAAACTCCCAGGTTTACTCCAGCCCACAGGAAGGTTGGGATTGATTTACCTTTAGTTCCTTGCAGAACTGGGACTCCTGGGGTGTTGCCTTGCTTGCTTTGGGTTTAAGGAGCCTCCTGCACTGGATAAGGTTCTCCAATTCTTTTTTTAAAACTAACAAAGGGGAAAAAAAAAAAAAAAAAGAGGAATTGCACCAGCATGAAGAGATGTCCAAAGGGCTGCAATTGTCTAATTTAGGACACAAGGAAAATACAATGTGGGTCTACAATACATTTATCTGGGAGTATTAACCTCCTGGTGGGAGACAGAGCTCCTGAAAGAGGCATTTTCTGAGGGAAAAAATGTGACCACATCCCACAAAGGGCAGGATAACGAAGAGGTGGGGAGCGTGGTAATGCAGCAGCCATAAATCTGACCTTCCCTAGGCTGAGCACTGGGATTAGCCAGGGAAATATCATCCTTCAAAGCCACGCTTTTGTGTCGGAAGCTCTGAGTTCCGTTAAAGAGAAAAGAATCAAAGTGGCTCTGTGGAACAGCAAGAAATGTGGTCAGCAGCTGGGAAATGGGACAGAGGACACAGCCTTGGCTCTGGGGGCTCCTCTGACAGCTCCCTGCCATTCCCTGTGCTGGGAATTCCAGCAGCACTGAGCTCCAGGGTGTGTCTGGGACAGAGGGAAGCTGCTGTCCTGGATTTTGGCGCATCTCTCTGTCCAGGGCATAGCAGGAGCCCACGGAGGGAAGAGCCCACTCAATCCCACCTGGCTGCCCTGAGACACCTCCTTGGACAACTTTAACACTTCTGGTTCCCATTTTACAGCTTTGCCCAGCACTTCCCCAAACTGTCTTTAAAATAGTCACTGATTTCGAGTTGTCCCTGCAGACCACGAGTGACTGAAGGTGAATATTGTTGCCTTTAGTGATTTATGTCTCCTAAAAGGTGGATTGGAATTTCTTGGAGGAGGATAAAACACACTGAAGGAGCTTTGAGCTACCCCCAGAGCTGACCCCCAGGGCCCAGAAGGGGTGCAAGGATTTGCCAAACCAAAGGTGGGA
>CM031874.1:10915969-10927072 GCA_018697195.1 Certhia americana | reverse complement strand
TTGAGCTACCACCAGAGCTGACCCCCAGGGCCCAGAAGGGGTGCAAGGATTTGCCAAACCAAAGGTGGGAGGGAGCATCATTCAGAGCTGTTATCAAAGGCTGAAATTGGGAATATTGGTCTGGAGTTGTGGCCCATGACACAACTTCCAAAGACAGATTTTTATAAATTCCAACATAATAAACATCATTCCCACCCACTGACACTCTGCTCTCAGCTCTCAAAGTGTTCAGTGTAAAACCCACTGAGCTCACAGGTCACTGTTCCATGGGGAGCTGGAAATCCATCTTACAAAATCCACCTTCCCAAAATCCATCTTCCCAAAATCCATCTTCCCAAAATCCATCTTCCCAAATCCATCTTCCCAAAATCCATCTTCCCAAAATCCATCTTCCCAAAATCCACCTTCCCAAAACCCATTCTCCATTTGAACAGCCTTGTTCTGTGCCTCCTGTCCACTCCACTGGTGCTGGACCCTTTCCAGAGAAGGAAACCAGTTTGTTTCAGAAAGTTCTTGAACTCCAGGAAGATTTCTCTGCTGCATTCCCGTTCCCATCTCTCAGAGACCCTCACTGTGACAGAGCACTTGTACCACTTAACTTTCGTATTTTATGATAAACTCTATTTACCATGGCCAGTACATTTTTTTTTACATTTCTAATCCACCTGGACACACTTCAATATTTCTCTCTTTTTTTTTTTAAATTCTTCACAGTAACGTGGCAGGTTAAGCATCTCCATGGCAACACTTCACCTCAATGTTTTGAACCTTTAACTCCCTTTATAAACTACAGAGGTACAATGAAAACCTGTTCCAAATGACTGCACAGTGCATGAAAATCTGCCTCTGAATGTAGAAACCATATTTACATACCATCAACTTCAGCACTGAGGCCCTTCATGGACGCTGGAAAGGAAGAGAGAGGGGAAAAACATAATAAATATCATTTTATACCGCGAGAACAGGGGTTTGGACAGAAGTTGAAGGACTTCATTCTTTATTAGTTGATTATTTCCCCCTCTTGCTTCCTCTCACCGTCAGGAACAGCTTCAAATTCTGTCAGCTCCTGAGGAAACGTGGCCAGCTCAGGCTCGTGTGAGAGGATCTGCTCCACCAGGGCATGGAGGAGGGTGAATGTCCTCTCCTTGCCCCTCAGCAGAGGCAGCTGCAACAGAGAGAGCACTAACAGACACACCGAGCTGGCAGCCCTTGAAAAAGAAATCAAACACAAAGGAGGAACAGCAGAGATGCTGAGAGATCCCAGGTATATTTGGTAAGAATTGAAAACAAAGGAATAAAACTTCATTTTGCTGTTTCACACTCCCATTCCTGCCTCATATCTGGTGCCTAACCAGGGCCTGCAGCTCAGGTAATTCTTAATTTTCATGCCAAGGGACTTTAATATCAGGGCAGGCAGCATTTTGATGTTCTACCTCATTAGAGACACAGCAAATTCAGCACCACAAAGCCAGGGCTGCTGCCTGGAATGGGGAAACACAGCTTGTGGTCACAGACAGGAGAGAATTCATTTTTAAACAGGATTTTGTTCTCCTGTAACTGAGGGCAGGTGCTAAAATGGGAGCTCCTCATCAGGAATTATTGCCTCTCTCCACGCTCAGCGAGAGCTGAGATTAATAACTAACAAACCTTAGGATGGGATGGCTTTAATTACAAGGAAATATTTACTCACTTTGGCCAGAGATGACAGTCGGAACCCTTTCACCACCTCTTTCCCAGCTTTTTCATTCAGGTGGTTCCCCATGGCTAAAATGTACTCCAAGACAGCAACAAACTTTGGGCTGGATTGCAGCTGCTTGCTTGCTTGGGTGTTCTGGATGATCAGCTGGAACACACAAACCTTCCCTCAGACAGGTTGAAACTGGGGATAAATCCGTGGTGGCTGTGCCCTCCCTGTGCCACCCCCTCACTGTCCCCACCTCAAGTCCTTCCCTGACCCAAGGACATCTCCCTGCCCAAATCCCTCAGGGATTTTCAGCCAGTTCAACCTCTCCCAGACAAAGCTGTGTTGGCACAGTCAGCCCAAAAGGAGTCACATCCTTTCTGCCTGCCAAAACCACTCCAGCCTCCTGTGCACAAACAGGGTTTTGCTGTTGGGTTGCCCAAATTTCAGGGATCAGGGGAAGCAGAGTCTGCAGCTCCATCCTTCACCTCCCTCCCTTCCATTTACACCAGCTCAAAACTGTTATCAAAATTCTCAGCACAGTTTCCCCACAAGGAAGAATTAATAATTTCCTGTACTCAAACTCGGTATAATTCAGTTTTCCCAGGGAAACCACCTCCCTTCTAGGGCTATAGGCACAGGAGGTGATTTTGTTCTCAGTTAAAAAAATTGTATTTTTTTAACACCACACCTCTTTTCATCAGTCACCAACATACAAATTTAAAAACAGGGAGAGGATGAAGCCCATGGGTGCACTGAAAGCTGCTGTTAAAGCATTCATAGCATAGCTCAGGGCCAGGGAGTGATGAAAGCCAATATTCACATTGTCCCTGAGGATTTTAGGTGTATAATCTGGGTTTAAAAATAGGTGTTAACGTGCATGAGAACATACTTAGAGACTAATTAGCTCTTCAGTGAACATTAAATATCCATCAAAGCAAACAGAGCAGAGAATAACTTTCAAATATTCAATATTTGGCTTCAGTGGAGGACAGCAAAGGTGCAGCTGCAGCAGGCAGGGTCAGGAATCTCTGCATCTCCCCTGTGCTTTCCATCTGTTCCTCCTCTGAACTCCCCTCCCTGTTGCTGTGGTTTTAATCACAGCCAGACCAAGGATAACAACTTGGTCTCACAGAACTTTTATGTTTTATTTTCATTCCCATGCAGAACGCGGGCAAAACCCTCTGAAACATTTTCGTGGTGTGGAAATCCTTGTTTGGAATCAAAGCATGGGCAAAAGCTGGCAAGTAAGGCACAGCTTGGAGTCACGAGACTGAAATTTGTTTATTTGTATCCCCCCACCCTTAGGTCACCCTGGAGAGAAGCAGAGAAGGACTGGAGCTCTGCTTCCCAAAAATTTCAACACAGAGCTGTAATCCTTAGGGGGAACAGCTCCTCCAGTCTTCAGGAAATAATAAATCTCTTTGAGATTTGTCAGATAAACTTCCCCCGTGTCTTAGACAGATTCTTTCAGCTCATGGGGCAGGAAGCTCCCCAAAAAGGGAATTGAATTTTAATGGTGAAGTTCACTTCTGTCTTATCCCTGGCAAAAGGAGCAAAGTTTAATGACTCCAAATAAAATTTTGAAATCTTTTCCTGTTCTTTTCTGTCTCATTTGTGGAAGTCTACCCCACTGCCACACCTTGAACCTTGATGGAATAAGGACGATATTAAGCACAGAAGTGGAAGGAAAAAAAACAAAAAAAAAATCCTCCCAAAGTACACAGCTTTGAAATCTGCACTGAGGTGATTTGGGCCTCTCTTATCAAACTGAGAGATGCTGATCACAAACACAGCAGGAGGGCTCCTGGTACTTACAGGCTCCAGGTCTCTGATGCTCTCAGGGAACTCACGGACACTGAGCAGGAGATCCAGCCTCTGGCCCAGCTGAGGGATTTTACACATCTGCACAGAATTGAGCAGAACCAGAATAAAAACTCACATTTCTACCAAAACATGCATGTACCTTTTATTATTTATTGAGCCAATTGTGCCATTGTTTGCCTGATTTCTGTGCTCATTTATTCATTTTTATTCTGAGCCTTAACCCTGTGGATGCACTCTGGTACATACCTGCAAATTCACTGTATGCCCCTGGGCAGACATCATCAAAATCAATTGCAATCCTTTCTTGCGAGCAAAAATGGTTAAATACACATAATTTTATAAATTATGGCTTTTAGATTTGGGAATCTAGGTTTAGGTCAGGAAAAATCAGTTCCTGCTCTGTAGGAAGAGGAGGAAATGTGACTTGGAGACACAAAGGGATCCATAATTTTCTTTTTGTTATCTACCTGTCTCAACTCTCCATCAGAATAATCCTTTTATACTGATTCTGGGTGAGAGTGTAAACTGAAGTTCTAAACAACAGCTTCTTGCAGTGGTTTTAGCTTGGAGAATGTCCTAAAAATAGGATGTGGTGTCCTTTTAATACTGAAACTCCTCACCTCTAACATAAACTGGTCAACCACGTGCAGCTCTGAGCAAGATCCCTTGAAGGACAGGTACCTTTCTGCATCTTTGGCTGTGGGCAAATATCTGTAAAGAGAAAATTAAAATTAGATTAAATTAAAAATTAAATTAAAATGTCCTTTTCATTCAATATTCTGATAAAATAGTCATTCCATCCCTTGCCCTGGAATTTCCTACATTTTGTGTGGTTTATGTGTTTCATATTTTTTGCTTTTCCTTTGTAAGCATTTGAACCAACTGTGAGATGGAAAGCAAAAGTGACGTGCAGACACCTCTGGATATCTGGAAATGCTTCTGAGGAGATAAGGCTTGAAAATAACCAGAATATCCAGCTGCAGACAGACAGAGAATTCAGAATGACAGAGTATTTTAGAAAAGGCAAAACCATGAGACAGAGGAGTTCAGGTCTCATTTCCAAAGAGACTGGATCCTTCTTTTACCTCTGTTATCACAGAAACACTGAATATCCTGGCTGGAAGGGCCCCACAAGATCCTCCTGGCCCTCCAGACACCCCAACAACCCCACCCTGGGAGGTTTCTCTTCTTTATCATCATTTTTACACATTTTTTTTTTAATTGCTTAAGCAGTGACAGCACAAAAGAGAGACCCACAACTTCCTGCCTTCTGCACAAGGTCACAGAATATCCTCCAGGGATTTTTACAAGATTGATGTGCCCAAATAAGCCTCCACCTGGAAAAAAAAAACAACACAGCAGAGAAAGATCTCTTGCTTTGGAGATCTCCCTGCCTGCCTGGAGGAACTGACAGCATTTCTTCAGAAAAATGGAATCCATCTCAGACCTCACACGGGAGGAGTGTAAAGAAGCTGAAATAAGTATTCAGGTCTACTCTCTTTTCTTTCTCTTCAAACAAACTTCTAAATTTGCAGCAGGAATGATTGAACATTCATGGGCAGAGCTATACATTTCCAGTAAAAGTCAGGGGATTTACTCAAAGACGGGAAAAAAAGCAAATATTTTAGCACGTTAAACACAGGACAAACACAAAGATTTATTTGACTGTTGTCAATAATTAATATGACATTTCAATTGTGAAATTGCTGGGGTTTGAATTAACTCTATATTGTAACAGATTAAAATGTAATCCTTTCAGCCCACTTTCTCATCAAGAAAAAAAAATGAATTTTCATTCAAAAATAAGTTAGCTGTTGGCAAATGAAAGGGTGTTTATTCATCATTAAAAATAGTTTGAGCTTTTAAGCAAATTCATAGAATTTCTTTTAAAGGGTGACAGCAAATATCTTCATTTAATCAGAAGTCTGATACCCCATAAAATTCTTTAGCTGCATTATGCATAGAAAATGGAACTAACAGATTATCTGGAAGGTTTAAAGCTTAAAGCAGTAAACAATGGGAACCATGAGAAAGGAGGCACAAAAACATGTGAATGCATTCCATAAATATCTTTTTACACCAATGCAGCTCTAATGGAATTTGCACAATGACAAAGACTCCAATTTCTCTGAAAAAAGAATTAAGTTTAGAGAGACACGGAGTGCTTTACTGTGCAAGACATGAGGATAAAGAATCATTCAGAGATGGAGAGGTTTCTGTATCAAATCCATATTATGAATAAATATCTTATGATATCCCACCACTCCCACTGGATGCATGAGCAGGACACTTTGCTCCCTGGTCACAGCCTTGAAAATGGAATTTTGGCTTTGACTTTGAGTATTTGTCACTCTCTGAGAGCAGGATTTGGGCATTATGCCCCAGCTCAGACACTCTGACAGGTACAGTTTGCACTGAGAGGAATTTTCCAGCCCTGCTTGGACTCCTGTCCTGCCCACGGGTTCTCAGTTAACTGGAGGCTGAGGTGAACTTTTTGCTCTATTTGGCTCTTCTTCTCAGGGTCAGGATTAAAAGTGTGAGAGGCAGAATTTTTGTTGGGATTTGGATGTTTATGATTTCTTATCTCAGTTCCAGCCTCACTGACCATGAGTGCTTCTACCTGCTGAGTTAACAGAGCAAAAATGGAGCACAGAGTTCTGTCTGCAAGGTCCTCTAAGCTTAAACTACCTAATTATGAGATGCCAATTAATTTAACTTTTAACCCAATAACTAATCACCCATGTTCTGAACTGTGGATTTTTTCAGCTGATCACACAAAATCACACAAACTTGTGGAGGACGAGGAGGACAATGAGGAGAAGGAGAAGGAGAAGGAGAAGGAGAAGGAGAAGGAGAAGGAGAAGATTCCCTAAATCCATCTTGTTACATATATTACTGAATCCCAAAACTCCAATCTCTAAATCTCTCACCCTGTGAGATAACACACTTCTATCCAACTCCACCCTCACAAATCTCAGTGCTATCACCCAATTTTGGAAGCCTTTCCCACAGCCTCAGGTGAAATGCAGTGTATCTTTGATATCTCAGTGTATTTTTGAGGATCAGTCCCTGTCAGCACAGAGAGTCTGATATTCTCTGTGCCCAGGGTTCTGACAGGAGGCCACAGTTCTCAGAGGTGACATTTCCCACTGGACATGTGAGTGGAAAGCTCTGCAGAAGTGCTGAGTGCTCTCTTTGGGTAGTGCCAAGCCCACCACAGAGCATTGTGCCAGGGGAACGTGGGAGTGGTGATGCTCCATGAGAATTCCTTCCATTTCCCAGTGCCTTGGGAATCCAAGCTCTCATTTTAAGATGAATCTCAACTCTTTCAGTCACACCCAAAACTCTTGGGGTGGGAAAAGATACAGCTTGCTTTCAGTGCAAGATTTGCACATGGATCCATTGATCTGGGCAGTAAATAATAATCCCAGGGACAGAATCCTTGAAGCCAGAGAGCATCGTTTGAATCCTTGAAATTATACAGCACAGAGAAATGCAACAATCAATATCCTTTACACAGTCCACTGCTGGGAATATTCCCTCAGCATTACTGCCATCAAAGAAAGACTTAAAGGGAAAAAAAAAAAAAGATATTTCAAGCTTCATTGCCATCATTATTATTATTATTGTCTGATGGCAAAGAGCCCAGAGGCCATAAATCAGTGATGTCACAACAGTTTCAGCAGCCTGGAGAGCCTGGACTGAGTCTTCAGAGTCAGGGCTGAATCCTGAGCACAGAGTGGGGTCGTTTGAACTGAGGGGATGCCCTGGGAAATGGGGCTGGAGAAATCTCCTTTCCTTCTGCCCTTCCAGAAACTGGAGAGCACCTCTGTGCCCAAGGCGTTTCCCTGCAGTTCTTTCCTGCCCAATTTCAGCACTGCAATCAAAAATTTCTCTTTTCATGGAGCCTTTAGGGTCAGATTTTCAGCATCCCCTCAGCGGGGCCATGCAGCTCCCAGCAGATCCTAATTGGTGTGCACCAGAGTGGGGTTTAATTTAATTTTTAAATTAACAAGGAAATACCTTCCAGAATCAAAAAACATTTAAATACCCAGCGTCCGGCCCATGTCCCTTCATACCCCAAAAACCATCACACAGAATGACATTAATTCCATATTTCATGTCTCTTCTTCCTCACATCACTTCCCAAGTACAGCTAGGATTCTGCAGACTTCAAATGTACTGTCTCAGGTCAGGATTTTAAGGCCAAAATTAAACTGATTCCACAAGAAGCAGAAACATCAATTATTTACTTCCTCACTTTCTCTGTCAGTGTCTTCTTTATCCCAGTTTTCTTTAGCAAAGCACTATTTTTTTTGCCTCATTTTGAAGCAAGGATCAGTTTCACAACAAGCTTTTGCACGTAAAAATGTTTATTAAGATGGCCCAAGTATCACACTGGGACTGGGATGTGGAACAGATCCCACTCTAGGATCTAGGACTTCTTTCTACATCTCAAACTATTCAAGGAGATAAAATCCAGCTCCTGTGAATTTCACACACCAATAGTTTGCTTGCACTCCTGAAATCTGCTCAGTTTTGTTAAAGCTACAGAAATCTCAGCTTTGCTTTTAACCCCCAAATCTCTGCCACCCAGACACTCAAATATTCCCAATCTCCCGTCATCCCACAAAACTCCTTTAACTCTTGCCTGCCTTCCCCCTCTCCAAACCAACCTTCCAAACTTCACATCATTTGCAGAAGATCCCAAAACCCAACAATTCCCCCCCAAAATTACCTTCTCAGTGCTGTAATCTGCTCATCTGTGAGCCCACCGTTCTCCTCGTGGATGATGAACAGTTTGTCCTTCAGCTCGCTTGGTTTTATGCGGAAACTTTTAAGAAAAATGTCTGGAGAAAAAGGATTCTTGGGTCACTTGGAAGGAAATGCTATGGGGAACCGAAGTATCTCATCTATACTTAGCAGAATTTAGAAAGAAAGCAAAAAAAAAAAAACCAACCAAACAACCAGAATACAAAATATTTAGCAGCTGCTATCATAAGGCCAAAACTCAGGCTTCATATTTTCTTTAAATTTACATAGCAGTCATCAAGAAAAAACAAATCTGAGGATGATTTTTTTGCTCTTACTGATACCTGCTCCCTGTGTGGCAGAAATTTCTTTTTCCAACAAGAATCCATTAGGGAACTTGGCTTTTATTTGTATTTTCTCCCACACTGGCCTTGAATTTAATGTGGAGATCTCCCAGAACTCTCACTTTCCTCTGGTGTTCACAACTCCACTCCAAATCTCCAGAATTTTTAACCTACTGAAGCACTTTGGAGCTTCATCTTTTTATTCATTAATTTAAGGACCGGGGTTTTGCAGCACTTGCAGGAAGATTAATCAGAATTCTCAGGATCAAATTAACTTTTGATCTGAGCAATGTCCATTATAATAAGGATATGCCAGAACTCTCATTGATGAGGAGAAGATTAAGAAAGGGATGTAGAACATCCCAGTGAAAAACGCTGTAAGAGGAACAGGATCAAAAGGAGGAATGGTGCTATTTGCAAAGCAAAAGAAAGACATTTCCTCAAAGAAACTGCAATAATTTAGCAGATAAAAGTGCTATTACAAGATTCTTTTATCTCTAATAGCATTTTCCCATCACTCTTCCTTTTAACCCTTCAAATTGTTAGTCAAGGGATGCAATAATTCCAAGTTATCTCCATTTACATTTCCCAATTAAAACTTTACATGCTGTCCAAAATATGTTTTTTCTTATTCATATTTATCAAGATGAAATCATTAAAACCTCAGAACTGACTGCCCCAAATTCTTTACACTTGTAACCATCTTAAAGCATCTCTAGGTTATAGAAATTTTTTGGAGAGGCATTTTTGTAACAGAAATCAGAGTGCTCTTTGAAGAACAACTACTGCTGTTCCTTTAATATCTAACACTTCTCATCAAGGGAATGAAAAGACCTTCACAATATTTTATTAGGAAGACCAGGACTGGGTGTTGAGCTGCTTCATTAGCTCTGAAAAGCTCTTCTAGGTCAGGCTTTTGGTGGAATCCCAGCAGAAAAAGGAGAGCAAAGGGTTCAATTCAAGAACCCTGTGCACAGCCTGAGCTTTTGGCCAGGGAGAAGTCAAAAATTCCAGAGCTGGAGCTTCTCCAGAAGCTCCTGAGACCATCCCAGCTCCCCCTGCACATCTTTCTTGTCCCCACTGCAGCACAGCACCCCATGTGCTGCCCCCCAGCCTGCTCCTGGGGACTTTGCAGCCCACAAAATTGGAAAAGCCTTTGAAGCCAGAGGCTTAAATTGATTTCACAGGGGTTGTGGATGACTTTAAACATCTGCCCCAAGAGAGCAGCATCACAGCTCAGTGGCTCAGCCAGGTTTGGACAAAAAAAAAAAGCAGCTGGGGGGTTCATCTCTGCAGCATCAAGGGCCACATTTGGAGCAACAGAGCCATGGGGTGTGTTTGACAAAGAGAGAAGCACTGAATGAAAAGGTACTTTCCATCAGACAATAAACTGATAGCTCATCATTCAATTACATCAAATAGGCTATGTGGACAAAAACAGAGAAATTAATATAGATTCCTGTCTTTTTCTGCTATATGATCCATTAGGTATTGTATTCCGTAGAAAAACAAGGAAATAATGTCATTTGTGCAAAAAGGATCTGTTGTTGCTGGAATTGCATACAGCTGCAGTAATAAACATGGTGTCAGTCAGTAATGCAAGTGTGCAACAAGAACCAGCCACTGAAACGGCCAAGTTTGCTTTTCACACCCAGGCTTATGTCATAGAAAAGCTGTATAACAACAAAAGCCAAACTGAGGCAGAGTTCCCACATAAAAAGTAATTTCCTTGCATTAAAATTGTTGCTGGATATTTACACCCAACCTTGATCACTGCCTGTGGAATGGCAGAGAGCACAAAGAGCAAATGCAGGCTCCCAGAGAGGAGCACACAGCTCCTGTTAATGCACTCACTGAAGTTATGTGCAACTTTTCTGTCCAGCAGGATGTGCTGATTCACTGAAGGCTCACTGCCCAAAGGCACTGCTGTGTCCTGGATCTGGAACTGCTCACAGAGCCTGTACACATCTATTTTTCTCTTGCACGGGTCACACGATCCCCAGACAGATTTTTGAATCTAAAAATACAGGAGGGACACAGGGTAAACAAAAAGCCAGAAGAACAGAGGCCCTTTGTTCAAACACAGAGAGGGCCATCCAGGTCATTTTGTGGCACAGCTGGATCCTTATAACCATCCATGCCAGACAGGCTATGATATTTAGGGTTTTTTTCCCTTTAACAGCTACCCTCAGTCCCATCCTCACCTTGTCGCAAGGAACGACATCCCAGTGGAAGGCTTTGGTTCTCTTTGCTGCTGGAGAGAGACTGCAGGGCTGTGGGAGGGCAGGTGGGGCTGGTGGAACATCAGCCCTGCCCGTGGCAAGGGACAGAGCTGCTGGTGGGGCTGGGGCTGGGGTTGGGGTTGGGTTTGGGGTTGGGGCTGGGGCTGGGGTTGGGGTTGGGGTTGGGGTTGGGGTTGGGGTTGGGGTTGGGGCTGGGGTTGGGGTTATCTCCCACTCTGCAGCTTCTGGTTTGCTCAGGCTGCTCCTCGCAGAGCTG
>CM031874.1:10885677-10915869 GCA_018697195.1 Certhia americana | reverse complement strand
GGGGTTGGGGCTGGGGTTGGGGTTATCTCCCACTCTGCAGCTTCTGGTTTGCTCAGGCTGCTCCTCGCAGAGCTGCCCCCCAAGTGGGGATGCTCCTCTCTCTGCTCATTTAGAGGCACAATAAATTCCTCATAATCAGCTTCAGGGGAGCTGCATCCCAGAGATCCCTGTTGGGACAGGGGGACAGCGCTGCCCAGCTGGCAGTGGCTCTCCAGGAGGGACAGCCACTCCTTCTGCAGCCTGCCAGCAGCCTCTGGATGGTTGTTGTGGACAGTGAGGGGCAGCCGGAACCTGAAAGGGAAAAAAGTCATCTGGAAATGAGTCCAAGAGTTAGAAGACTTTAGAGTTAGAAATGTAGTTAGTAAGATATAAGCAATGTATTTTATTATTAAGAGGTATAGCAGGGGTTAGAAAGATTAAGAGCAATAAAATTCTAGTGAGGAAATTAAGAGAAGGGGCTAAGGGTTTAATCATTAACATATGGGTATAATAGGAACAAATGAGGCAAAAACAATCTGCCATGGATTTGATTCAGTTATTGTGAAAAATCAGAAATGTACCTGGGTTTTTGATAATTGGAGCCAAGGAAAGAGCCTGGACCATAACTAAGGGGTCACAAAGACCTGGCAATGGGACAAAGTGGTGAGGAAGACTCCTTGCTTCCTCCCACACGCCCACTGACCCAAATCAAGAGACCACTGCCTCAACTAAGAAGAGAACTACACAATCACTATGGACATCCAACTAATTAAAATACAATGTGGGGACAGGGGATGAATATGTACAGGTGTGTTAGGTAACTTTATAAATATGCATGATTTTGGGGAATAAATGGAGAACCAAGGCTTTGTGAATTTAGCACGTCCTTAGGACACTGTGAGTCCTCTGTGCTCCAGAGCTGTAATAAACATACTGATCTTTTAACTACAACTAGTTGAAGGATTACTTTACAATGTCTGTGGCATTTTAATGCATCAGAAACACCAGGAAGTGTCAGTGTCACCCTGCCTAACGCAGAGGGTCCTGCTCTGAGCACAGAATCCCCAGAATCCCCAGAATCCCAGGATCCCCAGGCTGGAAGAGCCCTCCAGGAATATCGAGTCCAACCCAGCCCCAGCTCCTCACCCAGACCCTGGCACCCAGAGCCATATCCAGTCTGGCTTTAAACACATCCAGGGATGGTGACTCCACCACCTCCCTGGGCAGAACATCCCAGTGCTTTATTATTCTTTTCATGGACAGCTTTTCCCTGCTCTCCAGCCTGTATTTCCCTGGAGCCTGTGCCCTCTAGTTGAGTCAGTGCTGTCTGCAGAGAGAGCCCAACCCCGCTGAGCACAGCCCCTGTCAGGGAGCTGCAGAGAGTGCTCAGCTCAGCACAGAGTCTCCTTTGCTCCAGGCTCAGCACCCCCAGCTCCCTCAGCCCTTCCTCACAGGATTTGTGTCCACAGCTCCTCTCCAGCCTCTCTACCTCCTTTGGACACACTCCAGCATCTCCACGAAGGCTCTGCCTTCTCAGAGTTAACTGCTCACATGTTTGAGGCTGGAGAGGTGAGGTTTTGCCATGCATTGACTGTGCATGACCTCACTATCCTTGCTCTCCACCTTGGGAAAGGAGCAGCGTGTTACACCTGGCTGGGGGGGGAGCAGGAACTCAGAACCTGCTCACATCTGTCCCAGCAGCTGCCTCAGGCATCTCCTGCCCAGCTCCTGACCTGGAAACTCCACTCACCTCAGTTCCACACTGGATTCCTCCTGAAAATCCTCACCCAATCTCTGCACACCCATGGGAGGGGGGGTCACCTATGCAATTCTGGTGATCTCATTTCTCCACTGTTGTTATTTCACTCTGGGCCATTGAGATCCTCTGCTGCCTCACCCTGCTTCAGCAAATTATTAATCCCCAGCTGTACTTACAGGTAATGGTGATCTCTGGTGTGGAGGGAGAAGGTGCTGCAGCCACTGGGGTCCCTGCTGACCCCCACATTGCCAGCTGCCAGAGGAATGGTGGCTGTGAGAGGGGCTGCAGGGCTCCTGCCCCCCAGCCCAAGGCAGTACAAAGCCAATTCTCCCTCCCGTAGCTGTGCCAGGCACCTGGAGGACAAGGGATGGAGACACAGCTCAGTCCTCATTGACTTCTTGTTTACACAGCCTGGCCCTTCTTCAAGCACCTCCCACATTTTTACAGCATCCTCCGTGGAACAGGCAAAAATATCAATAGTAGAGCATAAAATCTTTGAGACTTTCTTTATTTGAGAGTTTCTTGTTTTCACCTAACACCTGAATGAAGTGCGACATAAAATCTGAACAGCCAGCCACGCCCAGGGAGAGCTAAAATTAAATCTGACCATCAGATCACCCAAGTCCTGTTAATTTTTTAGCTATTCTCTGTCCCTCCCTCTCCATCCACTCCTCTTGTTTATTTGGGATCTCTGAGCTTTTAAAGGAATCCAACTGTGACTGAGCAGTACAGAACGCGACAAGGGTTCAGAGTTTCTGTGTCTTCCAGGTTTCACAACACCAAACTGGAAACAAATCACCCAATTTAGTTCCCAATCACCCAGTCCAACACCCCTCTCTCTTGGAAATCCTGTTACTCCACGGGAACTCATCCTGGACCCCCTCATTCCCAGGAGTCACTTGGCAGGAAAGGGTCAAAGTGTTCTGCTTTGAGGGTTTTCCAGCAGAAGTGACTGTGCCAAAATTTGGGGAAAAGCTCTTTAAATTATAATTAATCCTGGAAGAAATTGCCTGAGCATAAAGAGCTCCCATTCCAGCAGAATCCTCTTCTTCATCCTCTCTTCTGGAATTCTGCCCTGCTCTTTATAACAGAGGTCCCAACAAGAGGTTGGGTTTTACTGTGGGTTTTATTCTTATTTAAGATTTTGCCTTCTCATTTTCCTGGAGGGCTTCTGCCTTTCTTTATCATTCTGGCAGTTCTAGCAAAACCCTCTTTCCCTCCACTCCCTCTTCAAGGTGTGGCTGGTTGATTAAGGTGTTCTATGAAGAATTTAAATAAGTTTAGCTGCTTCAGAACAAATTAAACAAAAAATATAAATTGTCTCTATTCCCACACAAACAGTCAAGGTGATAAGGATTGTTTAATGGAGCTGCCAGTGCTATTGATCTCTCCTTTCTTCAAGGCAGGGACTTATGGTTTTAACCAGGTCTCCAGATGCTTCCACATCACTTACTTTGCCAAAAATAAAAAGGAGGAAGAGACAGGATTAATATCAAGAAGAAAACAACAAGGGCCTTGCTTTTCAAGATAAATAAAAATCAATTTTTGTTTGTTAACAAACCTGTTCAGTGTTTCAAGCCAACAAATCCTGGACACACTCGAGGATAGTGTTTACAACACATAACAGTGGTAGCCTTTTAAAAGCAATTAAAAGCACTTCCTGTGAACTGTGAAGTCTTTTGAGATAATTGCCCCATGCAGATAATTACAGTGTGAATTTTGTTTCATTAGCTAGACAGAATTTTTTTCTCCCTCTCTCTTTCTCTCCTTTGATGGTTTAAGAAATTCCCAGGTGTTTTAGGAGCTGTCTCAGGGAAGGTTGGTTTCTTTGCAGAATGGGGGCAGACCATGGAAAATCATTGGATTACTGAGAATGGAGGGAAAAGCCACAAGAAAAACAAAATCCTGGCATCAACATTGTTCTGAGCACCATCACCATTAGAGATTTGTGCTGCCAATGCTCCCAGCAGGCTCCAGATCACAACTTTGGGTTTTTGGCTACCACTACTGCACTGACAGCTCACTGTAGTGCTGCCATCTCATGCAGATTGGACATGTACCTTTACACTTCAAAAAAAAAAAAAAAAACCACTAAATAATTCAGTTATTATCAGCACATTCAAAGCTAAATGCATCTATCAGAAATTTTAACAAAATCCAGAGTTCATACTTCACCCATTCAGTGGAGTTTAAAGTGTTCTGCTGCAAATCCAGCAGCCCTTCATGGATCACATCACATTCTGCAGGTCTCTCAGGGCAGGACTCCACTGGTGTCTTGTAAGAATTGCTCTGTATAACTCTGCTCAGCAGGTAGATTATCTAGATAATAAAAAAAGAAAAAGGAAAAAAAATATTTTCCACCTTAATTCCCTTGTATAAGACATCAATAGTTGGATTTTACAAGTACAAAACCACAGTCAAATGGGTAAAATAAATCAAAATAAAATAACTCATCTCTTTCTATGATGCAAAACTGCTTAACTGCAATTTGGTTTTATGCCCACAGTTCTAAACCTGTCAGTTGAAGGAGAATATAGTTTTACTCTGAAGGGGTTACTGTAAACCAGAACTTTTTAATTCATATATAAAGCAGTCCAGGATAGTTTCTGTTCAGCTCAGTTCAAGCCCAAGCAGCACTCGATTGATTCAGCTGAAAATCTCAGACAGTGCTCAAAGATGAATCACTGGGTCCTTTCTCAGCATGAGGACAATCCTCATTCATCCTTAAAATCGGGCATTTGGTAAAATATCTCATACAGACAACAAAAAGTGCTTCAAAAGTTCCAGTTGGGATTCAGCTGTGCACATCACCAGCTTTGTTCGCTTGTTTTAACACTCCCAGAGCACTTCTGTGAGAAATGGGATCCCAGAGAGCTCCCAATGCCTGGAGCATCCAGGCTCAGAGCTAGAGATGGACACAAAGCCTGACCTAAGGCCTTGGAGAAGGCTTGGCAGTGTAGAACAGTAAAACTGGCATTTCTAGTTTAAATAGAAATATGTTTCAAACAAGTAAAAAAATGTCTAGTATAAGCAAATAAATATGGTAAGCAAGACAGTGGAAAATATTAAAGTTTGTTAATAGAACCTGTTATAGAGTTGTTAAAAGTAGAAGATGCAGCAATAAGTTTTTGTAGAATTATGAGTGGATAAAGAGATGAACTGCAGTAGAAATGCAGCAAACAAAGCAATTAATGATTGGCTGATGAAGATGCCAGAGAACTTTGTGGAAGAAGTTAATTAGGTAAGAAATTTATTAAAGACATTGTAACTAGAATTAAGAGAGTTTTCTGGTGTCATGGTGCTGAATGTAACAACCTAAAGGTCTCACCCTGCCCTGAGACTGATTTTGCAATAAAAAATAAAAATTAAATCATCCTTTAATCACCACATATCACTTGTATTCCGGACACAGTTCCAGTTCCAATGCTGCAGAACTCTCACATCTCACCTCAGGCTGCCTTTACACCCCCAGTCCTCTGAACTCTGCCAAAATCCTGAGGTCAAACTCCATCCTGAGCTCACATTCCCTTTGTCCCATGTCCCAGCACCAAGGGGATGAATCCATCCCTCCTTCCCTGCCTCCACAATGCCTGCAGCCTGCCGGGATTTACAAAGGTGCCTTCAGGAGGCTGTCCTGGAGCAGAGGCCAGGCAGAGCAGAAGGATAAATTGGGGATTTATTCCAAGGCCTCCCTGGGCACACCTGGGCAGCACCAGAGCCCGGCTGGGACACACCCAAGGGCAGCCCAAAATGGGCACAGAATGGACACCCGGCCACCAGGGCTGACACTTGGAGAAGTTCTGCTCCAGCAGCACCTTGGAGTTCATTGTGCAATTCCAGCTCCAGCTTAGGCAGCTCCATCCTCCTTGCTTTTCCTTCTGCCTTCCCCCTTGGCTTTGTTCTTGGGCCTGGAAGTTGTCCTTGGTGCCAAACTGGAGAAGGAATTGTTTTGTGTGCCTGCTGTGTGCAGAGAGCTCAGGAGCACTGAATACGAAACCTAAAACTGCCCACTGAAACAGCACAGAGTCTGAAAAATATAAAATTTAAAACTTAAGGCCTCAACAGCAATGGTTTTCCAAACCCACCTTCCTTTTATCATCAAGGGACACAGCCTCCAGCTCATAGTCCTGCCTCCCGTGGAACACGAT
The DNA here is from genome assembly GCA_018697195.1 of Certhia americana. Classification (NCBI taxonomy): domain Eukaryota; kingdom Metazoa; phylum Chordata; class Aves; order Passeriformes; family Certhiidae; genus Certhia; species Certhia americana. The sequence continues at coordinate 10,909,983 of CM031874.1, read as the reverse complement.
GCTGAAGCGCCTCCTCTCAGTGTCCTCACAGCCCTTGACTTGTGAGAAAGGGAATTGCTTCTTGATAATCCCTTTCTCAATGTTAAAAATGGTCCTGGTGTTGAAATCGAGCTGCAATAGAAAATTTTGCATCACTTGAGTCCATCTTTGTTGAAATGCAAGGGCAGCATCCCAGTATTACCATGTGAAGGTGTTTAGATAAAAAAATGGAATAAAAATAATTTTAAAATTACATTCCACCATCAAGATATTGCCCAATGTTGGTTTTAGTCACAAAAAAACCCCCAGATATTCCTTGCAAGCTGCGTTTCCATACATCTCTTTTGGCAAATATGCATCCATTTATCACTCTGAAATATTATTTCTTTTTAAAACTCTCCTTGTCTCACAAAACCCAGTGCAGAAGCTTCCCCTTCAGCACAAACTAATGGCAGAACCACTCACTCAGTTCCTCCCTCCCTGCAATCTCTGAAATGCAGGTGGTTAGAAAAGCAGTTCTAAGTTAAAAGTTAAAAATTTGTACGTGCAGCCCACGCCACCAAATGCCCACTCTGTGGCCTTTCCTCCTGTCCTGTTTACAGCAGGAAACCTCCAAAGCAGAACCTTTCTCATGATTATCTCTGACTTTTGAAGAATTAGAGAACTGAAATTGAACTAATCCAGATTCCCAGACTGATAACATCCACGTCTACAACACATCTCTCCATTTTACCACTCTACGTCTAAACAAATAACCTTTTCACACCAAAAAATAGTGGAAAATGTTGGAGAAATTCTGTTTTGTACAGTTAAGAGGTAGTAAATAAAAACCACCCTGTGGCATGCATGATTTGGATATGTTCATTATCAAATTTTGTCCAATCTTCAAGAAGTTTTAGTAAAATCCAGGGGGAAAAAAATGAGATCTTTGTCCCTGACTTCATGAAAGCATTAAATCACTGTTATTGACAGAAGTTGTTCTTGTTGACAGAAGTTTGCTTTAATATAGTTTTATGCACTGCCCCAAAAGTGAAAATTTTGAAAGTTACCTGCAAAATCCGTTTCTGCCACCGGTAGTGTTTGTATTTGTAGATAATGAAGTTAAATTGGGACCCAGTTAATGAATCCTGTGGATCCTGGAAAACAGAACAGGAATCAGCAGCACTTCCCATGCTGGGATAATGTTTGGCCACCCACATCCAGCTGCTGTCAGGTGAAATCTCTCTCTGTGAACAGCACTGGAGGGCTGCAGGAGAATTCCACATGGAGACAGAGGGAAGCAGCCTCCTGACTCGTGTTAATTCCATTAATGAAGGTGGGGAGAGAGATTATTCACCAGGGCAGGGACAGGACAAGGGGGAAAGGCTTCAAACTGACAGAGAGTGAGTCTGGCTTAAATGTGAGGCAGGGATTCTTTACTGTGAGGGTGGTGAGACCCTGAAAAGAGAAGACTTCCAGTGCCTGAAGGAGCTGGAAACATGGAGAGAAAAGATTTACAAAGGATGGAGTGTCAGGTCAAGGGGGAATGGCTTCACACTGAAATTGAGGAGGTTTAGATGGGATATTGGGAAGAAATTCCTCCCTGTGGAGGAAGGAAGGCACTGGCACAGGGTGCCAGAGAAGATGTGGCTACCCCTGGATCCCTGGAATGGTTCCAGACAGGGCTTGGAGCATCTAGGATAGTGGGAGGTGCAGGGAGGTGAGACAAAATGAGCTTTAAGGTCCCTTCCATGAGAAAAATTCATCCACAAACACCAGAGGTTGATGTCCAAAAAAGAGACAGAGGAGTCCTTTGACTTTATTCCAATAAAGGCAGAGGCCATGGGACATTCCCTGGGGTCTCGATTTTTGGAGGATGCAGCCTTCATTTTATCCCAATTTCCCTCCCTTTTTATCCCAATTTCCCTCCCTTTTAATCCCAATTTCCCAACCCCATTCCCCTCTCTCTTTCCCCACTGCCTGAGCTCCTTGACAGGCACAGACTGCCCAGAACTCCTGATCCCTCACATTCCCCTCTAATGCAGAACCCTCCCTTTTCATTTTTAATTCTTATGGAATTGATGGTTTCTCCCCATTGTTCCTTCCATCTTTCAATATCCAATTTCATTTCTCAGCAAACCTACAGTTTGTTTGTAAAGGCAAATATCTTTTTTTCCATTCATCAATCAGTGAAATCCTTCCCATTCTTCCCTTTCTCTCTCAGTGCTGGTTTTATCCATCAGCAAACCCACAGACAAATCCCTCATTCCTCTCACTTCCAACCCAAATCATTCTGTGGCTTTGCAATTCCATGATTCTACCCCACATTTATTAATCCAGAACTTGTTGTTACCCTTGGAATAACAGCCCTGGTATAGATTTGAACTCCTTAATCCAGGAAATTCCATCAGTGCAGCCACAGCATTCCATGGAACAGGCATCCCACAGGACACAGGCAGCACCAGCCAGTGCTACCTGTGCTCTTTGGTTGGGAACTAGGCTCTTTGTGATTCCCTAGATGGGATTGGATCCTTGGAAGCAATCCATAAACACTCCTCAGAACACCTGTATAAATTACAAAATACATCAAAGGAGTGGCCTTACCTTTTCAGCAAACACCTCCTTCTGGGCCAAATGCAGAGCTCCTTCGATGCTCACTTCTTTATTTTTCACCATGTTCATAATTTTGAGGATTTTTTCCTGGCTTAACTAGAAGAAAAGAAAAAAGAGTCAATCAAATGTTTTTAGAGACTGTTTTCTCATCTGGCTGTGAAGGATACAGAGTGCTCGTGACACAGCCATGGTAGCTGCCATAAAATCACAATTTCACTCATATTTTATGTTCTACTGACAACCTGCCCAGCAAATATAATCTCCCTTTGAAACCCAGTGAAAGTCCACAAGATATCAAATATACAGGGGCTTTTACAACTTTAGAAGATGTGGTGGTAATATCTGGAGACAGAACTGCCAGAGGGAAACATTTTTGAGTTAGAAACCCTGGCAAGAAGTGAAAACATCAATTTTACATGGGAGCCTGCCTCACCCTGAGTGTAAAGCCCTGCACACAAGACAACATGAAAGAAAAATCAGGAGCATTTGAAATGTTCAGGGTGAAGAGGGGGCAAGCTGCTGCTGCTCCAGCGAGGTGCAGCTGCTACAGGGACTTGGTGAGGCACAGGAAAAGTCAGAGTTGCACTTCCCCTTTTTCTCTCCCCAAAACAGGAGCTTGAGCTGCCAACGAACTCCCACACAAATTCCTGTCACTGCTGAGTGCAGCAGGTGCAGCTGTGATGGTGTCAGGAAAATTCATCCACAAACACCAGAGGTTGATGTCCAAAAAGGAGACAGAGGAGTCCTTTGACTTTCTCCCAATAAAGGCAGAGACCATTGGACATCCCCTGGGGTCTCTACAATGTTTGGAGTACACAGCCTCCTTTTTATCCCCATTTCCCACCTTTTTATCCCAATTTCCCTCCTTTTTATCTCAATTTCCCTCCTTTTTATCCCAATTTCCCTCCTTTTCATCCCAATTTCCCTCCCTTTTTATCCCAATTTCCCTCCTTTTTATCCCAATTTCCCAACCCCATTCCCCTCTCTCTTTCCCCACTGCCTGAGCTCCTTGACAGGCACAGACTGCCCAGAACTCCTGATCCCTCACATTCCCCTCTAATGCAGAACCCTCCCTTTCCATTTTTAATTCTTATGGAATTTATTATTTCTCCCCTTTGTTCCTTCCATCTTTCAATATCCAATTTCATTTCTCAGCAAACCTACAGTTTGTTTGTAAAGGCAAATATCTTTTTTTCCATTCTTCTATCAGTGAAATCCTTCCCATTGTTCCCTTTCTCTCTCAATGCTGGTTTTTATCCATCAGCAGACCCACAGCTTGTTTGGAAAGACAATTCCCTCATTCCTCTAAATGGCAAAGAGGCATCAGGCAAAGAGCAAAGGGCTGAGGGAGGCAGCAGGGACACAGAGCTGCCACTGTCACCCAGGTTTGGGAAGGGGCAGAGAAGGGGCCAGGATGGTTGGGAAGGGGCAGGGAATGGGCCTGGGAGGTTGGAAAGGACCAGGAGAGTTAGAAAGAGGTATGGAATGGGCCAGGATGGTTGGGAAGAAGCAGGCAGGAGGGTTGGGAAGGGGCACAGAAGGGGCAGGAGGATTAGGAAGGACCAGGGAGGGTTGGGAAGGACCAGGGAGGGTTGGGAAGGGGTCAGAGGGGTTGGGAAGGGGTAGAGAATGGGGTCAGGGGCTTTGGGAAGGACCAGGAGAGTTGGGAAGGGGTAGAGAAGGGGGTCAGGGAAGGAGCCTCCCCTGCAGCTGGAGCAGATGTTGAGGACCTGCCCAGCTTTTCCCACACCCAGAACTCTCCCTCCTCTGCTGGCCCTGCAGCACAAAGTCCTCTTGGAGCCACACAGGATCATTGAGGTTGGAAAAACCTTCCAGACCAGTGTGTCCAACCTGTGATCCATCCCCACCATGTCCAGTCCTTCCTTGGCCACCTCCAGCCCCCCAAACACCCCACAGACACCAGGCACAGCTGGTGTGCCCCATAAAAACCATCAGTCCCACCACAGAGTTCCAGCAAACCCCCAGGTTCCCCCTTTCCCCAAGCCACACTGTGCCCAACACTAAATTTTCCTGAATTTCTGCTCCCTCAGCCCCTGGGGGGGGACACACACACTCTGCACGTTTTTACAGCCTCCAAATAAAACCAGAAGCAAGAGAAATATTTTGTTTTTAAAGGCCTGGACTTTTCAATGTTAATACAAAGATGACTTATGGCCCAGCTCCCAGCTGCACTCAGCAATGGGGACAGTGAGGAAGGAGGGAAATGCCTGAAAATTCATATTTCATTCACAGAAGGCTCCTACAACATCCTCCCTGCTCGCAGCTGGAATTTTAAATGGCCACATATTCACCCCTCACACTGAGTAGGATTAGATCTTAACAAGACAATTCCCCACCCAACAGGCTCTGTGGGAGTAAACAGGAATATGGATATATTTGAACTAAAAAACAGAGTTACCTTAAGGCAAAGCTCTGCTAGCTCCAAAGTGCAAGAGCCTATTTATTCAGGGCAGCAGCTCCTGAGACAAAGTTGGAAAGTATTTTTGCCTTTTGGAGAGAGGTTCAAAGAATTTTTGCAACACGCTGACAATTTAAATTTCTTTTATTTTTTTTCTCCCAAGTTAATATTTTAAGATATTTTCTTTTAAAAGAAAACATTGCAGGAAGGAAGACATTCAACTCCATATTCAATTCTTGCTTTTTCTTACCTTCACCAAAGTCTCCTCGAGATTCCAATGAATTCTGCCCAAGATGTGAAAGCAACAAGAAGCATTACTTAATTTGCTTAATAATGGATGAGGGAAAACTTGTTCACAAAAGAGAAACAACTCGTTCTGTGTGGTTAAAGCCAGGAAGGTTTTTTAGGAAGTTAGATCCCTGACAGAGCCCCAAGGAGGCACTGCTTGGGACAGGTTATTTTTGACAGCACCTTGTTGTTTTCCACCTCTCTAGCTCTCTGCACATCTGGAAGCAGGAGGGAAACATTCCCAAAGCAAATAGAGGCAAAAAAAGGCATTTTTCAGCTCCTGAGAATTATTTGTCAGAAGTCTGCCTGGCTCACTTGGGTTGTTGACAATTATGTTTCATGGTATTTTTACTTGCAAACAAGACTTTTGTATCAGACCCTGACCTTTATCATTTTGTGTCTCTAGGGCTTTTCTCTCAGCATGACACAATTTTTGTAATGTGTTTGTTTTGGTTGTATTTTTCTTCAAAAAACCCAAAATTTATCCACCAAAATGCCACTAAGACGGTCTGTTATAGTGTCTAATAAAATGTGACTGGAGTAACCAAACTGAATGTTTTGTACAAGACTGAATAACAAAACTTAGGAAAAAAAATTAAATTCTTCTATTCTAAAGCAGGCACATTAAGGAAATACACGAGATTGTGTTAATAATGCCCTCACTTACCTGCCATGTTAAAGCAGCTTGTTTAAAACAGATTAAATTTTCATCACCCTCCCCAAATTCAGTGGAGCTACAGAAGTGATCTGAAAGAATTCACAATTGAAGGAAGGGACTGGGGCTCCAGAAGGAGAAGTGAATTCTCTGGAAGGAGAGGTGAGGTTTTTATATTTTTGGCCTGGTATAAAATGTGTTTAGTGGGGAGAGAGGAGATTTCTGCCTTGTTCTGGGGCAGCTGCCAATGCTGCCCTGCACATGACCCCTCCCAGGCCTTCCTGCCTCTCCCCATTTACCTAAAAGGACTCACTGGAGGGTTTGCATGGAGTCTAGACACTGTGGAAATATTACTGGAATAATCCCAGCTCTTCCAAGATCCAGTGAAGAAAAAGGGTTTAAAGCCACATCATCCGAGTCACTCCTGAGCAGGGCAGAGGGGAGCACACAGGCACTGCTCAAGGATAAAACACCAAATGTGCTCCTCTGGCTTTTCCCTCTGGCTCTCAGCCTGCAGTGAACACTGGTTCCCTCCCCCAGAGGGTCACAGGATGGCTCAGGCTCCTGTGCAGCCACCTGAGCCCTCTGGGCTTCTCCAGGGGACAATCCAGCCCTGTCCTGTCACCTGAGAGCTCCTGTCCCTGCAGAGGAATTTGAGCTAATGCCAGCTTTTGCTCAGCTCGTTCTTATTCCTCAGACTGGTGCCAGGAGAGGCTCCCTGGAGCAGAGGCTGGGCAGAGTTAAAGGAATAAATCAGAGATTTATTAAAGGAATAAAGCAGGGATTTATTAAAAGGCTTTCCAAGGATCCACCTTGGGCAGGACAAGAGCCTGGCCAAGGCTGCACCCAGGATGGACCCCGAGTCAGGAGTTTTCACTCTTTGATCACTTTGGGTCCATTTCCATGTTGGGGTTCATTGTGCAATTCCAGCCCCAGGTTCTGCAGTCCCACCCTCCCAGGTTCTCCCCTCAGTTCTCTGCTGGTTGCACTTTTGGGGCTGAAGCTGCAGCGCTGTCCTTGGCTCTGGGGCTGGCAAAGGATTGTTCTGTGTGCCTGAGCTGTGAGCAGAGCTCTCTGACACTTTCCATGGAGTTCAGAGTCACACACCAACTGCACACAATGTGGGAAAGAGAAAAACTCAAACTTCAGGCATCAGGACCACCCTACCTGAATCCTACAATGTGACAGCAGTCTGATGCAAAAATGCTGCTGGGATGTGTGTACGTGCATCCCTGGAGGCACAGAGAAGGAAATGTGGCTCCACAGCCCCACACAATTGTCCCCAACATTGGCATGACTGGCTGAGACATCACACCAGGCTCACCTGGGAGGAGATGACAGCTCAGCCACCCCCAGCTCTACCATTTCCTGAGACAGCAAAGCCCAGTCACGCAGAAATCCTGCTCCCTGCACCAAAGGGGAACAATTCTGATTCGATTCTAGTCGAGCTTTTCATTGTTAAGCATTCCTAACACTTGTTCTGATTAAACATTAAACATCCTCAGCTGGCCTCTAAGTTTGGGAAGGACATTGAGATGCTTGGGCACATCCAGAGGAGACAACGAGGCTGGTGAGGGGCTTGGAACATAAACCCTGTGAGGAATGACTGACGAGCTGGGGGTGTTTACTCTGGAGAAAAGGAGACTCAGAGGTGACCTTATCACCCTCTACAGCTCCCTGAGAGGGGCTGTGCTCAGTGGGGTTGGTCTCTTTCTCCAGGTAGCACTGACAGAACAAGAGGACAGAACCTCAAGCTGCACCAAGGGAAAATTAGGTTGGATATCAGGAAAAAGTTTTTCACAGAAAGAGTGATCGAGCACTGGAATGTTCTGCCTGGGGAGGTGGTGGAGTCACCATCCCTGGATGTGTTTAAAAAAGATTGGATGTGGCACTCGGTGCCAGGGTCTGGGTGAGGTGTGAGGGCATGGGTTGGACTCGATGATCTTGGAGGTCTCTTCCAACCCAGTGATTCTGGGAATCTGGGATTTTGGGATCCTCAGCTGCTCCCTGCAAGCAGCAAGAGACAGCAGCTCCTGGGTGTGCAGGATCCACGGGGAAGGTGGGGCTGGGAGAGCTTGTTCCAAATCCTCTGCCCTCCACAGCAGCACCTGCTGTGCTCCAAGGAAAAGGGGGCTCAGCCCAAGAGGAAAGGATCAGGTCAGGGCTAAATGTTGTTTTACAGAGAATTCATTAATTTTGGGACATAAATCTGACTGAACTTCACTCTGCCTGCGTGCTGAACATGTCAGTTAAGTGGTTTCAAAGACAACAGACACAATTTGGATTGCCTTAATGCTCCAGCTTGGTGTTATCAGCTTCCCTCTCCTTATTTATTCACTTTCACCAGGTTTGAACTCAGCCCAAAATGTGCTGAGTGCTCCCAAACATTTCCAGGGGAGTGGTTTTCTCCTAGGACTGGAGTATCTGAGAGGCCTTCAGGTTTAATTTACATGAAATCTCAAACCAGGTGACTGATGTGGTATTTTCATGTGGCAATACCATCTTTTGTAGCCTAGAGACAGACTAATATTATTTGTCAAACAGAGCTGCTATTCATCAAATAAATTATCCATCTGTAATAATGTTTTGCATTATTTTTTGCAGATCCATATCTAGCTGAATAGTATCTGTCAACATTTATTCAAAGAAGAAGGGATTCATCAAAGAGGAGCTTGATTTCCTTGAAAACACTGGAAACTCTGCCACTTCCTGAAGGAGCTAGAGGAATCCAAAGATATTTTATTGCAATTTATTTCTTGGGATAAAGGTACAGAGTGATTGATTATAACAACATAAAAATCTCAAAGAACAGTTCTCAAAAATATGAAGAGATAAATATGAAAAATATGAAGTGATGTGTCCATAGCACAGTTATAATACCAACAACTTTGGCTCTTTTTAATATTGAGAATATCATCAAAACCTTAACATTTCTTACAATTCCCTCTGAAAAAAATGACACTTTATAGGTCGCACATGAGGCAAACACTTCAGATTCTCCCTCAATCACCAGCATGGACCCTCCTGCTCCATCAGCTCTGAGAACTCATCAGGAAATGACACTTGGAAAGTAATTTCACTGCCAAAATTCAGGATAAACTGAGTGGTGCTGCTTGTACAGGAGACTGACTTCGTTTTGTGCTATTCCCTGTTTCATCAGTGATCTGCTGAAGGACTGGAGGTTGTGTTTACTAAATTTGCAGATTTTTATGGGCAGCTGGAAAGAACTGGGAGGGGCATTCAAATTCCAAACAACCTTGACAAATGAGAGCAGCAATAATCTATAATTCAGCAAGCAGAGATAAAAAAAAAAAAATTAAAATCTGGATGTTCATCAGGAACTGCCAGCTTCACAAGCACTGGCTGAAGAACATATTTTTTGCAGAAAAAGCCCAGAAGTTTGAACAGCTTGCAAAGTGACAGCAGTTCCCAACATGGTGCTGTTGCAATAAAAGGGAATTTCCCTCAGGGAGATCCCAGACAGCAGCAAAACACTGAAATAAGAATGCTCAGCACTGACAGAGGATTCTGCTGGAATAGGGGGAGAAGATTCTGAATGCCTCCAGAAAAGAGCTGGATGAGTCCAGCTCAGGATAATGAGAATAATCAGAGCTTTGGAAAACCAGGATTCCCAGGGGAAGGATTGGGATTCCAGGGCAGGCAGAGGCTGCAGGTTCAGGCTGCTCCAGAAGAGAAGGAGCAGAAGGCTCCCAGAGTGGTGGGGTGAAGAGAAATATGAGAGAAATTACAGCAAAAGAGCTTCTGTTGAGATGTTTGGGAAATACAAGGATAACATTGAGCCATCCAGGGGAAATTATGGAGTCTGCCACCACTAAACATCCTGAAGAAGAACTCAACAAATGCTCCAGGCCATATCCAACCTTGTTTTGCACTTTAATTCAGTCCAAGCCTTCAAAGAACTGAAGGTTCTACTGATAAAAAAATTTTGGAAAACTCCATCCAGCCTATGAGCTTTTATTTCCAAGGCAGAGATATTTCCTGGAAATCTCCTTCAGGCAGCATGTGCTGCTTTAGCAAAACCAGCCTCAGCAACACCACAGTCTATGGCCTGGATATTTTAAATTAGACTAGATTTCAAAATAATGCTGAAGTGTGAACTTACCCAGCAATTTCTTGGTGTGCTGGGGTATAGTTTAAATGCTCTGCTACAAAATGAACTGAAATAGAATAAAGAATGTGGCTCATACAGGAGCATTTCAGTTTGCTACTAAAATAATATCATTCTGTGCCTTTAGCAATGGTAACTAAAATTATCTCCAGTGATAAGAAGTATCAAGGATTATCGTATTTTCTTATTAACATGAGAATCAAATTAATTCTGTGAAGAAACAAAGATTGCTGGGCTACTTAACAGTGACATCTAATTATTTTGGGCGAAAACATGCATCCTTCTGCTCACAGGCTCACAATCTCATCTTGTGCCCTCCTGTCTCGTAAAAGATTCGTTCCAAGACAGAAGTGGGCTGCTAAAATTATTAAATGCTGAGCAAGAGGTTTCATTCTGCTGGAGGTTTATTAAATCCCATTAACACCTGCTAAGCAAAAGGTGTGACAGAGAGAAAGCAGCACTGATTTCATGCACGTTTAACTGAGGATCCAGGGTCTCCATGAGTTTCACGTTAATGAGCTGGAGCATTTAATGAACAAACCCTTCATTATGTTTTAATCAAAACATGGATTAAGAGCTTGCAAAAAAACCCAAACCAACGAGCATCCATCTGCTGTTGTATCATTTCTACCTGACTTTTCCTTTCCCCAGGATTCTGGGTTGTTAATAAATCATCTGAGCAAAATATTGAGGTAAATTTCTCTTTATCCACCTCCTCCTAAACTCCAAGAGATTTAGCAGGATGTGATCCTTGTCTGCATAAATGGCTTTGTTCTGTTCTGAATCCTATAAAAATACACCACGTTTTCCAGACAGGCAGATTCCTCAGGGTCAGCCTTCTGGACATGTATTTAAGCTGAGTCTTAAAGCCAGAAAATAATTTCTGTTCAACAAAAGAAGCTTGGGAATAGTCATTGTGCTCCCAGTTTCAGGAATTTGGGCAATATTGAAAATGAAACAGGAGTTCCAAATGGCTCAGGAGCAGGAAATTTAACTGAGGGGCTTCAGCTTTGTCTGGGTGAGGAGAAGGACACACCTCAGGATGTCACCCCTGTCCCTCAGGCCACCAGAGCTGCTGCCAGGGTTGGGTGCACATCCATGAATACACAGATCAGAAAATATGGAATCATTTGGCCTCATTTAAATAGAATTGATCCCTTCGTAAGTATACAGTGAAAATCCACCTTAAGCTAGCCTAGAAAAGACCAGGGAAAGAAAATCTAAAAAAAAAAAAAAAAGAGGAAAAAAATCAATCACCTAAGAGAGGTGGCCTTTAAGAAAAAATCTAATGAAAATTGTAGGGGAAATCCATGGGGATAAAGTGCTTTAAAGGAGTTGATTAAAGTAAAGCAGGGTGGAAAAGCAAAAGGTCTGACTTTGCACCGTGATCTTATCAGCTCTCAGATGAAAAGCCTCAGGAAGATAAAAAGTCAGCTTTTAAGAGGAGTTCACAAGAAGTTTCAAACTCGTTTTTCTCAGGCTCAGTTTCACTTTGTGGGTCCTTTGGTGCGAGCTGAGCTCTGTGCATGTGCTTTACTGCAGGCTGAATATGGGAGGGGTGAAAATCAGTGAAAAGTGGCACCACCTGGCCATGGTTTCCTGTCTGGTGGTTCTCATTCCTGTCCAGCCCTCGCTGGCAGCAAACATCTGGCTGTTCCACATCTGTGCTGCCCCCGACCATCCCAGGAGGGAGGATGGGGGAGCCATGAGCCTGTGTGTCTGTGCCAAGCCAGAAACACCCGAGCCACGGGTGGCAGAGAAGGGAAAACCCTTCCAGAGCTTGGCTCGTGCCTTTCCAGCCCCTCTGGCATCAACAACTGCTCCAGAGAGACTGCAGCACCTCAGCAGTGCCAGATGGGAGCTGCAGCTTTAGCACAATTCAGCTGGGACAGTTCACATCTGACAAACTCAAGAATTCAGTCTTTGGGTTCACCTGTCCCTGCTCTGGAGCAGTTCATGTCTGACAAACTCAAGAATTCAGTCTTTAGGTCACCTGTCCCTGCTCCAAACCCTTCTCAGGCCAAGGGGCAGGTGTTGGGTGCAGGCAACCACAGGCAGCCCCTGCCCTTCTTCCCCTGTTGCAAACCAAAGAGCAATAAATTGGTTTTCCTCCTCGTTTGTGTGATGGGTTTTTCCAGAGCCTGGTCTAGCAAATCTGTCACACTTGAGGAACGAGGGAGGAACCAAGCAAGCAGGGCTGGATCCACCCCAGCCCTCACCCTTTGTCAGCCAGGAGAACTCAGACTCTGCACAGAACACAGAATCCTTATTTTCCCTGATTGCTCTTTTCTCCAATTGCTCTTTTCTCTAATTGCTCTTTTCTCTAATTGCTCTTTTCCCTGATTACTCCTTTCCCTGACTGTTCTTTTCCCTGACTGTTCTTTTCCCTCTGCCAGTCCCATCAGCTGTCCCAGTCAGAGAGGAGTTTCCCCTTACTGAGTTCCCCAGGTACCAGACTCCCAAACGTGCAAATATTGGAACAAGCAGAATGCTCCAAGTCTGCGTGTGGCAGGCACTCAGACAAACCCACAGTGCTGCAAGCTGATGGATATTCAATCCTGGCACATCTATCACCTCAGATTCCAGTAGGATCATCAAAAGACTGCTTTTGCCTGTAATATAAAGCACTTTTTCTCCCCTCCAATTACCTTATGGAAATTTTTTAGCACAGATGATATAAAGTGTTAATAAATCCTCTCTAGCATGGCAAGAGGAAGACTGATTTTCTCTCCTTGTATCAGGAAAACTTTGCACGTTTCAACTTTCTCAAGAATAAAGCACAGAAAAATGTTGTCTCCTACACACCTTCTGCAAACACTGTCTGATCTATTAGACCAGGCTGAGCTCATATCACATAATAGTCCATTACATCAAAACCTGCTGCAGATTCCTCGCCAATAAAGCACAAAGTCATTCCCAGTTTCTGATAAACCATCTCCAGCTACCCACAACAAGCAGCACTTCCACACCAGCCATAACACTTTCTGCTTTTACCTGTGAAAAAGCATCTGCTGTTCTTGTATTATCCATGTCTGGGGAACTTCTGTTTGTTTCATCAGTATCCTACAGGGTGGCAAGGAGCAGTTTATTCATGAATCACACCTGCTTCTCCACAGCATGCAGCTCCTTCTCTCTCTCTGCCTCTCTTATGAAATCTTGCAGCCAATGGCTTTTATTAAGTGTTACTTCCTTTTATGCTGAGAACTGAAAGAAACAATAACGATGCTTTGCTTCCTTATGGCAGCTCTGTGGAAAGACCAAAAAAAAATGTAGAAGTTGCTTGTTTGCTTTTCCTGAACTGATATTTATGTCCCAGTGACTTCCCAAAATCACCGAGCCCTGAATGCTGAAATTATGATTTCTTATTATTCATTATGATTTATTACTTTTATTATGGGTTATGACATTGCATCTGTCTGAACACCCAATATGTGTTAGTTCCCAAATAAATTCCATGCTAAATGTAAAGAACTTTGCCTGAGGTTCTTTGTTTCTTACAAACACAGTGCTCAATGCTCCCAGCAGTGTTTTTATGCACAGCAGCAATTTTAACACATCTCCAAACTCCAGCCTGAATTTCTTCATGCTGGATGGGAGCACCAAGGCACTGCAGTTTAATTCACAACATTCCTCCAAAGATAAACAGCATTTTAAACTTTTCCTTTGCTGTCTGTACCGGAGGAGAGAATTGTGATTAGAAGAGGGAATTACCAGCAAATCATTCCTAAAATCCAATAGCCCTGACAAAAATTATTCAGCAGCTGCAGGGAAAGCACACTTTGGCTTCCCCACCTTTCTGTGGTGACTCCTGCAACATCACAAACCCATGTCAGACTCAATCTGGAGACTGAAAGTTCTGAAGAGGCACAGTTGGAAGGTGAACTCTTCACATTTTGATTTTTTTTTTTCCTCCTCCAAGCAGAGACAGAGGGGAAAATCAAAAACTCTGAAATATCACCTGCAAAGCAGAGTTTGTAAGAAGCAACAGGAATTGAAAACATTTGGGGTTGATGACGGGTCTCCTTCCTCTGCTGCTGTAAAAAACAGCTTTTTAATAGAAACAAGACAGGAAGTTGAGGAGGTCGGGGCAGAGCAGGTGCCACTGGATCAGCCCCCACAGGTACAAATCCCATCCAGAGCTTGGGAGCAAGAAATGGGAGAGGAAGGAATAGGAATGAACTCCCCCAGATCACTCGAGGCACTGGAAATTAAATGGAAGGTCAATATATGCTGATATCAACAGGGTTTCATCATTTGAACTGATTCAAAGTGAAGCTTTGAAGGAGTGTTAGCTTAACACAGCCAATAATGTAACAGGGTCTGACTAAATCCAGGGCTTCTAAAGAAATATTTAATAAAAGATTGTCTTTCAATGCCCTCAGTTCTGACTGCTCCATGTCCAGCATGACAGATGGAAGTTTTTTCACTGAGCTAGAAAAAGGATTAATGGGAAACACGTTTCTTTGACAGCTATCTGAAGCCATTTGGTTAAAATAAAATAGCAACTAATTCACTCAGAATCACACTTCTAGTACAGGCCTATTCCCCCTTAGAATCCTCAGCCCTTGAAGAGCTACCATTTTCTTTTTAAATTAAAGAAGCCCAAAGAACTTCTCTTTACAACATGATTAGAGCAGCAGAGGACATTTCAGAATGGGCAAGTGACAGGTTTCTCTCACAAAGGTTCTGCAGAGATGTGAGAGGGTCCTTTCCCCTCTGCTGCCTGGAGAGCAGCACGTTCTGCAAGGGCACAAAACCTGGGAGCAAGCAGTTAATCAGAAAATCAGAGTAGGGCTCAATTGCTGCTCTTGGAGCAAACATTTTCAATTAATCTGAACTGTTAATTACACCTCCCTTTAATAAAGGCTCTGGTGTCATTTCCTTTTCTTTGCTCTCAGTGAATGGATTCCAACATATGCCAGAATCACCTGCTGCAGCAAACACAGGGGAGAATTCCCTGCTGGAACACACAACCCCAGAGTGGGGAGGAAAATTAGGGGGGAAAGGGCTTGGAGTCCCCATGGAAGAACAAGAACCCTTTGTGCATTGTCTGAACAAAGCACGAGGGGAATGTTTGGCACCAGCAATGTAAGTTTTGCTGTAGAAAAACAACAACTCTGCTCAGCCTGGACTGGGACACTTCCCACAGCTTCTCTGGCAACCTGTGCCAGGGCTTCTCCACCCTCACAGGGAGGAATTTTTGCCTCATATCCCATCAAACCCTCCTCTCTGGCAATTTGAAGCCATTCCCTGTGTCCTGACCCTCCATCCCTTGGGAAATCCTCTCTCTCCATCTTTCCTGCAGCTCCTTCAGGACCTGGGAGATCTCAGTGAGGTCACCCCAAAGCTTCTCCTCTCCAGGCTGAACAATCCCAAATATCTCCTTAAACCTTGTGCTTTTTAGGCCAAAAAGTCCAGATTCTCTCAGATTTACTCTCAGAGATTCTCAACAGCTTTTCCCAAACTTCCTTCCAGCCACGAGGTGTGAGCATCCACTCCAACCTCCTGCTTTCTGCTATGTCACAGCCCTGCCAGGGACTTCACAGACCAGAAACCAAATCCCCTGAAATTCTAAACCCCAAATCCATGTGTGGCCTCCTTGGTTTGTGCTTTTTGTAGAAGTCAATGAAAAAAAACCCCAAAAACTCTAAACCTATGACCAGTATGTTTTCAGTCAACTTAAATACGTTTTTAATAGGCAAAAACCTCTTTTTTCATTTCATTAAAGAATTTCCCTAAACCAACATCATGAAATCAGCTATTTCAGTAAAAAAAATGAGAACTGAGTGAAAAGATTCTTTAAATAAATAAATAAATAAATAAATACAGCATGAACTTCACAGACACATTTTTGCCTCTCATTCAAGCATGAATGTTGCAGCAGGGCAGGAATGCTCTCACAAAATATTTCAGAGTTGAGAAACAAAACCTTTCCCTGAAAACTTGCTTCACCTGAAAATTACTGCCTAAACCTGTTTTGTAAAAGGGCTCTTTCTTTTTTTTTCTTTTTTTCTTTTTTTGTTGTGGAAATGCTGCTGAAACAGAGAGAAAGTCAGAGCTCCTGGTGACTTCATGGGGGTTTGATCTCAGCATTCCTCTTCATTTCCCATGATGGAGATTCCAAAAAGATCTGAGCAAAATCCAACCAGACATGTAGGAAAGAAACCCTGGTCCAGGAGGTTTTGCTGTTTCTGTTTCCTCAGAAATTGATATTGCAAATTCCAGCAATTTCCATTTGGCCTAATTTTGGATCTGTTTTTAAGCAAGGAAAATATTGATGCACAACAGTTTGTGCTACACTGACTGGAAGGTGCATTAAATGCAAGGGGAGGAAGGAAAAGAGAGGGGGTACTATGAGAAGTGAAGATGAGTAATTTAAAATTAAAACTTCTGTAAAACTAAATTCAGATCGAGGGTGACATCTAGTGATGCTCAGCACAAATTCTGCTCCTTTTTGCAGCACCCTCACTCAAAAAAAATAATTTTACCTTTACCATGTTTCACCATAAAAGAAATAGTATCCCATAAAATGTGAGTTTAAAAGTTTGTCAGGTAATATGAGGGTTTTTTTTTTTAATTGATTCAATATTTTGAATGCATAATGGGAGAATTCATAAAAGGACAAAAAAGTAAAGGTAGGAAGCTGGAGGTAGAGAAAATACATGTCATTATAATGAAGTTGGCACACGAGGTCTGACTGATGGAAGTGTCATTTTTTTGCTTCTTTTCTTATCCTTCACTTTTTTGCACAATACATCAGCAAGGCACAGTGGAAGCTTGATACATAAATGAAGCAAATCAGTAATCAGCAGTGGAGCTATTATTGTAATTCCCTTGATTGATAATGCACAAACAACTCAGCTGCTGAATTTTGAACAACAAAAAGGTTCCCAGCAGCTTTGTGCCTTTGACTGTGGTTTATGGTCAGCAAAAGGAAGGGGACAGCCCACATGTCCCCAAAAATAACAATTCTTCATCTACCTGAGCAATTTCCTTTGAGCTCCTCAGTGTGTGCAACAAAAAGCAGCAAAGGGAATAATCATGGAATCACAGAATCCTCTGGGTTGAAAAAGAAAAGTAAAGCTCATCTCATTCCATGCCCTGTCATGGAATACCTTCCACTAGCCCAGGCTGCTCCAAGCACTGTCCTACCTGGCCTTGAACAATTCCAGGAAAAGCCAAAGCATCACTGCACCAGCTCAGGATTTAACTCCTTGTTCAGCTGCTTAAAACTCATTTCATGCAGAAGTCTCTCCCTCTGAATCTCCCTGGTGATCTCACCTTGCTAATTCTGATGCTGCATCCCAAAGCCAAGAATTAAAACCCACATTATTCCAATTCCCAGAGGAGGTGAGAGCCCCACAGATCTGCTCCTCTGTGACACAAGGTGGCACCAGACACTGCCTTAATTTCAGCCTATAAGAAGCAAAACTTGGAAGAGTTTGTGGGTTTAAATGAGAGGGGTCAGAAAACCACGGGCTCTGCAGTGACTGTGACCTGGGAAGGGCTCCTGGGAAGGGCTGGACACAGCAGGGACAAGCAGCATCTGCTGAAAGGTTTGAAACAGGAAGGGATTGGCTGTGGAATCAGAGAGAGAGAGCAAAATCAATCCTGAGGGAAGCCAGATCATCTTCTGAAAGCTGGGAAAAAGCAGCACCCTCTAACGGGGCACAGAGTCAGGTTTTTCCACAGCCCAGGAGGGTCTTGTCCCCCTGGAACAGGCTCCAAGACCAAGGGATGCCTCTTCTCCTGGAACCTCCTTTTGAAACTTCAATCTTTTCATCATTAAAAAACAGACATTCTTGTTTTGACAAAACAGATGTTTTTGAGGTTTTTTTTAAAGTACAAAATATTAAAAAATATGACAGGAGCTTGTAACTTCCTCCTCACCTTCTGATGGGAATAAAGCAGAGTTCCCCACAGGTGAGCAATGTCACTGGAGCTCCTCATCCCTCTGTGCCCATTCCTGCACAGGGAATTCTATCACTGGCCACAGTCAGGTGTGCTGCAAACACAAAGTCCAAGCAATCCCCAAAATCCCCAGAACTACACTGAGGAGGGGAAAAAAACCTCTCTTGAAGTTAAGGTAAAGGAATGAGGTGACCTGGCTTTGAACCCCAGCTCTACCTGCCCAACACTAAAAGCAGTATTTTGTGTTCTGACACTTAGTTAGCCAGGGAAGGAACAATGACCCTCGAGGCAGGGGGTGAATTTACAGCAGTGACAGATCTCTGGACACTCTGCTAGCACACAGTCTCTCCTTCCACACAAACCTTTCAAGCTGGCAAGGCTCAAAAGAAGAAAATCCAAAGCGATGCTATTTCTCTATATCGTATCTAGACACATCTGTTATGCAAATATATCTAAAAATTTTTAATGACTAATCCACAGGAGATAATAATAGAGCACAAAGAGGGGATTGAGGAGGACTAGGAGGGGGTTGGAGGGTCACTCTGCCCCTCTGCAATAGTTTGTGGAGAAGTGACACAAAACCCTTCTGTGGGTGAGGGAGCTCCTCAGCTCAGGCTGGATCTCTTGGAAGTTCTGGCACCTGTGTCCTCCAAGGCTGTAAAACGCTTTGGGAACTTTCCCAGAAGCCACAAAAGTGTGACACCAGCTGCAATTCCATTATTTGTGCCATCAGAAGTGATGCAGAATGAGTGACAGATGTAACCTTTTCATGACAACCCCTTTTCTTCTCGAGACAATATTCAGAGCAAACAAAATCTTAAACCTCAGCTTCTTCTTTTGTGCCAAACAGGAAAATGAGCTATTCAGAAACACCTAACTATGGATTATTTTTAAAGTTAAAGATGTGTAAATAACTTTGTACGCTTCAACTGAAAAGGAAAAGAAGGGAAGAAATGGTAGAATAATTGGTTGTCACTTCTGTTTTCCACAATAAATTCCTGCAAGGTTACATATTGGCTTTCCAAATCTATTTTGCTTTCTAAATCAAGACAGTTCTGTTTCTGACAGAAAATATTCTATATTGACACCCTGTAGTCTGCCATTACTGAAAACACCTGGCTCACTTTGCAGACTGCAGAATCTGGAAAGGAGAACCTCTCTAACCCTGAAGAACATTTAAATCCCATTTTATTGTTGAAGAGCAACATTTTGGAGGGCAGCAAATTCCTTGTTGTCCCCAAACCATAACAATTAACCAGCCTCTCTCTGTTTTAGAAGTTATTAGCAAAAACCAATGCAGATAAAAGCACTGAAGTTGGGATTTTTATAACCATAGGACACGATCTTCCACACACTAAAAGAATAGAGCTGGAAACCCTTGGACAAAATTAGAAAGGCAGAAGTCAGACCTAACTGGTAAATAAAAATAAATAAAATAAAATTAATGGGTTGGGTCTGGTTGTGGGGCTTTTTTTCTGTTCTTCTTGTCTGGAAGGCAGCAACACTGGACTGTGAGTACTGCAACAAATTGAGGAGCTTTGAGCATTTGCAGAAAAATCTCCATCCATTCACAGCACCTGACAGCTCAGTGAAATAATTTTTTAAGGCTTTCCTTCCTTTCTTTCCTCTAAGATCCTTCAGTTCTCTCTGTTCCAGGAAGGAGGTCAGTCAGCAGCAGCAATCAGGTTGGAAAATGCCAAATTCACCCATCCCTCTGCCCCAGCACCACAGGGCAACGAGATTTATGAGGCTTCCAGGGAGGTGAGGAAGATATTTCAGGGATCTTTAGCACTGATGAAGCTGGAGAGCAGAATGCAGCTGGCTCAATCACATCTGCTTGTCTCTGGCTCTGTAAAACAAAACTGACACTGAGCATTATTAATCTAAAGCACTGAAAATCCCTTTAACATGAAAATCACCTGCAGGTGCTGGTGAGTGTTTTGCAATCAGGTCTGCTTTGTCTCCTTTTACCCAGGGATGAGAAGGGAAATTGTCCAAAACGTTCCCAAAGTTGAGTCTGTTTAAATTAACCTTTTAAATGGCTGATATTCTAGAAATCCTCATCTGAAAACCCCCTCATTGCAATCAGGATTTCGTGCTGCTTCTCCTCACTAATCACACTTTGGCAGGCTGCCTCCCCCCTTGCAGTGCTGGTGCTTTTGCTCCAGCCAGGGCTGAAGGAAAATTCCGTGGATAACATCCCAAAGGATGCCAGCTCCTGGTGCTTGGCCTCAGCAGGGATTCAGTTGGTTGGGTAAGGTGAGGATTTACTCTTCCCATTTGAAAACCTCTGCCAGCAAAGTGGTGCAGACAAATTTAACTTCCGCTGATGCCAGATTCATTCTTGCCTCAGACTAGAAAATGACATTATTAGCTAAAATATAAAATAATTATAAAATAACTTCATTAGCTATGGGCATGACTGGGTGCTGTAGGAACTACTTCTTGGAAGAAGACCATGGAAATCATTATTACATCCAGTACCTGATGTTGCAAGTGATCCTGAAGCCTGTGACTCTGACAGGATAAAAATTGCTCTTGGAAAGCTGTTCCTCAAGACATTGAAAGAAAACACAGCATTTCAGTACGCAGAATTTAATCACCTGTGTCTTTACTTCTGTTTCCTCATGTGCCAGGTTCTTGAGAGGCTCCTAATTCCAGATTATTTTTTTTTTTTTAGTTTTATAATCTTGAATTAGAAATCATTTTATCTCATTTTATATATTTTATAATTGTTTTATATAATCATAGAAAACATCCCAAAGTGTATTTCTGCTCTTTATTATAACGAGTGATCTCTCCATGTCTCAGTGAAAATTAGTAAAGAGGTTTTATTCTCAAGTCAGCTGTCAAGCAGTCCATATTCTACAAGCCGTGTGCTGAATCAGATCTAAAGTTTCATTTATTTTGTCAAGTATCCCATTATCAAAAACTTGAACTCTGCTGAGGCCTGAACAACTCAGCAGGTCAGCAGAGCCCTGAGCAGCCTCCAGTAGCCAGGTGATGAATTCCAGCTTGTGCTTACAGATATTCCCAATCAAACCAGAGTACACACTCCAGGATTCAAAACCACCAGAGTTTGCTTTGCTAAGAGAAAATATTTCATCTTTTAAGTCCTTTTCTATAAAGGAAAAGACAGAGAAAAGCTCTTCAAGAGTTTTCCACTCACTGGTTTTGCTACTTGAAACTTCAGGACAACAATAATTCCCTGCTGCATGAGAGAAACCATCTGCTTATCACCCTCTAATTTCCTTTAAAATTTCCACCTTTGTCTGGCAGAAATTGTTGTTGAAAAAGAGTAAAAATAAAGGTAAGTGATGCACATTTATCAGCCATTATCAGCCTAATCTCATGTCAAGCATTAAATGAGATTTCTCATACAACAACAGCACTGGGGAATTCTCTTAGAAAACTCCATGATCCACATTTAGCAGTAAATTTTATTTTCTCTTTACCTTTCCCTGAAGATTAAATAGTTTCACTAGTGAAGAAACAACTGAGCAATAACAACATTTAAAAAAAAAATCAATCTTGCTTTTAACTGCTTTGTAAAACATGGCAGATGTTTTTACCTGGGAAAATTGTTCATTTCTGCTGGTAGCCAAAGCAGCCAAACCTTTGCTTTGCCTTCATCACAGCCAGTATTTCATTAACTGGGCTGACATCCTCTTATTTAGTGCTTACATTTCTTAGAAAAGGAGTTATTTTGGGAAAGAACAAGAATGAGAGCAATGTAAGAGACATCACAATAAATCGAATTTCCACATTTAACCCATTGCATCTTTATGGGCTCGGGGTGGGTTGTCCTGACATTTTTTTCAGAGCTGCTCATGATTCTTTAAAGGATCCATCTGCTATGACTGAAGCACACAACACTTTTATTAGAGGTTCTTGGGCTGGATAGTAATTTCAAGTTTGGAAGCCTCTGGTATGTGCAGATAAGCAGAGATGATGGCAGGGCTGGGTCAGGGGCTGAAGGAAAGGTCTGGCAGTGCAAAACTCTGACAAATCCAGCTTTGTGCTTGGGAATTCTCAAATCTTCTGGCCAAGAAAGGGATGGGAACTGGGTCTGGCACATCCCTGGCACTGAGGGCACTGAGCAGGAGCCCAGAGCACAGAACAGCACAGAGGCATTTTCCCCTGAGCACACCCTAAAAGGATGAGGCTGCTGATAAACATTGTCAAATCTGGACCTGCTTTAACACCATTTTTATGGGGTTTTAAATAATCACTATAGAAGCA
Source organism: Certhia americana (assembly GCA_018697195.1). Lineage (NCBI taxonomy): Eukaryota > Metazoa > Chordata > Aves > Passeriformes > Certhiidae > Certhia > Certhia americana. Next base: position 10,887,768 of record CM031874.1, on the reverse strand, counting down.
CAGGGGGCTGTTTTCCTCAGTACTGTCCTAGTTAGAGAACAGGTTTTAACTGCAGCCCCCCACCCAAGGGCTGGAGTTTGCACACAGAGTCAGCACAGGTTTTGAACTCGAGATACATCCCAAAGGTTTTTTATTTCTCAGTAAATGAGACCCTGAAGCCAGTCTCCAGAACCCACCTCCAGTAAATCACTCTGGGGGCTGAAAAGCTCTTCTGCATTCAGAATCAATCTAAGGGGTCAAGCAAAACAAGCATAAAAATCACCCCTCGTCTCTATAAACTTCTGGGGGTGTGAAAACTCCTCCTAAGGAATACTCAGAAATACTCAGGGTGATTCTGGTGGCCAAACCCACAGAGATTTCTTCACCTCCTGTTTGATCACCACAGCTATGACAGCCTGAGTCATGCCAGGTTTTTGAAACACACATTCCCTCTCCACTTGCAGGGAACAAAACAGGTCAGGGATTCTGGCTCGGAGGCTGAAAGAATAAAAGATGTGAAGGAGATAGAATATTCTTGTTGGGGGAAGCAGAGAGGGAATGAACAATGGTGCAAGGGATGTTTTCCCTCCCCAGAACCCATTCTCCCCTGACCTCTGGCCCCAGTGCTGTTGGACTGGGAGGGCACAGCCAGGAGGTGACAGCTGTGCAGCAACAACAGGGACAGCAGCCAAGGACTTCTCTTGTTCACACACCAGGGGATAGAAAAACAACAAGAACACAGCTGAAGGAGGATTCTGCTCCCTGGGTATCAAAGAAATGTGCTCTCACAGGCTGTGAAAGGTGTTAGGAGTTTTAAGTATTAGAGATGGGATCTCTGAGCTGCTTTAGATGGGCTGATTTTTTTTTTTTTTCTTATCTTCTACACAGGCAGAAAGGCTGAGTTCTGCTCACATCTTCACCTCGTGGTTCAGGAGGTCACAAGACCTCTGGTTACAAAGATTTATTGACCAATAAAATACTGCCACAAAGGTTATTTATAATTTTAATCCGATGATTAATTATTTTATATAATATTATTATAATTCTACATTTTCCTGCAGTGAGGGCTTTCTTAACCAATCAGAAAGTCACACACAGCTTACAATGCTACGCTCTAAAACTCATTACCTTTATAACTACTTCTATCTTTTCTATATCTAAAACTCTGAACTTTTCTCCACCTAGCTTAACATGTCTCTCCTTTAACTACAAATCCACATTCTTGCTTCTAGTATCTAAATTTAGAAGCCTTTTCCAAGGTCTCAGATCAAACCCAGTATTCAATTCTAAGCTTTGGCCCTCAGGCCCAATGTTCTAAGAGCTCTCTGCATTTAAGATTCCAACAAAAGGGGACATGAGTCAGGGAGTGCAGAGCGAGAGGAGAGGTGAGGAGGGCATTTCACTCACTGATTTGAGCAGGTGATGACACTTTTTGGACATTACCAGAGCTGCAGGGAAACATCAGATGTACCATGAGCCTCCTGACTCACCCTGACCCAGCAAAGCCCAGAGCTCCCAGCCCTGACTGGGTCACTCCAGCTGTGTTTTCGTGGGGGAATCAGCCCTGAGCACACCCCAGGCTGCAGCTCCTTCCCTCCAGGCCTTGGGCAAAGAGGTGGGAAGAGCAGTGGGCAAGGCAAAACCTGGGGAATACACCCAGAAATCTCCCACCCTTAACTCTCCAACCTTCTCTTCACCAGGTTCTGATGGAAAGGGGACCCAAACCAAGCTATTATTTCATTTTATCCACCGTGGATTGGAGCGATGCTCTGCCCTCACTCTGCTCTCCTACCCAAGGTGAGTGGACTCTGCTGCCCAGGAGGCTGAGGACAGCAATGTGTGACAATTTGGGCAATTTTCCATTCCCCAGGTGCAGAGCAGCATTGCCAGGACACAAATCCTCTGCAGCACTGGGGTGGAGGTGAGAGCAACCTGCTTTGCACTGCAATAATCCCAGTCGCCCCCAGTACCCCCAACACAAAGCAGGAACTGACAGCTCAGGAGCAGCAACTTATTAGATGAGAATACAAAATATTTTGTGACATTTCAGATCAGTTTTCCAGTGCTGAGCAGAGAAATCCTTTGGAAAATGAGGAGAGTACAAAATATTTT
>CM031874.1:10864501-10884974 GCA_018697195.1 Certhia americana | reverse complement strand
TCTTCTTCTTCTTCTTCTTCTTCTTCTTCTTCTTCTTCTTCTTCTTCTTCTTCTTCTTCTTCTTCTTCTTCTTCTTCTTCACAAGTTTGGGTGATTTTGTGTGATTGGTTGTAAAAATCCGCAGTGCGGGAGATGTGTAGCTAGTTATTTGGTTTAAAATTGAAATAAATGAGTTGGCATCTCATAATTGGGGAGCTTAGGCTTAGAAGACCTTCAGACAGAATTCTGTGCTCCATTTCTGCTCTGTTAACTCAGCAGGTAGAAGCACTCACACTCAGTGAGGTTGGAACTGAGATAAGGAAAAACAAACATTCAAATCCAAACAAAAATTCTGTCTCTCGTGCTTTCAATCCTGACCCTGAGAAGAACCAGATAAAGCTAAGGGTTTTGCCACACCAGCACTCCTGGGAAGAGCTTTAATTGCGGGTCCTTCAAACAGAAGTGCCCATCCACCAGCAGGAAATCCAGAGGGTGAGCTTTGGATCCTGTGTTCACCCTGGGGGCACACAGCTTCCTCCTGCCACTTCAGAGGAGACGACAGAGCTGGCAGGGAGCCTTCTAGGCTCCTGCTCACCTGGAAAAACAACATTTCCAAGGGCTTTTACAGCCATTCTGCCCAGAAATCACCATCCTTGGGCCCCAAAAAGCTGGCAGGGAGCGTTGGGGCTTCTGCACAAAGCACAGCTCCAGGTTTGCATCCAGACCTACCACACTGGGATGGAAGGAATATCTGTTCCTCACCATGGATTAGGGACAGCTTGCTGATTAAAGGTACCTGCTCTATCTATCACTGCAAATTTAGGGGGCGACTAAGATCTTGAAAACACTACCTGTGCAACTGGGTGGGCAAATCCCCAGCTATTTATTCACTTAAAACTACTGCACTGAGTACTGTCCTTGTAAAATTGGCACCTGGAGGTTAAATTTGAGAAGTGTTGCCTCTTGGTATTGAATTATGGGTGCAAGACAATAATTCTGCAGGCTCAGAATCAAACTGGGAGAGATTTGTGACTTTTTTGAAGCTAAAAAACCTGCAACAGAAGCCCCAGACATTAATATAATTGACATTGTGCTCAATTCCAAAGAATTTCTGCAAAAACATGAGGTGGGAGGAGTTTAGACCCAGCAAGTGCTGTATTTATGTATATATTGAGATACAGAGCAAGTGCTTTAAAAAAAAATAATCAAACTAAGAAATATAGAAGGAATGAAGTGCAAGGAAAATCTGCCTTATGCTTACCTGCTCATATGTGATAAATAAAAACCTCCTCAGTCCTGCAGAGGTTTAAACGGGTACAATCCCAGTTTAGACCAGTCCTAGAGGCTACTCAAAGATGCCCGGAGGGTGTATGAGCATCCTGCCTGCCCCAAACCTTCCCTCCGGCTGCCCGGAGCAGGCAGAAAGTTTTAGCGGATGGAAAACCCTTTTTCCAGAGGAATTTCACGGCTCATCCATCCTGCTCGGTATCTGCAGAGGGCGCCAGACAGTTTGGGATGCGCCGGGATGCCGCTCCAGGTGCTCCAGCTGTCACTCACAAAGGTGCTCGCTCTCCAATGGCCAATGCTCTGCTCGCAGGATGAAGTAGGAGTTGGTTTTTCTTTCTTGCATGTATAAATCCCTTAGTTCTCGTCTCCTTTCTTCCCACTGAAATAGCAACAGATGCTTGGCAGAGCTGCAACATGCTGGCAGCCAAGACGGGAAAACTCCCTGCTTTTAATCTCCAGGAGAGCTGAACCCAGCTGCTGATTCTTCCCTGCACAGAAAGCTGTTTGCTGCCTACAGGCTCTGGAGATCACTTTCTTCTAAAGGAAAGAGCAGCCTGGCATAAAACTCCCTGTAAATGCAGATTGTTTGATGTTTGCACTCGTAAAAAGTGACTAAAGTCCTGCTTGAATCCACCCCACATGCACAGCAGCAGCTCGGAAGGACTTGTTTACTTGTTTTCCTTTTTTTTTTTTTTTTTCTTCTTTTCGCCTCTGCTCTCTCAGGTCCACAATCACTGGTGAACTCAGCTCCTTTGCTGACAATGAACACCACACACTTTGCATTCTCATTCCAGCCCGTGCTGCTCAACTCCACCGAAGACTTCAACGACTCCGTCCCGAACAACAGGAGCGGCGACGGATTCTGCGAGCAGGTCTTCATCAAAGCCGAGGTCTTCTTGACTCTGGGGATCATCAGCCTGCTGGAGAACATCCTTGTCATTCTGGCAGTGCTGAAGAATGGGAACCTGCACTCTCCCATGTATTTCTTCCTCTGCAGCCTGGCCGTGGCAGATATGTTGGTGAGCATGTCGAACGCCCTGGAGACCGTGATGATCGCAATCCTCAGCAACGGTTACCTGATCATTGACGACCACTTCATCCAGCACATGGACAATGTTTTTGACTCAATGATTTGTATTTCCCTCGTAGCCTCCATTTGCAACCTCTTGGTCATAGCCATCGACAGGTACATCACTATTTTCTATGCCCTCCGTTACCACAGCATCATGACGGTGAAGAAAGCCCTGACCCTCATTGTGCTCATTTGGGTGGCTTGCATCATCTGTGGCATCATTTTCATTGCCTACTCGGAGAGCAAAACTGTCATTGTGTGTCTCATCACCATGTTCTTCACCATGCTGCTGCTCATGGCCTCTCTGTACGTGCACATGTTCCTCTTTGCCCGCCTGCACGTCAAGCGCATCGCGGCGCTGCCCGTCGAGGGCGTGCCCCCCCAGCGCACCTGCATGAAGGGCGCCGTCACCATCACCATCCTCCTGGGGGTCTTCATTGTCTGCTGGGCTCCCTTCTTCCTCCACCTCATCCTCATCATCTCCTGCCCCATGAACCCCTACTGCATCTGCTACACCGCGCACTTCAACACCTACCTGGTGCTGATCATGTGCAACTCGGTCATCGACCCGCTCATTTACGCCTTCAGGAGCCTGGAGATGAGGAAGACTTTCAAAGAAATCGTGTGTTGCTGCTATGGCATGAGTGTGGGACAGTGCATGCTGTAAACGCCTGGCTTTGGGTGGAATTCACACGCCTTAAGGGGTGTGAATATAAATATATTTGTGTATGTATTGAGATACAGAGCAGCTCACTTTAAACGCAGTGCCTGAAGGAAGGGTGCAGGATGCTCCTACATGATGCCTTGTTTCCTACTTTTTAGAGTGAAAACCAGTTTCAACTGGATTATTTGAAGTTGTTTATTTTTTTTTTAAAATAGCTATAATGGAAGGAAATCCAGAGTGGCTTACAAAGCAGCTTCAAAAACTTACTGGGAAAAATGAACCCTGAAAGGGAATGCCACCTTCTAGAGACTGAGATAATATTCCCTCTAGCATTCATTTGTGCCTGTTGCTTTATCTCTGTGCCACTGTCAACAGGTGGGGGTTTTCTAAAAGATTTCATTAGTAACCTGTGTGGAAAGCTCTTTTTCCAAACACCAACAGGTAACAGCATTGTTCTACACCCATGCCCCCACCTTTTAATGAAAGAATAGATTGACACTTCTGCTGCTTGCCATAAAAAGCAGCCTGAGTACAATATTCAAAGGGTGAAAGCAAACATTTCTCTTGCACTGAAACCAGTTATCACTACAGTATCAGTGACAGTGTGGCTTCAACAGCTGCCTGATAGGATTGACTCAGGTGAAGGCTTTTGCATTATTTATTGTGACATATAAGTATTATATCCTTGAATTTTTAATTATTTTTTTAAAAGCTGGAATGCCATGATCAATGTTGTAATTGCTATGTTTGTAAAAACTCATAAAAGTCTCCCTTTTGGTAAATCCTCGCTAATGACATCTGTGGATCTGAACATCAGAAAGAGCTAAAAGGGAAAATGCTTTGAATGCAGCTTTGTGTAAAAACTGCAGGAAGTCCTTACAAATATCCACCTGTAGGTTCAGCAGCTGGAAGGAATCAGATGTGTGTAGCAGAGAGGGGTTTATCCACTGAGAAATAAATGTCCTGGGGCAGTCTCTGCTTATTTCAGCTTTACCCTGCACTCGTGGGGGGCTCAGCCCCTCCTGCCCTGGGGACAAGAAAGCACCAGGGCTGTCTGCAGCCTGTCCCAACCCCTGTGTGTCAGTGGCATGCAAAGCAAGCAGCTGCAGCAGTTCAGTCTTTGCCTCTGCTTTCTGCAAGAACAAACCCTGCAGGTGGCCTTCAAACAGCACATTGTCACCGAGCGAGTGTCCCTGTCACTTCTGGGGCTTGTGCATGACACAGGCACGGGCAGTGGCACCAGCAATGCCAGGCTGAGAACACCCTGAGCCACCCTAAAGGCTGCTCAGCACCTTTCTGGTACCTTGCTTTCAGGAGGGGTGGGATCCCCAAACCCTCAGAGCTGTCTGATGCTTTCAAACATCCCAAAGATCTCATTTGACTTAACACTATCTCCTTTATTTCCCCCACCTTCCTCTTTTGGGTGGAGTTGCTGGGTTGATATTATTTTTTTTATTATTATTTTTTTTCTTGGACTCCCCTCTGCCAGGTGAGAAGCTGTTCATGCACCCAGAGCTCCCCCAGCTCCTGTATCCCCTGTTCTGCCCCACACTGGTGCTGCTGTTCCAGTGCCAGTGGTTCCAGACCCAGCCCTGCTGCCTTGGGCAGTCACATTTCACACTCTGCACAGCCTGGCCTCTGTTTGATCCTCAGCATCCCACAGGGAACAGGAACAGCCTACATTTCCCAATCCTATGGGCTGTATAATTTTCCTGGGGCCAGGAACCCCCTCTCCCTGTGCTCCAGCCACACTCTGCCCCACCACAAACCAACCTCACATTCCCTGTTTCTCCTGCCCTCTGGTCACACCCAAAATTCCCTAATTGAGTTCTCACTTCCTCCCATAATCACATCCTCCAGACTTCCCCCTTTCCAAAACGCCCTCTGTTCCAACACTTACCTAATCTGATAACCCTTAAAAAAAAAAAAAAAAGCAAAACCAAGGTCAGTGTGGAGCAGAACAGGCACAAATGAAAATTCTCCCTGTTTCAAGAAGAGACCAAAGAAAATCTCACTGACTGGCAAAGCCAAATGCTTTCAGCTTTATCTGTGTGTCACAAAGCCCAGCTCAGCAGCACCAAGCTGAGCTATGTAAGCCCAGCCTGTCACCCTCTGCAGCAGCTGATGTGGCACATGGAGAGGAAATCAGCATGGGGAACCACAGAACTTTCATGGTGTGCAAAGACTGTGCCTACCTGTTGTAAAAAAATCTCTGCTTTTTTTCAGTGTTGTGCATCTCTACACTCTGGAGCATGGTTTGCCACGATATTCTGCCTCAGGTTATTGTGTATTTAGCTCTTGTTAAACTTGATGTCCTACTTACTTCTCTTTTAAAAGCAATTTAAACAGGACTGGTCCATACAAGTGCTTTGCCTTTAAGCAAAACATCCTCTGCTGAATAAAATCTGGAGATCACTGAGGATCATGTTTGCTTCTGTCAGAGCATCACACCACACCAAACCAGCCTGGGGGCTCACAAAACTAGAAATAGAGTTTAAGAGGCAAAATGTCTCTTAATTCAGAGAATCGTGGAGTGGTTTGGGTTGGAAGGGACCTTTATCAGTCAGTTCCACCCCTGCCATGGGCAAGGACACCTCCCACTGTCCCAGGCTGCTCCTGGCGTGGAACTTCACTCTCTGCCTGCAGAGCTCCACAAAAAGAAGGGAAAGAAAGCCAGATTTTCAGTCTCAAACATGACAGAAAGAGAATCCATAAAATCCCCCCAAGTTCTCTGCTGGCATCAGGCTCCCCACAGGTTATCCAGCAGGTGGGGGTGGGTTTGTTCAGCCACAGGTCCACGATCCCAGCTCTCAGCTCTGCCTTGGAATTGTGTGGTGCAGGGATCCAGCAGTGCAGGATCACAACAAACCTGATGGGAAGGGAAAGAGGGAATGGGACTGAACCCCAGAGCAGGAGTTAGAGAGGGAATAATCACAGCTACAGACACAGGGGAAGGGGAAGGGGAAAAGGGGAAAAAAAAGTGGAAAAGGGGAAAAAAAAGGGGGAAAGGGGGAAAGGGGGAAAGGGGGAAAGGGGAAAAGGGAAGGGAAGGGAAGGGAAGGGAAGGGAAGGGAAGGGGAAGGAAGGAAGGGACGGGAAGGGAAGGGAGGAGGGAAGGGCAGGGAGGGAAGGGAAGCGGGAAGGGAAAGGGAAATGGGAAGGGAAGTCGGAAGGGAATGGGAAGGGAAGGGAAGGCGAAGGGAAGGGAAGGGATAGGGGGAAGGGGACCACAGCCGGAAGGGAAGGGAAGGGAAGGGAAGGCAAGGGACGGGAAGGGAGGGAAGGGAAGGGAAAGGGAAAGGGAAGGGAAGGGAGGGGAAGGGGAAGGGGAAGGGAAGGGACGGGAAGGTAAGGGAAGGGAAGGGAAGGGACGGGAAGGGAAGGGAAGGGAAGGGAAGGGAAGGGAAGGGAGGGAAGGGAAGGGAAGTGAACAGGAAGATGGGAAAGGAAAGGAAATGGAAAAAAAACAAGGAAGGGGAAAAAAAAAAAGGGAGGGGAGAACAGGGCGCACTGCAACCAGTGAGGAAGATGTAAACCTTCATCAATTGATGAGATGGGAGCCCTGGAATGTGCTCAGCCCCCCTCAGGGGGCAGAAACTACAGCCAGGGAATCCAAGCACAAAAAACCCCCCAGAGTGCCACCCCAGTCCCAACTGTCCAGCACTGCACCTCGGGCTGTGCACACAGCCACAAAAGCCAGCCAGGGACAGGGACGCCTCTCAACCCTGGCTGGGCGGCAAACAAGAGCAACATTTCCAGTGGGAATGCCCCCGAAAATGCCACACCGTTCAGATTTGTTATGAACCAATTTATAAATCCTGCTCATAATAAGAATGTTTTCTTCCTTGAGGATGTGCGGGGCCAAAACAGATCTGTGCCAATTTCTCCGATGGTGTAAGAAGGGCAAGCTGAAAATATGTCTTTTGCATCACAGGGATCATTCATTGTATGCTTTATTGAGTCAGTTTTCTGCAGGAAAATCAAGACACTGTGGATTCCCTTTGCTCAAAGATTGTGTTAGGATAATCCTCCTATGTTTCGACAAATATTTGAAAGTCGCACAGGGACTGAGTTATCCTGTAATCCAACTCACAAAACACGCATATTCTGCAATTACAGACAGATTTGCTTTCTTTCACCCTTACAATCAGCACTTTAAGGCAACTTTCCCAATTCATATTAAGTTGTCTAAAATATTATATTGACAGCAATTTGTCACTTACTTGGGCCAATAACCGAGTCCACGGACCAAATCTCTTGCAGCAAACAAGGTCATTATTCAGGCCATGTACAACACCTTGCGCATTGGCAATCCCACTGAAATAAGATGGTTCTCTTGGTGAGGTTAGGTGACGGACAGGGTTGGTTGGTGGCTGCACCTAAAGCACTGAGGTGAGTTGGGAAGAATCCACAAAGGAATGGGGTGTCCAAAAAAAAAAAGAGGACACTGGGGCCCCCTTGCTGTTTGCAGCCCCATTCAGTTCCATCCCCTGGGACAGCACAAGGGACACCAGGGGGCACTGGGACTGAGCCCAGCACGAGGACAGCTACTGTTCCAACACCTCTGGCCCCACATCAAGGGCACAAGCACTCATATGGGATGATTCAAGTAGAAAACTGAAAATGAGTAGGGTTAAATGGGACATGGGAAGGAAATTAGTTCCTGGGAAGGGGGGATCGCCCTGGTACAAGTGCCCAGAGCAGCTGGGCTGCCCTGGTCAAGGGGCAATGATCCCAAGGCCAGGTGAACGCCCTGGACAGGGGAGGTGTCCCTACTCATGGGCAGGATACTGGTAGATAATCTTCAGGACTCCTTCCAAACCTAAGCCATTCTATTCCATTCGCCTAAAGAGGGCAACAGGAATTGGGCAGCACTCAGCTACAGATAAGGCAGGAGGGCTTCACCCCAGCGTCGTGAGACAACCCCAAGTCAGCCCAGACCACTGCCGGGGGGTTAATGAGCCCCACAGGGCTCCCTGGTGTTCCCCTCATTCAGAACAGCTACAAGCAAGGCACAAATCCAACTTTTGGATCACAACCTGTTGATGGCCTTAAGATATTTAAATTTATAATTTTCAGAACTCTGTGCTGTTCATTGGAGCAAGTTTTAGGTTTCAATCATATCAGTTCTCCTGGAAAGCTCATCTGCAACAAAAAACAACCAGAACGGAACACAAAAACAATACTTGATCCGCACACAGTTGGTATACCAAAAAGGACAACTCCGCGCCCAAGAAAACAAAAGCCAGGGACGAAGGCAGAAAGAAAAAAGCAAAGGAGGATGGAGGAACCTAAGATGAGAGCTGGAATTAGGACAATGAGATCCAAGACGTTAGTGCTGAGAGCCAGAACTTATCCCAAGTGTCCAGCCTGTGGCCGGGTGTCCAATTCTGAGATGCACATTTGGGTGCCATTGGGTGTGTCCCAGCCGGGCTGACTGGTGCTGCCCAGGTGTGCCCAGGGAGGCTTGGAATAAATCCCCAATTTATCCTTCTGATCTGCCTGGCCTCTGCACCAGGACAGCCTCCTGAAGACATCTGGAACCGAAGCCCTCAATCAATTCATTTAAGGTGAAGCAGTGAGAACGAAAACCGCTTTCAAGGCGCCTGCACAAAGACCATAACAATTCCTGTCCATAAATATCTCTGTGAAGAAGACTTTCGATGTGTGCTCTGCCTCAGTTCTGAGGAAGAGGGGAAAAGATCCAAATACGGACTTGTTTTTAAGTGGTTCCGTTAAAAAGCACATAAGTGGGCAGAGGCATTGAAGGAAGGAGGAAGAAAGCATTTTTCAAGGCTAGGAATCACACGGGTAAAACCGGAGAACTCAGTGATCTGGCAAGTGGGGCAGCATCAGAGCTGGCACCTCTCTCTGGGTCTTTCCCTGGCAAGAGCAGTGGGGGTCACAGCTCCAGCCAGCATCCTGGTGGTGAGAACAACATCGACCCACACTCACTCCAAAGAGAACAAACATAGCTTTTGATGCTTCACAATCACCATGGAAGAGAAAACATCTCTTTGTTCTCATCAAAGCAAATTTTTAAATTTCAGCGCAGGGCTCTGTTCATTCATACTTTACATAATAAAACTCTTAGGCTCAGCCTAAAAACCATTGGGGCCAAGCCCAACACAAGGCCCTTCTCCTGGCAATGGTCTGACAAAAGACACATTTTTCCATCCCACTACAGCGGAGCAGTCTAAATTCTGACTGGTGTGAGGGGTTGGATATACAGACAAAGTCAGACAATGCTTCTGAAACAGAACCCACAGCATTGGAAACACCCAATTGGTGTGGGCTTGGGGCAGGAGTCCAGGAGTCGGTGCTTATCAGGAAGACTTGAACCAGGATTCAAGAGTTAAGATAATTATGCAATGTTCAGATCATTCTGAAAACACTCATGAAATGTGGATGAAATTGTTGTTCTTGCTGATTTAGATGGCTCTGGACAAGAACAGGACAAACCTCTGTTCTGGGATGGAGATCGGAGACAAATTATTATCTCGTTAAATAAACAATCTGAAATCTTCATAATCACACAAGTTAAGGACCTGGCCAAGCATTAGGGATTTCTAAACTCTTTTGTCGTGTTTCACATTTTTTTCAATTATTCCTTTATGAAAAAACACCACAGATTTTTATTCAGATTATTCATCGCTTGTGATGGCAAACAAAAGCATGCTGAGTGAGATTTATAGAAAAATCTATAAATCCATGATTTCGACTGCTCCAAAATGTTCCCTTAAGTTACAAAAAACAGTCAGCATCCACCCTCCATGCCTCGTTGGGTGTGTGTTTTGTGTCTGGTTACTGATGCAAGGCCAAGATGCGCATTCCAGAGAAAAATTTAAAATAAAGAGAGCAGCCCTTTTCCACTTCCAGGGCGAACACAGGCAGCACACACTTCCCACACGAGTTGATATATAATGCTAACAATTTTCAGGATGAAGCACTGGGGCTAATCCCAGCTTGCAATGAATCCACAGCACAAGACGGCCAAACGACGCAGCGATGTGAGATTACTCTGTACATACCATATAAATATCATAAACAACGTTGATTTATTGATGTAAATTGCATGTAATTTAAATTAAATAGCCTGAGAGATTGAGGGGGCTATTGAAATAAATAACAGGAAACACACCCAAGCATTTAAAACTCAGTAATTAGGCATGAATTAAATTTACGCACAAAACCTAAGGACAGGAAAATTTCTTAGATTACATATCCACACGGGACACAAGCCAAGGGAGGAGAGGGCAGAGCAGCAGCAGAACCTGTGCTGTTACACAGCCCCGAAAACTATCCCTCCATGCAAAACCCCAAATTATCCCAAATGGTCAGGGGCAGACAAAACAACTTGCAGCACCTCTCCACCAAATGCGTGCCACAGAAATGAGGAGGCAACCACGGCAAACCAAAACAACCATGAAAGGTGACAGCCTGGTGGTCTCACAACACTATGGAAATCAGATCTCCCATGGGAGGGGAAACAGGGCGTCGCGAGAGCGCCTTCAACCTCCAGTCACACAGGGGTTTTGTTTTCTAATGATATCCTGAAGACAAGCGGGCAGGAGGGGGGTTTGTGTGGGACCTGGAGCTGCTCCAGGGCAACCTGGGGCACTACGGCTCCAATGTGGGGAATTGTGAAAAGTGCATCAGGGGAGCAGGTGATACACACCCAGCTAGGGACATTCTCAGCACTTATTCAGTACTATTGAAATCCTTTCCCTGTGTAAAAAAACTTGTTGTGTGTTAAGGGCACCTCCCAAACGGCTGAAGCTGCAGGCTCGAGGGTAGTTCCCTTCAGCAGCGAGGAGAGCGGCGTTAAACTGATGCCTTCTGAGTCTGTCCGGAGCAGAGGCCAGGCAGAGCAGAAGGAGAAATTGGGGATTTATTTCCAAGGCCTCCATGGCACACTGGAGCGGCACAGAGCCGGCTGGGACAAAAACACCCAAGGGCAGCCCCGAATGGCAACAGAACTGGACACCCGGCCACCAGGGCTTGACACTTGGAGAAGTTTGCTCCATGCAGCACCCGTGGAGTTCATTGTCCAAGTCACAGCTCCAGGCTTAGGCAGCTCTCCTCCTTGCTTTTCCTTCTGCCTTCCCCCTTGGCTTTGTTCTGGGCCTGGAGCTTGTCCTTGGTGGCCAAATGAGAAGGAATTGTTGACGTGTGCTGCTGTGTGCAGGAGAGCTCAGGAGCACTGAATATGGAACCTAAAACTGCCCACCAAAACAGACAGAGTCTGAAAAATATAAAATTTAAATCTTAAGACATCACTTCTACTGCCACAGTCAAACGAGGGCACTGCTGCACCAGAGCTGTGCCAGGAGCAGCTTCCATGCTCAGCTCCAGAGGGAGCAGGCAGGGACTGCTCAAACACAGCCTGATTCAGGTTTTTTTACCTTACTGGTAGTTTTGTCAAGCTGAAGGGCCACAAAAAAATTCAGTATTCAGAAAAAAAGAAGAGAAGGTGCATGATTTTTAAAAAAAATATCTTGTTTGAGGACTAATGAGTCTTTTCATCTTTACCTCAGTGAAAGATAGTGGATTTCTATCCAGCCTGGTAAACCTTAATCTTCCCAAACTTGAAAAGAAATAGTGAAAGACTTACAAAGTTGGATTTTTTCTGAAATGATGGAAAGGGTCAGGCAGAGGCATCTCTAGCCCTTCCAGCTCTGCCATCACCTCTGAGATACCAGAGCAAATCTGACCCAAAGATTGCTCAAACCCTGGGAGACCTGGGGCTATTCACAAGAGCAAGGGGTGACAGGAGAAGGGGGAATGGTTTCAAACTGAAATAGAGGAGGTTTAGGTGGGATATTGGGAAGGAATTGTTCCCTGGGAGGATGGGGATGCCCTGGCACAGGTGCCCAGAGAAGCTGTGGCTGCCCCTGGATCCCTGGAAGTGCCCAAACAGGGCTTGGAGCAGCCTGGGACAGTGGGAATTGTCCCTGCCATGGCAGGGGTGGCACTGGATGGGTTTTAAGTTCCCTCCCAACCCAAATCATTCCATGATCCCACAGCCCTGCCTGCAGCAAGGAATGGTAACACACCACGAGCTCGTTCTGGCAGTGCAATGCAGATTTTCCTCACACCAGGGTGAACACCTCTGAGGAAACATCAGGGGGAAAAAAAGAGAGGCAAGAGAAGGCTGGATGGGAGACAGAGCCTGAGCAGCTGTGCAAGACAGCCCTGGGTGCATGTGGTGATGTTTGAGATGTGGGAGAGGGCCAGCTCTGAGGGTGAATGTCTTTGGTGTCAATCAGGAGACAAGAAGAGTGAAATCAAGAGTCTGCAGCTAATTAGGACAGATTTTGTGCTTGTTCCTGTCTGATCTCACAAAGCCTACACGTTACTCCTGTCTTCAGCCTTCAAGACCAAAGTACCTCTTCACAAAACACTTGTCTCTCGAAATGAGCCTGAGCTGATTCTTCACTCAGGCAAAACACCAGACCTTGTACTGGCAGCCTTTTATTGCCTCTATGTACAGTCAATTATGTGCTACTTGTAAAGAGATTTGCCTTTAGTAATCTTAAAATTGTACAGCATGTACTTGGAAAGGTCTAAAGCTAAATCAAGGACTCATAATTTCAGGTTTTGAAATGGTACAGGGACAGTAAATAAATGTCATCATTCATTTTCAAATTTCTCTGCATGAAAGGAACTGAGGTGGGGATTGGGGAATCCAAACTTTTGGCAAAACAAGACAGAAAAGAGGCAGGACCAAATATGAGGCCTGCAGTAAATTTATCTTTAAGAAAGTAATTAATGGATTTGCATATCCGACTTGATGTACAAAAATTAAACCAAACACTTCATTACTGTCATCATGAAGTGAACTGCATTATCTTTGGTGTTTATGTAACAGAACATCTATTTCTTCTGAAGGACAACTGTCTGTGTCAGTGAAAGCAGGGGCTATTTAAAACCACAAATCAAGGGAGAATAACAACTCCAGCATTATGCTGTGACCTGAACATTCAGCTCCAGGGGAAGGGAACAGCAGGAATGGACAGAATACCCATCACTGAGCACCAAAGCAGTGCTAAAACAGATTTTTTTTTTTTTTTTTTAAAGCAGAATCAGCTACATTTCTCTAAAATCAATTTTCCTCTCAGGTTTGTTTAAGTTCACAAAGACACCAACAAATCAGGGCTGGAAGCTGCTGCTTTGGGTCTTTGGCTGTCACCCTGTGCCCCCCTTGCCATCCATGCCCCAGAACTTTGGGCAGTCTCTCAACCCTCACCCTTCTCCTCTGCACTCCTCTGCAACTCAACAGATAAATAATTCCCCCCCATTCCCTGAGTACTATTTGACAGTGCTTCCTTATTTAATGCTGGAAGAAGTCTAAAAACAAAAAATATCAATAATCCATGTGTACACATGCACAAAGCTGCCATTCCATAAATAAACTATGTGGCTCCAGTTGCTGGGATGTCATTCCTACTCCCAAAATAATGCAGATGTGTGCCCAGGAGGAGCTCTGAGCAACTTCCCCTTGGCAAATCCACTTTTCAGGGTCCAGAAGCAAACATTTCAAATCAGCTCAGGTCAATGGAAGCAGCCAGCATGAACCCACAGAGGATTCTTCACAAAATCAAAGACGCTCCCTTTGATTAAAATGAGAAGCAGCAGAAAAACGTGCACTGAGAATGTTAAATCAGGAATTGTGTGCCTTTGTAGACAAAGGGACACTTGCATACTTCAGTGGTAAAAAGCTTTTACTAATGAGCAATTGTTCTCTTCTGCTACCTGCATTCTGATCAAAAAACACAGGGGTTTTGCTTTTAACTAAGCAAGAGAAGTTGAAACTGAAATTATATCCAACTGAGAACAGGTACAAGTGGACTTGTGGGTGTAATAACAGTGCAAGCATTATTTCCATCACTGATTCATGGAATTCAGCCTTATTGTGGATGATCTGATATGTAATTTGATAAGTCTATCCTATTGTTATTGCCAAAAATCCATATATTCTTTTGTTCGTAAGACAAGTCTCTTTAAAATAGAAACCAGACATGTCATAAATTCTGTCACAAAGGCAATAACTACTAAACCCTAAATTTTAAATCATAAGCTGGAAAAATGGGACTGGTGTTGGAAACAAATTATCATAGAACAGTACATCTTCATCAAGAGATAAAAGAGTGTAGTTCTTTCTCTTTCAGAATTCCTATGAGTGGGTAATAAACAGGCACAAAATCCATTGAAATTAAACGAGGCATACATGAAATCAGACAGGGCACACATAAGTGACCAAATATTCTTTTTAAAAACCAATCCACCAAGCAGAAAATACACGATGTTCTCTGGGTTTCAATTGATTGCTTTCTTTCCTCATCTCAGATTACCCTAACTCAGTTTGGATTTGATTTCTACCTTCTCTGGTTGTTTATTTGGCAGCTTCACCAGGAGCTGACACAACCCTTGTAAAGGGTTTTGTCTCTTGTGTTAAAATGCCTCCTTTGCTGGCTGACAGAAAAAGCTGCAGCAGCTGCACTTCCCCTGCTCAGCTATTTCCAGAGGCAAACACAGAAATGAGACCAAGGAACATTTGCCTCCACCCTGCTCCCTCAGCAAGAAGACTTTCTATTGTTTTATCCAGCCTCCAGCTGGTTTGATGGGAATTAGTCCCAACCACTGCCTCATTCCCAAAAGGAAAACTTCCAAAAGATTCCAGAAAATTTTGTCCTGTGGCTTTGGTCTCTCTATTTTGGTCTTGTTAATTTGGATTAGCTAAAAACATATTGTACATGTAAGAAATGATAAATAAGCCAATTATCCTTTAAAACTTAACATACAGACATTTAAAGCTCACAAAACCAAATAACAAACTTCAATAACAAATTAATTTAGTTGGTTTTTTTTTTTTTTTGGTTCAAATAACAAAAAATATTCTAACAGGCATCTCCATTCTGTGTGATAGCACAAGCTCAGTGAAAATCAATGTTCTCCCTCAAAATGGAACTCATTATTTCTCAGGTAGGATGGATTTTAAATATCATCTTTTGACCTACGTGCAGCTCCTTACCAGAATCTAAGAGCTGTTAAATTACTGACAGGCTGAACGTAGGAGAAATATTCAAGCCCAGCTCAATTATTATGTGCAAAACAATATGTGAAGAGGTGTTGGATTTCCCACTGGGTTTGCTTTTCTTTAGGAAAACTGCAGAAAGGGTTTTGCTTCCCTCTGCTCGATGCCTTCCAGACCAGAATGGACAGAAGTTATCTCTTACATCCCTCCCTGCTGGTGCCCCCTCCTAAAAGAACAGGATTTCTGATTTAGCCACCAAAACCTGCTGCTCAGGAGTTTTCATCCTGGGAGATATCAGAAAATATGTAGGGAACCCCACGCCTTTATCAAAGCCAAATAATGAAACTAGAAAAGTTGGCAGGGAGGATATTTAGCCCAGGGAACCGAATTTTCAAGAGATAGCTCAGGGAGTAGAATTCCCTGGGAGAGCTGGAGCTATGTGACAGTTTTGTGGTTTGTTTTCTTAAATGCTGTCCCTTTGGAGGTTCTCCTTAATGAAAAATTATTCAGCTATCCTGAAATAATGCTTTCCTTTTAATGTGATAATTACTACCAATTTGTTGTCTAACTGCTGATCAGAAAAGGCAAATAACTTCTGAGGCATATGCACAAATATTGCCATTTGGAAAATGAAATCACTGCAGGACTGCCCCCTTCCTTGCTTTATTGGGAGCTGGAATGAGCAGGACATGCAACACAAGGTTCAATATTACTTTTTCTGAAGAGATAAGTACACCAGACAGCTCTGCAAATGGTGAGCAAGAGCCCTGCAGGATCAAAACCACCACATCAAAGAACTTGGAGCATTCTGATATTCTAAATACAGGCAAAGGTGGAATTAACTAAGAATACAGCTCTCACATTCAAGCAGCAATGAATACAAGGTCATTAAACCATCTGCATAATCAGTGAGCGTGTGTTAAAAGCAAGGAGTAATTTCTGCAAGGGAGAAAAGTCTGGAAAAAAGCCTTTTCTGATTGAAAAGTTGTAATTGTTTCCAAAAAAAATTGCTTAGCACGCTCACGTTAATGCTGTAATGAATAGATTTCAAACATCATTTTGTTTCCTTTGTGAATCCAGCAGTGCCTTGTCCAGTGTGCTGGAAGCTGGGTAATCACACCCACTCTGGCTGGACATTCATGGGGTCTAAGTAGCCAAAATGGGCATTTTCACATCCTGCAATTGGTAGCTCACAGTGAAAAATAACAGCTTGTTAGGAACTTTCCAGTCATCATGAGTTATAGATGTATTCATACATATTTTTATACATATATATGCATTTCTACCTGTAAATGTGCAAGCCATGTTTCATTTTTCTTACAAAGCCACACTTGGAATCAGTGGCTGACAATTCACAGAAAATCTGGAATTATCTGGGTTTTGCAGTCACATTTGTTCCTTGCACATATGAAAGCTGGTTTTGTTCATGCTGTTTTAATGAGAATTAAAGCACCCTCAGTTCTGCTGGTTTACACCCAGCTAGTTTCAATTAAAATGTGGAAAACAAATGAGATCCACACATTTACAAGGGTCATTTGAAGACAAACTGGCACAAAACAGTTTATAATTTACTTAGAAAGATGAACACATGGTTGTCTTCTAGACATTCTATCAACTTACTCCAACCTTACGATTTTTCTCTTATTTTGTGGATCTACAAAACACAGCTGGAGAAAGTGGATGGAGAAATTAGAAAATGAAGGCAACTTTTTAATTTATTTAATTTTCTCCCTTTTAACTTCTCCTTGTATTTAAAGATGTGTTGGGGCCACATTTCAGGCTAAGAAAACTGGGATAAGGCTAAAAGAACTGGGATTGTTCAACCTGGAGAGGAGAAACTTTGGGATGAGCTCAGTGTGACCTTGCAGGGCCTGAAGGAGCTGCAGGAAAGATGGGGAGAGAAGATTTCCAATGGATGGAGGGACAGGGAACGGCTTCAAACTGCCAGAGAGAAGATTTAGGTGGGATATTGGGAAGGAATTTTTCTTTGTGAGGCTGGAACAGATTCCCAGAGAAGTTGTGGCTGCCCCTGGGTCCCTGGAAGTGCCCCAGGACAGGACTTGGAGCAGCCTGGGACAGTGGAAGGTGTCCCTGCCCATGGCATGGAATGAGAGGAGCTTTAAACTCCTTCCAACCCAGAGAATTCTGTGATTTTATGAAATTTCTTCTGAGAATGGGAACATTGAGTTCTGGAAGACAACAGGTTCTCTGCCACGAGCACCACAAGCTGTGAAGTGCTGAGCACCCCTTGTGCAAATCAATCCAAAATCTGACTCCAAACCTATCTCAGCAGGTCAGCACTCCTGAGCATTTCCCAACGAGATCCTGTTCTGGAATATATAAGTGAGGAGCCCTTTGAGCTCAGCACAGCTGCCCAGCAGAGCCACAAACCTGCAGCTCAAATGAAACAAAGCCAATTCTGGCACCAGAGGATGCTGTGGCTTGGGGAGCTCACTCCATCTGCAGAGGGTTTGCACATCTTGGCCCCAAAACACCACAATGAGGCCGTGGGCAGGTGGCTAATGTGGGCAGGTGGCCACTGCTCTGCCACCCCAGGACCAGGACCAGGACCAGGACCAGGACCAGGACCAGGCACTCCACAAAAGCCCTGTCCTGCAGGAGGGCCTGGATTCAAGCAGTTCCAAGCAGCAGTTCTGCCTTCTCCACCTGGCCACAAGGGTTTACAGACACAAGCAATGTGCCAGTGTTTGCCTGAGATTCATGCTGATCAACTCTGGAAGGAAATCAACATTAGGAAGCAGAACAACAAATAATTGCCACAGACGAGTACTACAAAACAGCCAATTTGGCTGTGATTCAAATGAAAAATTACTATTACTCGGCTTTCATTTGCTATCTGCTGTATCAGAAGCTGTTATTAATCATATTCCCAGTTCAGACTCCAGGAATAATACAGTTTAATACCCAGCAGGAAGTGATACATTGACATAATCACCGGAGTGTACATATTTTGGCTGAATAATTGCTTTCTTTCAAGGGAGGAAGATTATGGCCCATCACAAATCTTGCTTTGACAAAAAACTTCCTTTCAAACAGACACCACTATGGGAAGAGTCACTCAAGTGGAAAAATATAAGCATTGGATGGAACAGTGCATATTAAATGGCAATTAGAGAAATTCCTTATTAAAAGCCAAACCCAAACCAAACCACAAACCCAAGACAAATTGTAAATCAATTACCTCTTACTGTCAAGCACATGATAATTAAAGCTTTCTTGATGCCACACTGTGAGAGACTGGCAGGGGTTTTCTAGTCTGAAAAATGCTGCAAGCTCTGAATTGTTACACTGGCCCACTTCAGCAACAAAAATGCTTGAGAATGTCCAAAACCTGCACCCAAAATCTGTCAGAGGGCTTCCCAGGGGGCTCAGTGTGCTACTGGCAGCCTCATGGGGAGAAAAACCACTGAGCAGTGGGACTGGGAGCAGCTACAAGCCACAGCAGTAATTCTAGTGGCCCATTCCCTATAGTCTGGCTGCTTTACAACTCCAAATTCTCCATCTACATTCTGAAATAAAATTAAACTGCCGCAGACACTGAAGGAAGTGTCCCCAGAGAATGAATGAGAGGAAAGACATTTCCAATGCATCAGCACTTCTGATATCATCAGTGATTCTTCTCATGCTGCTTTTATTGTCTTGGATGAGGCCAATTGTACCTTCCCTGAGCTTCCCTGTGGAAGCAGATTTGTGCATTGGTTGTCTCCTGGCTGCTCTCGTTTGTGACACGCTGTCACAATTCCCGATCCGTGCCTCTCGTTCTCCTGTTCTTGTTAGAAAATGTGGGATTTTTGGACTATAGATGATTGTCCTCTCTCTGAGGGGCTCCTGCAAAGTCAAAAAAACCAGCTGTGAAGCTCACAGTGGTGTTTCTGAAGAGATCATCCCAGCTCACTCTGATTTACTCTGCCTGTGCCAACCTGACATTTTCACCTCAGCCATGCTGCCACTTAAAAGTTTGTCATAATGCACTGGAAAGGGATTTTTTTCTTTTTCTCCTCCAGATAATAAAAGGAAGGAAGACCGGAAGGAAGACCTGCTACTTCTGTAATCAAAAGCAGACTTTGTACACTTTTTTGCAAGTTTCATTACACATTTCAAGATGAGCAACGCAGAATTTAGTGATCACTGCTGCAAGCTCTGCCTCTGAGAACAGAGTGAAATAAGTTAAAGGAGGAAGGACTGTGACACACGTGGTAAATATTTCATGCTGCATTTATCTAAGAGACCTCTTTTCCTCAATACCTTGTTCCAGCTGCCAGTTTTCCATACAAGTTTGAGGTAACTCACATCAAGAGGAGCAGCAGGAGGATTCCTGTTGGTAGAGCAAGTGGAGAAGCCCAAAGCAAGAGGCCTCTCCAGCCCCTTCAGAAACTGAAGAATCAACCCTTTTCCTGCCTCTTCCCAAGGCTTTTGATTGTCTCTGATGTTTAGAGGCAGTGTTGGGTTTACAAGTAGACTCGATGACCTCAAAGCTCCCTCACTGTTATTGATCCAAACTCAATAATTCCATGGCTCTACAAACTCCACCCTGACAGCTGTCCCAACAGGTTACAGCCTCTTTGGAAAGCACAACTGTTCCCAATCCTGTTCCCACCCTGATGGTGCAGCTGATGGCAAAGCCCAGCAGCTCCATGTCAGGACTGGGAAGAGTTATAATACAGATACTATTTTAATGCTTCCCTCTCTTCTCACTCAGTTCCTTTCTCCCCCAGGAGATGAATTCATGCTTTCTGAAGGTATTTTTATGCTACAGGGATAAGGGTGTAACTCCAGAGTAAAGCAGTCAGGAGACACCAGAAGTTCAAAGAACACTCAGTTCTTTTCTTTCCTAGGACCTACAGACACAAAATGATGGAGTGTTTGTTTTCAATCTTCTCACCTCTACTGTCAGTAGCAAAGATCTTTCTCACAGCAGTTTCAGCAGGAGGAGGTAACTGGAGGATATAACACAGCGCTGTTTTCCAGGAAAACTTGTTTTCAGGTCCCTGCTAAGCACCATCAATACATTCAGCGTGGTTGTGCTGACACAGCCAGGCAGGCACAGCCCCCCAGCAGTGTTCTGCTCACTGGCAGGTGCTGGGGCTGCTTTCATCATCCTTGAATATATAAATCACAAGCAAATATTTATGATTTTTCACAGAAAAAAAACTTCTCACTCTTCACCTGGTGTTGGTTACACAGTGCAAGACCAGAGTGTAGGAAATAAAAGCAAAGATAAATATAGTTCCTACAGATTGTTTTTTCATTGTGGTGAAAATGGAATTTGTGATGAAATTTTCAAACCAAGCGCTACTTGGATAATCATGGAAAAATTAAAGCTGGGGAAATATTTGCAGCCATCCAGTTTTGCAGCCCAGCCCAAGAAATTCACTTCCCCAACAAGAGAGCCAGGTGGGTCCTTGCAGTGCCA
>CM031874.1:10831974-10864491 GCA_018697195.1 Certhia americana | reverse complement strand
GTGACAGTGTGCAGTGACTGTGCTGTGACAATGCAGTGACAGTGCTGTGACAGTGTGCAATGACAGTGCTGTGACAATGCTGTGACCGTGCTGTGACTGTGCTGTGACGGTGTGCAGTGACAGTGTGCAGTGACACTGTGGTGTATCCCTTTCTATTTCTCCATGGAGCAATGATGTTTCAGTATTAACCACCAAAACTGAGGAATTTCTGTTCTTTTGCTCAGACGTTTTACTGTCGAATCTACAATCCTTAGCTGTGAATCTACAGCTTTCAGAAACCTTCCAGAATCACAAATACACGCTATGAAAATTAACTGTTTGTTTGTTTGTTTGTTTGTTTGTCTCATGGTATCTAAAGAGAAAAGAATTTTTCATTAATCCTTCCCCATATCTTGTAGATGAACCTTACTCTATTTTCCAGTACTAAAGGGGCTTCAAAAGAACTGGAGAGAGACTTTTACAAGGGCAAGGAGCGACAGGGGCATGGCTTCAAGCTGACAAAGGGCAGACTGGCATTAATTACAAGGAAAAAATGCTTTATTTACTCAGAGGGTGGGCAGGCCCTGGCACTGGGTGCCCAGAGAAGCTGTGGCTGCCCCTGGATCCCTGGAAGTGCCCAAGGCCAGGCTGGAAATTGGGGCTTGGAGCAAACTGGGATAGTGGAAGATGTCCCTGCCCATGGTTGGGGGTGGAGATTTCTTTACACTCCCTCTCAAAGCAAATCATTCTATGAATGGAAATGTTCCAGACAACAACATTTTCTGTTTCCTGTGCTGGTGTCGTGGATGTTATGGCACACTGCACTCCAAGCACTTGCAGCAACCATTTAATGCTTTCATTTTTTTTCATTATATATAATTTGGGACTTCTGCACAAGGAAGTGGGGAGTGCATGGACGACCATAACAGCTAAAAGCTTTCAATTAGCTCAGTACGTAGTTCAGTGCCATTAACATCAGAATGAGTTTGGATTTATAGTTTTTTAAGCCAGCTTCTGAAACAGCTGCAGTGCTTAACTTTTAAAATCATTTCAGCATCATAACAATCTCAAAACTCCTGCTGCAATAAGGGAACAGAAGTAGGTTTTTCTCCACTAAAATTAGTGCAATTATAGCTGCTTTAATGATGCTCCAAGCAGAGTGGAGAGAAGGTGGGCATTTTATTTTCTGTCCAAGAACAAGTTAGAAGCCATTTCTCCCTCTAAAAGCCTCAGGGAATCAGGAAGTTCTGTGAGAGAAGTAAAGTAACAAAATGGAGACTTGTTCAATCTCTGACCCACCACACACAGAGATAAAAGTCTTCAAAAGAAAAGAAGTTAATCCATGCCAAGCTGGAAGACATGTCCTCATCCCTGGGCACCCCCAGTTGAGCTTTCCTTGAGGATGGCTCCAAATTCTGGGCACTGCTGGCAGGCTAGCAGAGCTATTTGTACAACCTGGGAGAAATGAGATCCTTAAAACAGACCTGGAGATTGTTGTCCAGGAGCCCTGCAGCTGCTAAACTGCATGACATGACCAGACCAAGCTTTTTCCTCTCATTGAGGGTAACCAGCCCTGCTTCAAGCAACACAAATGATCAGCAAAGCCTCTAAAGCACTGGTACAAGCTGTTTAAACATTTTGCTTAAATATTTTGTTTAAATATTATTAATGAGGGGGAAAAAAACACAGTTTCATTAAATTGCACTGCCAAATTAGAAAGACGAAGCAACGTGCCAAGGCACAACACTTGTACTACTCTTTTACAATGAGCTGGGTCCTGATTCTGAGCATAACATGGGATTCCTGAGTTGATCCAAACTGACTTTTTTAGTTTTTTCCAGCTGGATCTGTTACTGCTTTTGCAATAAAACTGATCATTTAGCTGCAGAGGATGCTCTGCTTTTATGTGCTCTCATCTGGCTGCTGCAGACTCCGCTGTTCCCCCCAGAGCATCCTTAATTAAGTCACTCTGCATTGTATCCAGCCTGCCAAGGGACACAGGAATAGTGCACAGCTTGCATTCGAGCACAGAGAGAGGCAGGAACAAATATAGGAATGGGAATAGGAGTGGGAATAGAAATGGGAATAGGAATAGGTTTTCATGTAGGAAGAGACAGCTTGCAACCACAGAATTCCTGACTACAACTACTCAGGTAGCAGAACTGAGCTCAAGATACCCAAGACCCAAAAAACTCTTTGGTGTTCTGAAGCTTTTTTTTTTTGGTTTTGTGTTGTTTGGGTTTTTTCATACGAAGAAATGCAGTGTTTAATCCATTTATTGGTTTAATTAACAACCAATGGTTTGTGGTTTGCCCTTATGGTTCACTGAGAATGGAGAAGCCAATGGCACCAATGCAAAGGTCAGACACGGGGTGTGGGAGGATAGCTGGGGTGGCTGTGTCACTTTTCTGTGGCTCGTGGCTACTCTGGATGTCACAGCCAGGAAGAAGAGAGCTCTGGCAGAGCTCAGCAGTGTCTGAAGAATTTTGTTGGTGTTACAGAAACATGGAATCACTGAGGATGGAAAAAACCTCCAGGAACATCCAACATCCAGCCTGTGCCTGATGCCACCTTGTCACCCAGCCCAGAGCACGCAGTGCCACGTCCAGGTGTTCCTTGGACACCTCCAGGGGTGGGAAAAGCAGAGTGGCACCAACCCAGGACAGACAAAACACGTAAAGCCACAGTCCTCAAGTGCCTAAATGAGCTCCAATGCTCTGAACACAATTCCTGTAATTTATTCCTTAATTGCTCTGCTTCCATTTTCTTTTATTTTTACCCAGTAAACCAAGTGCTAATGAGCCTTGTGAACGGGTGAGGGAAGGAAAAGCTGTGCCACTTCTTTAGGTAAGATAAACACCGTGTGTTGGATTGGAGACTCTCCCGGCACTCAGCATCATCCTTTGCTCCCTCCTGATTCCCTGGAGCTCCACTGACACGGCAGGGAGGGGATAAGGACAGGCAGGAGTGCCTCGTCAGCCTCACCACTGAGAACTCTAATCATCAAAGGACTTGTACAATCTCTGCCATTATTTAGGAAATGGCCCCGTGAATGTGTCGGGAGAGGCAGCATCTGACAGACTGGCAGAGCATCTGTAATGACACAGGAATGGAAAACAAAGAGCCTTGGAAAAGGATTTTTCACATGGAATGAAAAACACAGAGCCTTGGAAAAGGATTTTCCCAGACCTGGCAAGAG
Source organism: Certhia americana (assembly GCA_018697195.1). Classification (NCBI taxonomy): domain Eukaryota; kingdom Metazoa; phylum Chordata; class Aves; order Passeriformes; family Certhiidae; genus Certhia; species Certhia americana. Next base: position 10,861,313 of record CM031874.1, on the reverse strand, counting down.
CCTGCTGGTAAAAGGCAGCTGATCAGGGTGACTGTTAGCACAAGCAAGTTCAAATCTGCTGCCTCAGTCCGTTTATTGGGCTGCTTCTTTGCATTGATTTGTAATAACTTGCCCAAACTCACTCAGAAAATCCAGGATGATGACCTAATATATCCTTATGGATGGAGAACATCCCATTCTCTTCCTCCTCCCAGTTTCCAATAACTCTGTCCTGGGAAGAACAGAAGTGTATTGCTTGAATTTTTGTGGGAGGCTCCTCAGACTGCAGCATCTGTGCTGCAGTTTCAAAGGTTTCTGAATGAAAAGAATCAGGAGATAAACGAGAATGAACTAACTCATCAGCATAATCAAAATAATAATTTAGTCACATTAGAATTCAGAGAGAGACAACACCCCAAATGGGAAACAGGATATAATTAGCCCTACTTTCAAGCAGTATTAATGAATAATAATATGGCTAACATAACTGCTTAGTAATTGATGTATGCAAATCTAATGTTTCTATTGCTATTAACGAGGTTTGAGAGAAAATGACAGAATATGTTCAAATTAATGCTCTACAAGGTGAAAGGCACAGCACTGACTGCTGTTTTAGCAGCCTGAATCCCAGACACTGATTCATCACCTCCCACATCTCAGGAACAGCTGGAGGAGCCTGGCCTGACCCTGGAATTGGGCGGGGTTTGACCCTCATTTCCACTGAGTGGAGTCTGAACTACCTGTTAATGGTTAAAGATTCTGCTGCATCCTCAACAGGGTCAGGATTTCACATCCCACACACATTGCTGGTTTTGGGAGAGATGGAATTAGATGTACAGAATCTGATGTTTAGAAAGGGTGCTGGGAAAATACCAATAAAAGCAATCCTGTGTATTTTCAAAGAGCAGGGTTGGACAGGGGAGAAATAAATTCATCAGATCATAAATGAATTTGCCACACAGATAAAATAAACTTCACTATCTGATCGTCACATAAGATTCTTCACAATAAAAAAAAAAAAAAAAAAAAATCCAAACCCCAAAATAATTAAGCCAATGTGCATACCAAATTCTGAATCGAGCAATTTTGCTTCACTGAGCCTAGAATTTAAATGATCTTGTCTGTGAATGACTAAAGGTTACTGCTCTCACAGTTCAAATGGAAAAATGTGTTCATCAAAAACATATCTATTAGTTTCACAATAGTAAGCACTCTGTGAATACAAAGAAGTTTCTTAGGAATAGGTAATTCTGAAGGCCTACTCAGAAACGAGGGAGCTGCAAATTTTCAGATACAATTACTCAATTTGCCAGCAAACATATTTTTCTTCTGAGCTGTGGAAGGAGAGGCCTGGTTGTACTCACACACTAATGCCCATGTTTGCAGCTCTATATACTTCAGTATTTTTAATTTTCTGGTAACTTGTCTTGATATAATTTTAGAGATTCTATTAAATATTTTATAGAGCAGACCATTGTAAATCAATCTCCGACATAATGTACCATTAGCTCCCATAGATCTTTTTCTGCAGCTCAAAAGCATTTCAATAAAGCTCTAAAAGCTCTGGCAATGACAACACACTGCGTTGTGCATCACCATGGCAATGCTTCAGAAAATAGCTTTGATTTGGGGTCGGGAAGATCAAACATTAGATTAGATTGAAAGTACAGAGTTCATCTTGATACAGCCTGGAACTATCATGGCCTAAGTGTCTGTTCTCAGCTGCTGGGGCTGGAGGCAAGATTGAGGCAAGAGGGGATGCTGAGGGGACTCAGACCTTCAGCCAACAGGACACAGGCAGAAAGTCTCAGAGTAGGGTCGAGGTCCAGTTTCCCAGTGCCAGGAATTCAAAGTTTGAGCCAATTTATGCCAAAAGGCAAGATTTCAAAAGAGTTAATAAGAATTCAAAAGAAGAAATTGTTCTGGACTGTCTGTGGCTTCATGTATCACTTAACCTTTCACTTAATCCTTAAATTATGCAGCTGGACTGCTCTAAGGTGTGAAATGGTGCTTTTGCCTTGGGTGTGAAAGAGAAAATAACAATAACATTTGAAAGTTCTGTTGCTCAATTGTCACCCTTCACAGCCCTCTCTGGATAATCCCTGGCTGTGCCAAACAGCCCTGCTGGCAGAGCCTGGATGTGTTTCTGGTCCCCTGAGTGCAGGTACCAGTCCCAACTCCTCTGCAATTCATCCCTCCAAACCCCCAAACCCACACAGAGCTCCCCCAAGCTGGCTGCTGCATGGGTCATCTCAGCCCTAGAAAAGCTCAACAGCAAGAAAGGAACTTTTTTATTAGTAGAGGGGATTAGCTGAGACGTTTTCATGTCGATTTGTTGTGGGCTGTTTGTTTGGTTTGGTTTTTTTTTTTAAACCACAGATACTTTTTAAAGTACAAAAGCAAAAAATCCCTGTTTGTGGGGTCAAGGTGGGTGGAAGAAAGCCACAGATTATTTCTTTCTTCTTTCCTCCTCCTCTCTTAACTTCCCAACTTGATTCAAAGAAACGGCCACTGTTTCAAGTCGAGTGAAATTCCTTCCTGCCCTCTGCCATGGAATATTCTCTGTTCATGGAAAGGATCCCTCTTCAAAACCTCCTCTCACACTCAACCTCAGGGTGTACCAGCACTCAGTGGCTGCTGCTCTGAGCAGACAAAAAAGTAATCAAGGGCTCAGTGGCAGGAATTTCTCTTTAGTCACATAAAACATTTTTAAGGACTCTTCCAGAACTGGTGGCTTGCAGAGGTCAGTTCTGTCACCCCAGGGAACAAAACTACAGGAGCACAGAAAATGGAAGAAGGGAACAAAAAATGGATGTGGAGGATATTATCACTGGGCAGTTCAATCCCAGCTGTGTGTGTGATACAGCTGCTTAAATTAAAAAAAACGGCAAAAATATGTGAAGGGAGAAAAAATCTTGTTTGTGTTAGTTTGGAAGCTGGGGTAGCCACCCTGGAGAGCTCGTGCAAAGTTTCATCAATGTGAGATGAAAATCAAACAAAACAGACAAAGAAACAAATGACCTATGAGTGATACAGAGGAGAATTCATCAGTGATACTTAACTTCAGACTGAGGGTGACTCAGAGCCAGGATATATAAAAGAGAGATGTCAAGTCCTGGGAAAACAAAACAAATTTAAAATATTCACTGATTCTTCCGAAAGGTTATCTCATCCATGTACTCTTGTATAAATACAAAAGTAACTCAAACAGGAAGCATTCCATTGGACAGTGAAACTGTGTTTAAGAGAACTTTCCAGGCTCCATTCTCATCCAGGTACATAAAATAAGACATGGAACTGCTCATGCAACAATGTCAGCTTTGTAAAACCAGGAGATGATTTATTTACTTATTAATAATCTGCCAGACTATGGCTTCATGGAAAAGCCAGGATTTAATATAAGCTTTGCTGTCAGCAGAGTTGCAGGATGGGGCACTCAACCTGTTCCCTCCCTCAGGATATTTCAGATGCACAGAAAATCCGTGTGTGAGCCTCTTCTTTGCTTTACTCAGAATCCCAGAATCCCATCTAAAGCCATGGGAAATCAGATTTCCTTCAGCTTTGCTTCCACTGAGCAGTCCAAAGCAGCCAGGGGTTTTAATTTTGAAAGCGTTCTGTTAATTTCGAACTCTTTGCTCCTTTCTACGGGCAGTTCTCTGTTAAAGGAGATGAGGGGTTTTGTCTTCAGCTCTGGATTTAAATCACTTCAGCTAAATTCAGAATGGATGAATCACCTCTAGGTCATTAGCAGCTGCACCTGTGGAAGCTGGCACTGAACTCCAAGGGGAATTTAAAGGAATTGGATGTTTTTCTGCTTCCCCTTCTGAGCCTGGGGGTACCAAGAGTGTGACTGAGCTGAGCCAGGAGCTCAGGAGATAAACCCCGGGGTGACAGTGGCAGCCTGAAGGAGCAGCCAGGCTGCTGAGGTTCAGCCACTGCCAGAACATTAATTAGTCCTGCCAGATCATTAATTAGTCCTGCATTAAAGTTCGGGATCTGCATATTGGATTAATGCTGGGAAGCAGCTGGCCAGGAAGGAGCTGTCCCCCAGCAGGGTGACACGAGGCAGCACCCACAAACAGCCCACAGCCTGGTAGAAAGCACATTATAAAAGGATTTCTTTTTCAATAAAAATAAAATTTCATCTGAGTGAGGAAACAGCTAAATTCAAACTTTCCTGCAACAGAGGACAAGCGTTGTTTGTAATTGTTGTTTGTCTGTAATGTCACCATTACAGAGCCCCAAACATGGCTTTAAAGGACTTGCTCACCACCAGAATTCTTTTTATCTTATGTGCTTCAAAAAATGTTCAAAAAGCCACCAAATTCTTCCCAGGTACAATCAAACCTGAGCCTGAAAGCTCACCTTAGTCTTAAACTGTGGTTTCAGAAAGAAAATGAAGAAGAAATCTGAATTGTTTGGAAATCAGAGACAAATCTGTTAATCAGACTTCTTCCTGTGCTCACAAACCCCAAGAACCCCCAAAAACCCAATATTCCTTACAGGTTATTCAGCTGGGTTTGTTTTCTAGTTGCCAACCTCTGAGCACTCAGGTCCTTTTATATTAACAAAGATATGAGAATGGGAATGTCACAAATGCTGGAACCTTTATTAAATGTACAACTGAATGGTTCAAAGATTTTTTTGATCTTCAAAAAAATGTCCAGAAAGTTGAATATTGGATATTCTTGAGCTTTCTAATAACACAAATGCTCCAGCTACAGAAGAAAAGTGTAAACTTGGCCCCTGGTATTTACAGCAGGAAATAAAAAGCTGGACAAGGTGAGTTTTTTAAGTTAACATTAGGAATTATTTTTCCTAAAAATAAAGGCCCCTCCATTCGTTTGGAGCATTTGTAACAATTAAAATAAAAGAATGTAGTATAGACCCTAATTTGTGAGCACCTATGGCTGCTGCCTTAGAAATTCAATTCAGATGTTGGTACCAACAAGTTAAATAAAATGTAGGTCCCTGTGGAAATTATTCCAAATTTTATCTTCAGTCCAATCCATTTAAAGTTTGCAGGAAATTATTTTTAAGCATTTTTGGAAAGCTCCAGTGGGTTATGCAAGAACCCCTATTGTTAACCTAGATGGAGAGCACTTTTCTAGCAGGCATTTCACATCGTTAAAAAAAAAATAAAAAATAAATCTACTGCTGAGCACGAATATACAGCTTAAAATTTCAATTGGATTGGCATTGTCCACTGAAGTATTTCCAGTGAGCTAATTGTCTCCTCATTCCTTCAACTGCAAATGTGAAAAATCCCAAGGTTTTTTAAGCATTTCGTGCTTGTACTGTGGTTTTCTACAAGGTCAGGGCCTGCTCTGCTGTGCTTGGCAACGTGGGCAGAGGCAAATGTCACCATGTGCTTCCAGGGTCACAATTTCTACCTGGTCCAGCCTCAAAAGGAAATTTTCTGAAAGGAGGGAATTCCAATTCCAGGCTGCTGGTGCTGCTCAGTGCAGAAGAGTTCAGAGGAGCAGGCAGGAGATGCTGCCAGAGTGGGAGCCAGGGCTGCCCCTCAGCATCTGGGGACAACAGCTGGTTCCAGGAGAAACAGCTGTGGAAACATCTGGGGAGAAATCCTATCTGGGAGAAACAGCTGTGGGAAACATCTGGGGAGAAATCCTATCTGGGAGAAACAGCTGTGAGGACATCTGAGGAGAATGGAGATCTTTTATCCCAAGAGAAACTGTGAAAGAATGGAGGAAAGAACTGCACCAGAGGAGCCACTGTGGGCCCTCTCAACCTTCCCCACTCTGTGATTGCAGAGTAGCACAAGCTCAAGGCTATTTCTTCCCAATTTCACATGTGTACACTTGTTGTAGGTGACAGGAGCTGCTTTATGTAAGTCATTGATCTGGGGTCTATCAGCTGCTAAAAATTCCTGTCTGCCACCGGTGGGTGAGAAAATCTGCTCAGGTCCCACAGCTGGATGACTGCCACTAAGAGTTGAGGACAGCTGACCTGGCTCTTAATTAAGAATCCCAGTTTCTATTAATTTTATCATCTCCAGCCCTGGTGATGCAGTCACCCTGCAGCATCAGTGACCCAGCTCCAAACAACAGGCAGTTCCAGCCTTGTGGCATGAAAAATGGACATTTTCTGCAGCCACTATCCCCTGTGCTGGGATTCTGCTTCTCAAATCACTTCTGCCCCCCTTCCCACCCTCCCTCTTCTTTCCCTTCCTTGCTCCCTGCAGTTATCCAGGAAAACCAGGCTGGTTCTCTCTTTTTTTCATGGTTTACATCCCAGGTTATTATTCTGGGGTCTCTGTGAGTGCTGAATGCTCTGATTTGTCACTTCAATGCCATCTCCTCGACTTCAAAATGGACCAAAATGTTCATCATTTCCTCCTAAATTCTTGAGATGATTCTGAAAACAAAAAAAGAAAGAATCTGAACTAAGCCCAAGCCCTTTCTGCTCACTGAGAATTAAATACTGATATTAAATACTGTCTTACAAAAGACTGCCATGTTCATAAGCACAGTTTCTCTGCAAGTAAAGGGAAGATAAAACAGAATTAAAAATGCTCATGTAGCTTCTGTCTGCACAGTATTTTCCTGTCATAAGCATTTAGAAGCACTTCAACCCTCACAAAACCAGAATTAAACAGCTCAGTGCCTCATTGCATCAGGGTGAGAACTGCTTCACACCAGCTTTTAGAATCAATTCTTTTTGGCGTAAAAATCCATAAAAGATGTGTACATTTTCCTTCCATTCTTTAAACAGCTTTTAATGTCATTTCCATGAAAACCACTTAGGAGCACATGCCCGATGTTCGTGGGTTCAAACATCATCCAGGAACTCCAGATCTCAAGGCTGCATCACTAAGCTGAATTTCTAAGGTCCATACCCAGCAAGTGATACCCACTGATTTTATTTACTTTCCAAGTCAGCAGAAAACAGAGCTCCTTAACCCAGAGAAGTTTAAAGCACACAATGTATATTTGAGGCCTTTTTCTCCAGTACAATCACTTTGCCTGAAGTACTGTCAGAGGCAGATGAAGGTTTCTCAAATACCAGGCAAAATTGGGTTTTGTAACGCCAAAAGAGGAATTCCTTCCTTTCAGGCCAGCAAAATTCAGACTCACTTTGGCAGCAGAAGAGCTTCTCCCAAACCAAAGCCTCTTGGTTAACTGTGGTGAATGTCACATCCATTAAAACCTGATTACTCCACTAACAACTCAGAACAAAGCAGGCAGCACCAGAGAAAGCTGAGGGGTTCTGGTGATTAGCAAAACCTTCAGCTTTTCAAGGGTTTAATACATCTGACACCCAATTAGAAGCAAAATATTCTCCCAATTTATTATTTTTCTTCACATCTTGAAAGCATTTCTAGGAGGCAAGTGACCAATTAGTCTGTGGGGTTCATCACAGAAAGCACTTGGGGTTTCCACGGGACTGGATCTGCTGTTGTGGCAGACTGGTAATTAAGGCACAGATCATTCTGATTTACATCCATTTTATAATTGCTACTCATGTCACTGAGCTGCACCCAGCTACACCAAGAGTGTTTTCAGGTTGAGTTTCTTTAGCAGCTTTTGGAATCAGGTTATTTTTTAGGACTTATCCTATTCTGGATAAAGATTTGTTCACAGACAGCTTTTCTTCTAACCTTCCCCTTCCAGTTTTGCTGTATCCTCTTTGTTTTGAGTGCTTAATAACCCTTGCACAACATTCAAGGTCCTTATAGCTTTCAATTTTTCAGCTCTCCTTTTTGATTCCCCTTTTAATTTCACATTATTCTATTTCCTTGCTCTTCTTTCCCATTTTACTAACTCTGGGATCACAACAGCATAATTAAGAATTTGCCTCAGCAAGCTCAAGCGAGTAGTCTGTGACAAACCAATAAAGTTGCTAAATCCATGAATAATAGGGGAATTCTCATGCACTATCCCATCGGATAACAAATAATGAAGATTCTGTTGCTCATTATTAATAAGAAATAAGGAAAAATGGGATATTGGGAAGAAATTCCTCCCTGTGAAGGTGGTGAGACCCTGGCATAGGCTGCCCAGAGAAGCTGTGGCTGCCCCTGGATCCCTGGAATTGTCCCAGGCCAGGCTGGAGCCCCCTGGGACAGTGGAAGGTGTCCCTGCCCATGGCAGGGGTGGAATGGGATGGTCTTTAAGACCCCTTCCAACCCAACCCATTCCATGACTCTCTGATGTGATTCCATGACATTCCCAGCAGATCTGCTCATACTTGGCAGTAGCTCCAGGCTGAGCCCAAGCAGGTTGAGCTCCCATCAGCAAAATGTGCTTTGGGCCTCTTCAACAAGCAAGAGCCCCCTCTTGGCTGTGCACACCCAGCTCAAGCCCTGCTCCCAACAAGAGCTGGGGAGTGAGCAGGGGATTCCACCCCCGGCAGACTCCCAAAGCCTCTGCTCCATCCCTGCTCCACCCAGGAGAGCTGGCTGCAGCACGGCTGCTGAAGTCACCCCTTTCAAACCCAGCAATGAGTCAGAAATGCACTTCAGAAGGCAGCTCCCCAAACGAGGGCAGCTGTGAAATCCAGCAGTGCCATCCATTGACTGAAGGATGTAAGGCATGTGCCTGGCAGGGCAGAAATACCAGCAGCAGGTTGGCAACATCCCTCCCTCCTCTCTGCCATCCTGCTAGTGCAGGGAACTTGGCAAAGTCTTCCTGATTGGAGTCTGGTCTCGAAGGAGTTCCTGCAATGCCTGCTCTCGAGCTGTCAGATATGTTAAAGGATTTCACTGACACAGACAGGACACCTCTGTTCACACCCATGGGGAGGGATGGGCGCCTGTGCCAGTGTCACACAGAGAACACGGCAAGTCACAGGGTGCTCACAGTCCCAGAGCCACAGAACAGGCTCTCTACTCCTCCTGAGAACACACAACAAGCACCACCACAAAGCAAGAGCAGGACCAGGCACTCCTGGCACTGTAACACAGCTGGGAACAGGGCACCACATGCCCAGAGCCCCAGAAAAGGTTCCTTATTTTGTAAGATCTCAAAGCTGACAACCTCAGACAGAAAGACTGTATTTATAGTGGTTCTACTGCACCAATTCACACTTGAAAACATGACATAAATCTTTTATAAATGGTAGGTTAGATGCTTTAAAAGAATGTTCCCCATTGTTAAATGTTAGAAAGGTCAGCAGACCAAAAAGCTGCTTAGAGCTGTGGCTGTAATTGACATTGTTCCCTAGCTATGGGCTCAGTATAAGCTACTCACATCTATGAAATGCCTGTATAAAAGAAATATTATCGTGATTTAAAGTCTGGTCATTGAAGTAGATACAATTTTTGGTGTATCTCAAACTCTGGCTGAAAAGAAGAGCAGAAGAAGACAGCAAAAGAAGGCACCTCTCCTGCTGGTGTCAGGATCCTCAGAATCAGAGAAACATGGAATGGTTTGGGTTGGAACTCAAAGATCTGCCATGGGCAGGGACCTTCCACTGTCCCAATTTGCTCCAAGCCCTGTCCAGCCTGGTCTTGGACACTTCCAGGGATCCAGGAGCAGCCACAGCTCCTCTGGGCACCTGTGCCAGGGCCTCACCACCCTCACAGGCAAGAAATATTTCCTAATATCCCATCTAAACCCACTCTCTGTCAGATGCAAGAGCAGAGATAAGGTGCAAGCATGGGGACCTCCGCTCCTGCAAAACACTCTTGCTGTTGGCTCTTCTGCTGAGCTGGCAGGATTTGAGGCAGGATTTGAGGTCCCTTCCTCCAGCTTATGAAAAACAAGGTTCACTTTCCTGGTAAAATTTTAAAAGTTTAGTAAAAGACAGTAAGAGACAAGACAATAAAGCAAAAAGTGATATGGCCGGGTGCCTTGGCATTCAGTCAAGAGCACACACTAACTCAGAAAACACTTCTTTAAATGCAGCAACGTGTTGCATATTCATAGACCCTCATACATTATTCAAAAACGTTCCTTTTTGTTCACCCAACCTGCCCCCTACACCATCTTGTAAATCAACATTTTTCTGTCTGATAACTCTTTGATAATGGATGATCAACAAATTCCTTCCCTGGGGCTCTGGTGCCCATCACTGCCATCTTCATCCAGATAGGATAATCCAAGAATGTGAAGAATTTCCTGATTATCTTTACCATAAAAAAGCACCCTACATCACACAGTTTCCATTTTAACATTATTCTATAACCCAAGAAACATATACATTAATAGCAGAAATAAAAGAAACTATATTAATATAATACAGCAAAGTTTTCCAACATTATACATATAGCATTCATTTTAATATTTGTGAAAAGCCAAGTTTATAATATGTGTTTATTACAAGCTTTAGGGCAGTTCACAGGTGGATTTCTCCTTGTGGCCTGTCCCAGCAAAGCAAAGACTTCTGTTCCCTTCCAAGCCTTAGGAGCACAGAGAGTGTTTGTCCCTCCTCCCCAAGGCTGTGGCCCACACAGCAGCACAGCCACCTGCAAGATGTGCCAACAATTTCCAGTGACCTCGGACAAACAGGGGCTAATCACCGTGCCCAGTAATTCCCAGCAGCTCTTTCTGAGTACAGATTGAATATTGCATTGCACTGAACCCTTGGACCAGAATCTCATTATGGCATTATGCAGTGAGAGGTGGAAAAGAGGGAATCTGGCCTTGGCTGTTACTGTGGAAATGTTCCACCTAAATGGGCTGACAATTGGCTTTACAGTGATATTGGTAAGGAGCAAAAGGTGGGAAAATCTGCCCTTGGGAATGACAGCTATGGACTGCTACAAGAGGATGTTATTAACTATTTACACAGCTTTCAAGCCTGAAGGGGAAGAGGAAAACTAGTTTTTATACCGTGAAAACAATTTGAACTTGCTGAACATTTAGAAAAACAAATACAAAATACGTTGAATGGTTTTGGTTGGAGGGGACTTTCAAGATCATCCAGTTCCACCATGGGCAGGGACAACTCCCAGGTTGCTCAGAGCCCCATCCAACCTGGCCTTGGACAATCTCTTCCCAAATTGCCTGGAACATCTCTTGCCTAATTTTTCTTAAGTTCTCAGGAAGCTTAATTATCATCAGTAAAGAGAGGAACCAAAAATTAAACCTAAATAAGAAGTTCTTAAATGTAAAGAAGAATCTCTGTACAAATTTGAAAGTCCACGGGAATCAGATGAGGTGTGAAACACCTTGAGGAGGACAAAGCAGTTTAAACACTCAGCTTCCAAATTTGGCCCCATCATTTTTTTCACTTCACAAAATTTTCACTTTGCCCGTGTTAGTGGCAGCAGATGTTAAAGAGAACTCGGCAAACAGCATCATTTGCAGCCTCTCTGTGTTTAGTGGGCACCACAAGACGCTGCATTTTTGCTGGGGCTGCTTTACTTCATCTGGTGTAGAAGTTTGAAAGCTCTTTTCCAGAGGTGCAAGTCTGGAGCAGACACCTCTCCTCAGAGTGGGCTGCACTGACTGATAAATAAATAACCATCAAAAATCTTCTCTAAATGCCAAAGCCCGGGTACAGGAATGACTGTTTGCACTTCACTGCTGTGGTAGAAAGGTAAATAAATTATAAAAGAAAGGCCTCATAAAATCAGGCCTGGCTCTGCTAAATTAATAGCTGGCTTGTCACTTCTGTGTGCAGCTAAGTGGTTTGCAAGTTCTCATGTGAAAACATTCTTGGGGATGAGAGTTCCTTAACACAATAAACTATTCCTGGGTGAAAAACAACTGCACCTGCAGTAAACCAGAAATCTGTCTCTTGGGAATCAGGGAACAAAATCTGTAACCTAACCAAGAACAGAGAGATTTGATGGATAGTAAAATACCTTTTACTGACCAATGAGTGAAGTGAGCACCTTTGGTGAAAGGAATGGATGAAAGGGGATAAAAGGCAGTTGAAATAAAAGCTTTTTTTCTGCCTTGGAAACTTTAGTTCGTTATTGTGTCACTATTGTCCTGACAGCGACACAGTGCAACATAAATATCAATCTAAGGGTAGAAGATGATAAATTCTTCACAGGCATGAGTTATGGAAACTTTGCTGGGTACCAAAAAAGATGAGTTCTGTGTTAAAGCCTGTGTTCCAATGGGGAATGGGTCCATGACAAACACATCTCAAGGAGCCAGCAATGGGCACAGCAACTATTGCTCCCCCAGCATCACCCAGGTGATGGTTACAGCGAGGTGAGAGCTGCCAGTGCTTCTCTGAAGGGAGTTCTGTGTGCCCTCACAGCCCCCAGAAGCAGAGCAAAAAGCTGTTTGAACATGGAGCTGAGCCACCCCGTTAGGGTGACACACAGTGGGTGTCACACGAGAGGCTTCTGCTGTCACTCCTGTAGTTCAGCTGCTCCGGGAGGAAATAACCTCCCTGCTTTGCTGGGCTATCAATCCCACACCCGGCAGGATGTGATTTGCACTCACACACATCCAAAAGGCTGCACATCACACCAGCCAAATGGAAAAATATCTCATCAGAGGGTCACTGGAGAGGATCTTGTGGAGAGAATTAATGCTGCTGGCTCGGGTCAAGCAAGGTGTTGGAAAATATACCAAGTTTAAATTTTTTTTTATTTTATAACTTCAATCAGTTTTCACAGAATCACAGAATGAACTAGGTTGGGAAAGACTTTTGATATCATCAAGTCCAGCCTATGTTCACTTTTGCCCCGGGGGAAGGGAATTAGAGTTTCTTTCCACGGGCATTGTTTCAACAGACTGGAAGCAGCACAGAAGACACTCCAAGGATAACATCCATCAGTGACCATTAATGAGCCATCAACTCCAAACAACACCCCTGGTCTGGTGAGAGAACCTTGGTCTGGGAAAAAAGAGGGAAGAATGAAGACCTAATTAGCATCAGAAGCCATCCCTAACCAAGAGGAAACCAAATACTAAAGAATTGTATAACTTGGAACCAATGAACGTCGAACCAATGAATCTCTGTGGGGTTTGACTGCAAAAGATTTGTGAAAAATCCAGTAAAATCCCTGTGTCACGGAATGATTTTCTCTGCAAACCTGGGCTATGTGTAGATGAAATGATTTCTGTGGTACATCCTGGCCAGAAATAAAGTAATGCCTCGAGTCCTTAACACTAAAAATATTGTTGGAGGGTTTCTGTTTTTCCTGCAGCTTCTGTGACAAAGGGACAAAGATGCTGAAAGAATTCTGCTTCCTCCATCCACAGAAAGGGGAGCCTCACTGCTCCCTCATACACATGCACAGGCAATCAGCAACAAAACCCATCAACACAAGCACTATGGACATTCTCACTTCTATTTTCTCCTATTTTGACTTTACACCTCTTTTTACCCAGCCAGACTAAGGGGTTGAGGATCTGCTGGGTAGGGGAAATTCCCCTTAGAGCAGAGGCTCCCAGGGATCATCACACAAATTCCCTGATTCAGGAGGATTTGAGTTGAACCCATAGTTCCCCTTGCTTGGATAATCAGGAATTCCCACACGTCTCCAGGGCAGGCTCACACAGCCCCATTCTTCAAGGATTTCCAGGTAAATTAAACAAGTAATTCCTTCTTTGTTGTCCTGTTCAGAAATTGTTCTTGCCCTGAAGTCCTCTCAAAGATGAAAATACCTGGACTGGCTTTCATTGGATTTAGCAATTCTAGGATATGAATAAAATTTACCAAGATTTAATGACTTTCTACTGGTTTTGCTTGAGAAGAAAGATTCCCCTGAAAGCTGTTTGTATGTCCTCGAGGATCCATGACTCAGAACTTCACCAATAAATATGTTTATCAGCTGCATATGGATATTCTTTTCCTGGTATCATTTTTATTCTTTTTCAACTTATCAACTAGCCCCATTAGCTCATCTTCATGATTCAAACACTCTTGGAACATGATGTGAAAAAAGCCAATGTACTAAAGAACAGGGCCACTTAAAAGTAGTTCACATGCCATGCCCTTAATTTACTATAATATGAAAAAATTTACCTTGGCTTCTGTTCTAAATGAGGTTCATGATCAGTTCACAGCTCCTCTCATTACATTTATATGCATGACATTACTACATTTGTAATAATGCTAAATGGCACAGCTTCCAGCATGAAGAAGAAATTGCCTCCCACTCTCAAACAGGAACCAATTCCAACGTGTCCATTAGAAGGCATTAAATTTTGGTACCTGCACATTCACCCTCCCTGAATTATTTGTAGATTAAATCATTTGAAAAACGCGTAATGAATCTGCTCTCATGCGATTTAGAAAACTTAGCAGACTTCTAAGATTTCTTCATCATCAAAACATCTCCTTGTAGTTTGGCTAAGACATTCTCCCAAGCTGTAACCGAATTACTGATCACATTTATCCCTGCAAATGGATTTAACTCCTGAACCAGCTCATTGCAGAATCCCACAGGCACCAGTGGTTGTATTTAGCTTGGGCTCTCAGCAAACCACAGTCTGAGCCACTCTGCAGCCTGGATTTCTGGTTACAGAAGCTGCACATTAGAGCACACTTCAGATTTGTCACTGTTCCTACAGCGCTGTGAAACCAAGCGAGATTTTGACTTCAGAAAGTCAAATTATGGAAGGGAAATTGTTATCTAAGAGGTTTATAATAGATACCTTGATAAAAAGTACCCCCTATGTGTCACTACGTTATGCGCATTCTGATAAAAACACGACAAACCTTTCTGACAAATTATAGAGAATGGTCATTATGGAAAAGTCACAGAAATTCAAATGTATCTCCTGGTGACATTATACCTACTGCCTCTTCAATAGCTCTCACCTCAATTTCCAGCTTTCCTCTTACTGATGATAAACAGTGACTGCAATAACACAAATAACACAGAACCAGAGCAGCACTCTCTGGCTGTTGGAAAATTGCAAACGGAAAATAAGAGTATATTTACGTAGAGACAGGCTGAGAGATGGAACAGGGGTTCAGACAGAGCACGAATGCAGCAGATAAAGTGCGTCAGTAATTTAAGTTTATTTTTAAATAACGCATCCCTGAGCCATCTGGATTTGGGGTTCACATCTCCACACCCCATGCTCTTGATTGCAGAACACGCTGTTGAGATCTGTGTATTTTTTAGCATTTTGCAGAGCCTCTTTTTTCAGTTTATCTTATATTTAGTGCAGACACCAAAACACTTTGAGCTGTGTTTGTGTGTCTGTGCAAAGCGCCTTCTTGAGTTGTTTCTGCAAGCTGCACCTTCTCCCCTTTATTTTAGTTACAATGAGCAGGACAGAGCTAATGTCTTTTTCCCTGCTCTTATAAACCATCTTCACATTAAGGTGTCTCCAGCCTGGGTGTTTGCTCCTTTTTCACTGAGCATATATCACTGGGTGTTTGTCATATTGTTCCTTCCTGCTTCCAAGCATAACCTCCTGCTGAGATTTGGAGGCAGCAGACAGCCAGGCTGTGCATATACAACTGCCAGCCCTAATGCTTTCATGCCTCATTAAGTGACCTCCTGCTCTTTTCTGCACTTGCCCAGGATTTTTGGAGGTCCAGCAGCAGCTTCACATCTGTCACAGGAGAGCAGCTCCGTGGTCTCTGTCCCACAAGGGCTCTGATGGATCTGCCAGACAGACACAGGGACGTGTCCAGTGTCCCTGTGCAGAGCCCAGAGCTGCCACTGACAGCTCCTTTACTGTGACCAGAATTAACTCCTGGGATTTTTTATTATTCAGAAAGAAAAAGGACCAAGTTGTAGTGTGCTCTGCTCAGAGCACTGCCGTGCTAATATCTGTCTGCTCCAGTGGTGTTGGCGTGTAAACTGTCACAGAAAACACATATCAAACTGCTTTGGAGCAGCAATAAACATTGAAATTGTGTTCTGAGAAACCATTCTTCTCCAAAAGCATTGGGAGAGGGGCTAGATTTATGAAGCAAGAACTACAGGCAGTGTAAAGCCCTGGAAGTGGCAGAGACAGAACAGATTGTTTCAATCCAAGCAAAGCTCCCTGCCTCTCTTCCCCTGAGACTCTCTCTGAAACCCATCTGTTCTGTGGTGCCTTGCACTCAGCAGCAGCCACCCTCCAGCACTGCACTGCCCTGTGCAGCTCCACTCTGTGCTCCTGAGCTGCAAGTTCCCCCAGAGGGAACCCGTGCTATTTATCTGACACAGTTCTCCCATTGTCCTTCAGGCCTGTGTGCTCACATGGCTGCAGAAACACAGCGTGCCTAAAGACGAGAGGCTCTGCAGCTGGGAGAGAGCAGGATTTTATAGCTGGGGCTCAACCTTGGGATGCAGTTTGAGGGACATTCACCCTTCACGAGCAGCTGTGTCTGCAGTGGCACGGAGCCATTTTTGGGAAAATGCAGGGATGAAACGCTTGTGATTGCAGTTTTGAGGGCACCCTCTGCAAGTTTGCTGCCAGCTCCCAGCTGTGTCGGGTGGCCATGTACTGGAGGAACGGGATGGCATCCACAGGGACCTGGCCAAACTGTGACTGTGTGAACCTCATGAAGTTCAGCAAGGCCACGTGCAAGGTGCTGCTCTTGTGACAGGATCCAGGGAAGGGCTAGAGCTGGGTCAGGGGGGTTAGGTTGGATATTGGGAAAGGTTCTTCTTCCAGAGGGTGCTGGGCACTGCCCAGGCTCCCCGAGAATGGGCACAGCCCCGAGGCTGCCAGAGCTCCAGGAGAGTTTGGACACTGCTCCACGACACCCAGGGTGGGGTTATTGGGGTGTGAATTTCCCCTCTCTACATTTGAAGCCATTCCCCCTTGCCCTGTCACTGCAGTTCCTGAGGAAGAATCCCTCTCATTTGTTGGGGTGTCCCGTGCAGAGCCGAGAGCTGCACTGATCATCCCTGCGCATCCAGCCCAACTCAGGATATTCCACGGCTCTGTGACTGTTTATAAGTGCTTGGAGCAACACGACGAGGGGAAATGACTTCCAAACGAAAGAGGCAATGATTAGACTGCATATTAGTCCGAAAATCTTGGCTGTGAGGGTGAGGAGGCCCTGACACGGGCTGCAGACAGAACCTATAGCCGCGCTTTGCACCAACGCCCCGTGCCACAGCACACCCGCGCCTCACGAACGCTGCGGCTTTAAGGAGGCGGTCGGGGCGTGTGCCCGGCCCGTCATGCTGCTCGGGAGGGGCCGGGCCGCTGCCGTGTGCCGCCATGTACCGCCTGTGTCGCCTGTCCCCGCTGCTGTCCCCGCTGCTGTCCCCGCTCCCCTCACGCTGTGCCCCCCGCCCCGCCTGGGCCGCGCTCCCGCCGTGCCCGCGCCGCGCCAGCGCCAAGGTACGTGAGGGGCTGAGGGGGAACTGATCTAACCCTGATCTAACAGCGCTCCTCAGCTCTTTTGGGGCTGTCTTGACGTTCTTTTGGAGGGATCTTCACCTCCGTCCCCTCTCCCGTCCCCATGGGATGGGTAAATCGTGTTTATCGCGGGTTTCTGTGGGAGCTGGTTCGCACGTTGTCAGCGTGAGCTTTGTGCGGTTTAATTGCTACAGCGTCATTTGCAGCGTGATTGCTGCTGCCTGGTTGCGAAGCATCGCGGGGGGGTTTAGATACGTTTTCATGCTTTAAATCGGCTGAATGATGCTAATAAAATCGGCTTTTTTAGCTGCAATATTGTCGCAGAGTGACATGGAAATAGGCAGCAGCTTTATTTGTTAAGCTGGACACTATACCTGACTGTACTGGGTACTCCAAATAATATCTGTTGAAGTGATTCTTTTTTTACATTTCCTCTGGTGGCTGTTGCATTGTCATGACTGCTGCTGAGCTCAGCTGGAAAGAAAGGACTTCTCTAATCTTTCCTACCGATTGCTGACTAATTAGGGACAAATCCCGAGATTTTTGTGGAAATGTTTTCTTCCTGTCAGTATTCATTCTCTGTCTAGCATGGGGGGTTTCCAAGGGCTGCTTTATTGCTACCAGCACAGCTCCCTCCTTTGATTTCTTTTCAGATTGCTTTGGGATATGGTTTACTATGAACTTCTGCACTTGGAATGTACCCAATTAAAAATCTGTCACTGACTTCTGCTGTGACAAACATTCCCAGCGCAGTTTGGGCTCCTGACACCGGCCCCAGCATGTCCCTGCAGTTGTTGTCTACACCGTGGCAACAGAATTGCTTTTTGCTGTCAACAGTTGCACTTCTTCCTTTGATCAGCTCAGCAATTCACGGGTGATTTTTAGGAATTTAAACGTTGGATTTCTTCCACCAGTGAGCTGTTGTTAGGTGGTTCCAGGTGGGCTTCCAGTGCCACTGGAACAAAAAGCTGTGCTCCAAAAAGCTGAGCAGTGGGTGGAAGCAAATAGCTCTCACACCTCAGTCTCACGGCTCCAGCAGCTGTGGGGGTGTGCCTTGGCACACGTTTGGATCGAATAATCTGGGTTTCATTACGAAACTTGAATTGTGTAAGAATTTATTTCAAGATCAGTGCATTCCTTTGACAGGAATAGTTGGGAGAAGGGAGTTTGGCTGGGCTGTGCCACAGCATCTGCTGTGCTGATGTGGAGGAACAGAAGTGAGTTACTGTCCTCCCAAATCACTCTGTGTGCAAAACACCTCTTTCATTATTTCAGCTGACTGTATTATGAGCTTGTGCTTAATGCTAACAAATACTTTTAATTGTTTTCTTTTTAGGATGCAGCTGAACCCCTCAAAAAGACAGCCATTGATCCCAGTGCTGAAAAAAAGAAACTCAACAAATCCCAGCAGCTGAAACATGTTTTTAAAGAATATGGTGCTGTAGGGGTTTCTTTCCACGTTGGAATTTCCTTAATATCTCTGGGAATCTTCTACCTGGCTGTGTCAAGGTGAGGTTTAAACAGCTGTCTGTCACCTCTAGGTAGTCGTAAAAGTAAAATACATTTACCATTGTGTTTCTCTCTGACAGGAGACAGGCACTTTATGGCTATTGGAGCTATAGTTACCTCCTGAATTTTGGGTATGGATGGGTCCATAAATGATCCCATCAGGCATGAGACAAGAGAGTTGTACATGGTTATTTTGCACAGGTTCAGCAGGGAAAACAGCAGCCACAGCACCAATAACCGACCAGGCAGAAAATGTATTTGTTGTGCAGATATCTTTTGTTCTTGCTTGGTCTGGAGAGATAGAGCCACGTAAAAGTGCTGGGGTTTAGTGATAAACTCATTTTTCTGTGTGTTGAACAGTTTGTGCAGTTGAACTGCAGAAAATAAGAGCCACTAGAACAGGATTAGAGTGAAAACGCAAGAGAACCGTACAGGGGTCAGGTGGGGAATTGTGTGTGGGGTTTTTTGGGAATGCAGCAGTTACACGAGGTATTCCAGCTGAGGAGACAGGGCAAGATGTGGTTATCCCAAACATTCCCTGCTGCTTGTTCCTGACTCCAGTGGGAATATGTGAATGCCTGATTTCTCCTGTTTACTACATTGTGGCACAGGGTGACAGTTTTTTTTTCTTTAGGTATGGTTGAATCCCTGATGAAATCAGTATTAGTGAATTTGATGGATAATGCCCATTCGAGATCTTTAACACTTCCTTCACTTGCTAGATTTTAGAGAATTTGTCATTTTGTACACATTTTAGAACACAAAACCTAACGACAGGTACCTCATTCAGTTTGTGCTTAGGTGCTAAATTCCCCCAAGACACAGAACCGACTTTAACAATTTTGGCCAGATGAAATTCCAACGCAAATTCACAGCCGCCTTTTTAAGAACTACTTTGCAGAGAGAAACTTTATCCCTAAAGGCTGAGTAGGAATCCCGACATGTGGAATTTCCTGCGTGAAAACCTCGGCGCGTTTCCCTTTTCCCCTTTAACCTAAAGCTCTGTCTGGTGTTCCCGCAGCGGCGTGGACATGAGCGAGGTTCTGCTCAAGCTGGGTTTCAGTGAAGCCTCTCTGCAGTCCAGGATGGCAGCTGGCACCAGCACCTTCCTGCTGGCCTACGCCGTGCACAAACTCTTCGCCCCCGTGCGCATCACCATCACCGTGGTGTCCGTGCCCTTCGTCGTCCGCTACTGCCGCAAGGTCGGCTTCTTCAAACCTCCTGCCTCCAACCCCTGAGCCCTTCCTGCCTCCACGGAGCTCTGCACGGGCAAGGTTGCTTTAAAGGACTTGTTTGGCTTCAAGGTTGCTTTAAAAGATTTGTTTGGGTTCAAGGTTGCTTTAAAGGACTTGTTTGGCTTCAAGGTTGCTTTAAAAGGCTTGTTTGGGTTCAAGGTTGCTTTAAAAGACTTGTTTGGCTTCAAGGTTGCTTTAAAAGGCTTGTTTGGGTTCAAGGTTGCTTTAAAGGACTTGTTTGGCTTCAAGGTTGCTTTAAAAGGCTTGTTTGGGTTCAAGGTTGCTTTAAAAGATTTGTTTGGGTTCAAGGTTGATCTCGTGTTTCTTACTCCTCCTTTCAGGTAAATGGCACTGTGAAAAGCGCTCTCCTGTCTCCTTTCCCTTTTGGCACTTGTTCTTAGGAAAAAGCTGTTCATGCTCGATGATGTGAACAGTTCTGGGTTTTTTCTTTTTTTTTTTCCTTTTCAAAACAGAGTCATAGCATTCATGGATGAGTGTGTAGCTGAGAAACTGTGAGATTCTCTTTCCAGCGGTATAAATAATATCTCACTCCCTGGGTAGTTCTCTTGATAAGGGAACTGATATTGGAACCTAAAGTGGCAGATGGGTTTGCTTTGCTAGGAGAAGCATTTATTATAGCCCTTCTTGCAGAACAGCACAGGCACTGAACTCACTTCAGCAGGAGGACCCCTATGATTAATTACTGCACTCATAATTGCTTTAGTCCCAATAGATGAAACACTGTTCTGAAACGAGGTGTAATGCTTCCAGAGGCCAAGATTTTATTGTTTGAAAATGTGCTGGCTGGGTGCCAGCCTTACTAAAGTCCTTTTGTTTTTTAAATGTCTATAGACTGCTCAGAAATCCTGAGTCTACTGCAATCAGTGTAACCAGAATTACCCATGTGAGCATACTCCAAACAGCATCAAGGCAGAGAGAAGCTGGGGGGGGAGGTTTAAGAGCTGGCTTTGTACTGGAAACATTTTTTAAATCTAAGGACCAACCCCAGCATTCTGCTTCTGTGGGTGAAACTCCCATCTATAAAGTCCAAA
This sequence comes from Certhia americana, assembly GCA_018697195.1. NCBI lineage: Eukaryota > Metazoa > Chordata > Aves > Passeriformes > Certhiidae > Certhia > Certhia americana. The sequence goes on along the minus strand of CM031874.1, from coordinate 10,840,346 downwards.
TTCCCAGCTTCCCAGGAAGAATTCCTGTGCTTTGGGCTGACACTGGTGAATGAAGCAGTGAGGGGGTTTTGCCTTTCCTTATGGGGACACTGTGGTGTTAGAATAGTTACAGATGTGGGTTTCCACCTTCCAAAACCGACCCCAAAACAGAAATTAATGTCACAGTGGGGTAAACCTGGGTTTTGGGCTCAGGCCTGTGCTGAGTTTGAGCAAGAGCTGGGGATGTTTGGGACCTGCTGTCTGCTCTTTTCTGAACTATCTTCGTGCTTACACTTAACCCAAGGTGGCTCTGATAGATCTGTTCATACAGAACTCTGATTTTAAGCAAAATAGCAGGAAAATACCCTGATGCTTTTTATTTTTGCTAAGACTTAGTGAATAGAGAGGAAGGAAGCATGGAATTTTGATGAGAGTTGGCTGAGGGAGGAAAGGAGGAGCAAATAACTTTCTTGTTATGAGCAGCCTCTCGCCTCTCCTCAGCCAGAACATTAAATTAAACACCTTAACTCCTTCCTCCCACAGAAAGTCCCAAGTTTCATGTGGACCAAGGATAAGAATTCCAAAATAACTCTTGAGGCAGCCTTGTTTACACTTCAGTAAGAATAATTTCTGAGCAGGATGTTTTATCTTAATTGTGATAGAGAAGGAATATTCAAAGTTTTGGGTTTTTTTTTTTTTTCAAAATCATATATAAAACTGAAATCATTTAAAATAAATGTATCTAAAAGTCAGTAGAAGGCACCAGCACTAAACTAGTTTTTTTGCTGTAAAGAAACAGCTTCATGTAAATTTTGACCAGAATTCTGATTACTTAGATGTTTGTATAAACTACTGGCAGGTTGTTTAGATGAAGTTTTTTTGCAAAGTATATTTTAAATTAATTCGAGAATATATTTTGAATCCTGGAATCCTTGCTTGTAGAAAGAACATTTTTTAAAATTGTTTGTAAAATAGAAAAGTCTTATTCTGAAAAGACAATAAATTGCTTTCTCTTAGTTTGTTTGAAATGTTTTACTGGAAAGGAGTTGGTCTTGATTTTGGTGGCAAGGGGCCTGACTCTTGGTTCATTTTAGGGGATGTCTTAGAAATGTCTGGTGTTACACAACATCACCTGAAAGTACTTCTGAGAGAAAGGGCTGGAAAATGTTACCAGATGGGAGATGTTTGAATAAATTCTTTGGGAAAAGGACAGAGCAGGCCAAGCTCTCAATAAAGCAAGCAGGTTAAATAGCAACACATTTGGTACTTACCTTCTAATCCTAAATTGGGATTGTGGGATGGTGAGTGACTGGCTGGTACCAGCACTTGGAGCTTCCTTTTTGACAAATGTGGGAATTCCACTTTGGGAATTCACCTCTGGGACCAGGAGTTGAGCTGTGCTGGAGCCAAGCAGAGCCACAAGGAACCTCACCCTGCTGGGTGCAGTATAACAAGTCTTTATTTTACAAATTGAGTGCCTCACATTTAAAACTAGAGACAAAACCAATTGCCACAATCATTCATAGAACACTTGAAAAAGGCATTGACCTCGATCACTTTCAGGTTACACCACAGGAAAGACACCCTGAGCAGCCCAGGGAGGGAGGAGCAGGCATCTCCAGGATATTGCACTGTTCCACAAGCCACAACAACAACAACAACAACTTCCTCGTGGTGGAACAAGGAACCATTTTCAGCACAAGAACCTCCAACAGTTTCATACTTACATCACCAAACCTGGCCCCCATGGAACTGATTTCAAGTACATTAAATATTCCACAAGCTCCAGCTAGAAGCCAAATAATTTTATGCTGCAGTTCAAGTTTAGGACAGCAGCCAACCCAAGGATTTGCATCCCAAATTGCCACTAGATTCCAATACCTGCTTTTCCCATTGTAAGCATTACAGTAGTCACAGTACAAGGCTCCTCTCGTTGATCCCACAAGTCATCCTCCTCCTAAAGCTATGTTTTGGATGGAGCAGCACCATCACTCTTCCTGCTGCTGGGAATCTTGGTAGAGTTTGCTGTGATCCAGGGATGGAGAAGCACATCCTTCAGGGGCAGGCGATGGAAGGGGTTGTGCTTCAGGAGCTTGGAAATTAAATCCCTCGCACCTTCCGTTACAAATGGGGGAAACTTGAATTCCACCTAAGGAAAAAAGGACACTAAAAACGATGCAAAAGTTCTTTAGCAATAACCAAACCATAAAAGCAAAGGGCTCTACTCATAGCCTCCCAAGTTAGACCTCAAAAGCTGTGCCAGCCTTGCAGGCTGTGCACTTGCTGCCTATTGAGACCAAATCATTTCTTTATAACCCTGAACAAGCTTCTCACTGCTTGTGAAAGTATTTGTGTATTATTGGGTTTTTCTTCATTATCCTTCAAACTTAAGTTTGCTGAAACCTTTCTCGAACTAAAAGCATGACCCAGCTAATCCAAATAAGCCCTGGCACTTACCCTAGAAATAGCTCTGTAGGTTTCTTGATAGGTTTTTGTTTCAAAAGGTGGTTTCCCTACGAGAAATTCATAGCACAGAACTCCCAGGCTCCAAATATCCACCTTCTCATCATGTGTCCTTCCCTCAATCATTTCAGGAGGCAGGTAGTCAAGTGTCCCACAGAGAGTTGTTCTCCTGAAGAAAAGTCCAAGTTAATCATTGATTAAGATAATTCTAGGATCTATTTCAAGAGCCAGGTAAGAATTAATGCTGGCAATCACCTGTACCTCAGTGCAGCCCACCTGAATAGACTCAGCACCACCAGGACAGCTGGGAAAGAAAAGCCAGCAGGACATTATCTACTTCTGAAAGTATCTCAGGCCCTGCAATCAGTCATTCCTAGCTCCTTTCTTCACTCCACGTGCTAGAACAAATTTCTCCCCTGTCAGGTACAATTTCCCACTCTCTAAGAGATAACTAAATTGCCAGTGTAATGTTTGAGTCCAAGCGCTGCTTTGTCATCTCAGGGAATCACAGTAACCCTACACCAACCTTCCCATCAGCAAAGTTTGAACTAAACACTCCTCTGTCACCCCAGCTGACTGCCAGGACCATTGTTACAGCAGCATTTTAAGAAGTTCCCACATCCCTCCCCCTTCCACACAAAAACTGACACTACAGAAGGATTTCACTGTGCAAGAGAGACTGACTCCTCACCTAGAGGATGGAGCATGCACAGACCACCCAAAGTCAGCAATTTTCAACTCTCCATTTGATCCAAGCAGCAAGTTCTCTGGCTTGATGTCTCTGTGGATCACACGCTTGGAGTGACAGTACGAGAGGGCATCTGCGAGTTCTGTGATGTACTGAGTGCAGAAAAAACAATCTTTAAGACATTATCACTGGAGCTCATCTGGCTGCAGCACAGCCTCTTTAAGGCATCATTTTAGTTTTAAATTAAAGCAATTATGCCTGGCAATATGGGCTGTGCCTTGCAGCAACTCTGAACAGAAATTCCTGCACAGCACAAAGTTTTCCCAATTATTCCCTGCCCACCTAGCAGCTAAGGAATCTCAGTTTCCCCCAGCAGAATACAGAACTTGAACTGAAGGGCTGGCTCTATCCTGCAGATATTCCACAGACACAAAGGAATGAAGAGGAAGCTGGAACAACCTACAGTAGCAGTTCTTTGCTCATCAAACTTGGTGAGCCTCTGAAGTTCCCTGTAGACTTCTCCACGAGGTGCATGCTCCAGGATCAGGTAGACTCTGGTGACATCATGGAAGTAACCATACAATCTGAGAATGTTGGGGTGCCTGCAGAGAGATTTCAGTGTTCCTCTGAACCAGGTGTTTGTCCAAACCCTTGCATTTCCCTGTCATGCTCCCCCCCCATTTTCAAGGCAAGCAGGGGAATTTCAGCTCACAACACACAACGAAATCTTATCATAATCAAGGTTATCTTGTTTATTTGGCAGCAAACAAAGCAGTGTAAATAGCCACTAAACTTTACCTAAGATGAGACTGTATTTCCACTTCTCTTCGTAGTTGATGTTCTACACCAGCTTCCTCTAGCTGTGTTTTAAAGAGCACTTTCAGTGCAAGAATAAATTTGCTCTGTTTTTCACGTGCCAGGTACACGTTCCCAAATTTTCCTTTCCCCAGGGGACGACCAATTTCAAAATCATCAAGAGACCATTGTCTTCTGCAAGAGGAAAGTTAAAAGCTTGATAGTTGTGTTGGCTTTGAGACAATTTACAGTTCCTAACATTCCTGCTCCAAAGATGCTTAGTGCTCTAAACTAGATTTTAGTCTTTAAGAAAACACCAAGACAATAAAGGCACTAAGATTTTTTTAAAGGATATTCTGAAAGCTGTTTTTCTTCCTTCCTGAAGCTTTTGCAGACTCTACACCCACCACACTACTACAAAATGAAAACTGTTTACCAAGCTGGGCTCCTTTAGCTCCTCCTAACCCAGACACATCAGCGTCAAAACAACTTCAAGTTGCCACAAACAAATCCAATTTCATCCCAAACTAGACTCCAGCCTCCTGCCCAGATGAAGGAGGCTTTGTTTGCAGGAGTTCATCTCGTGACTGGAGCAGCTATCAGTGCATTTAGCCCAAAGTTTTCTCCAGATTACAGCAAGTCCTTGTTCCTGACAATTATCAGGTCAAAGGCAGCTTTCCTTGTGTTGTGTCTGCAAAGTGTGGGGGTCACCAGGCTCCACAGCCAAGGAAACTCCAGCAGGGTGAAGTTAGCTAAAATTTAGGCATAAAACTTACTTTTTAGTCTCTTCACTTTTCTTCTTGGCAGACTCTTCAGTTTTTTGTTTAGAAGTGGTTTCTGCTTCAGGGGGTTTTTCTGTGTACAGAGAAGGAAATCAATTTATGAACCAGACCCACAAACACACACAGGAACAAATCTGACCCCTGTGCATCACCTGAAGCAGCTTTTACAATCCAGTCAGGGACATTTTAAGCAGCCTAACATAAAAAAACCAGCACTAGCAAAACGTAGCTTTAAAAGCTTTCTGAGAACAAGAAAACATGAATTCTTTCTCCCTCCCTAAATAAAAGTATTCTTGTACATGAATCTTGGAAAACCTGTGAGGTCTAAGTGGCAATTACAGTAACTCCCAGCTGGCTGCTGAGCACCTGGAAGTTTTTAACACCATCTTGGCTCTAATTAGTTAACTTAGAAATAAATTCACAAGGATGGTGCAGCAACACCCGAGGTGAACCACGTGCTGCTCTTCTGTTTGGGGACACAACCAAGAACTTCCCTCCAGGACTGCCCCTGGATCAGCAGCAGCTTTTGGAGCATCCCGAGTGTCCCAGGTGTGATCACAGAAATCATCCTTAGAATTACCAGGGGCTGCAGCCTGGGGAGCTTTTTCACTGCTCTTCCCTGCAACCTGAGGTCTCACAATGGCCTGCTGGGGCAGTTTGGCTCGGGGCTGCTGCGGCGTTTGGTTGTTGGACAGTTTTTGGGTTGGCAGTGCAGATTTTTGGGGCTGTGCAGGAACTCTCTGGGCGAAGTTTGCAGGACACAGAACGCGTGCTGGAGCTCCACTGGTCAGCGAGCGGCTGGGGGCTGAATGCTGGGACACAGGGACACGTTTGGGGACATCCCCGAGGGGATTGGCAACCTTCAAAGAGAAACGAGAAGGCGTTAATTGTGCTTCGTGACCCCTTCAGGATGGCAAAACACAACGAGCACTTAAACAGAAACGCTAAAGATCATGTATGGACTGCTTGATTAAAAGGAAATTTTGCTTATGCTTTTCCAAAAACTTATCAGGCCTATTTGGTTTTATGTAAAAAAAAACCCCATAGTTTCGTTTATGTTTCCAAACACAAAAAATATATAATCAGGGTGATCTAGAGCACTGCTGCACACGTGTATCAACAGTGACACTGACACAGTGCTTGCTTTTGAAAACGGTAGCTAAAATAATTTGATTATACATACTCACTTTCCCTTTAAAGGCTCTTAAAATATAAGGAAAAATTCCTCATTTAATAAGATATGCTAATATTAATAATAATTTAAAAAGCCAGCTCTGGGCTCTGTTTTCCCCAGGTGAAAGCTACTGAAAATCTTTACTGAAAGATAAGTGATTAGCTTGAAACCTGTAGTTAAAATGTGATGGAGAGAAACGCACCCAAGGAAAAACTAAAAACCACCACTCCCTGAACCCAGTAGAATTTTAATGGCAAACTCCCAGGAAACGAGACCAAGGATGCAGCAGAGGAATCTGCTCAGGGAAAGGAACGCAGAGCCCGGGTTTCATACCTTTACCTTGGCAGCGCGGCCGGGATAGGCAGCGTGGTTCTCCTTCATGTTCCTGTCCATAGCGCCGGAGCGGCACGAACAGCCCTGGCTGCGGGCGAGAGGAGCCCAGCGGAGTTGAGCGAGCAGGAATTCTCCGGTGCCTTATCAATAATCACTCTGTATCGATAGCTCTCAGAGCCAGCCGCGGCGCTCAGCCCGCACCCGCCGCCTCACGGCTGCCGGAGCTGTTTGAATTCAAACCGCCGCGCCTTAAATACCCCTTTAAACCCCCGCCGCCCGCCATTGGCCGCCCTCCCGCGGCCCGCGCACGCTGATTGGCTCCTCCCTCGGGCGTCCCGCCAGCCCATTGGCTGCCGGGCGGGCTCCGCCGCGCCGCGAGGGGCGTTACGCACTTTGCGTAGCGCCGCCGCCCCCCCGCGGCGCGCGCCGCCCGCGCACTTCCCGCCGGCCGAGCCGCCGCTTCCGCTACGCAAATCGCGTAAAGGCGCCGCGCTCCCACCTGTGGCCGCCGCCGCCGCCTCCGCTCCGCGCCCGGCAGCGCCGCCAGGTCAGTCCCGCTCCCGACACACCCTCCCCGAGACACCCCCATCCACCCCCCGGGCGAGGCCGGGGGAGCGGCGCTGCTGCCACCGCGCGTGGGGCCCAGCGAGAGCGGGGCCATTGTGTGGGTGCCCCCCCGGACGGGCCGAGCAGGGCCGGAGCCTCCCGGTGCGTCCCGGCCGAGCGGCCCCGGGCAGCGCTTCGGGGCGAGTGCCAAGGGCCAAGGCACCGCCCGGCCGGATCTGAGCGACGCGGCGGACCCGGCTGGCATCGCATCCCGGCCCCGCACGGCTCCCGGGACAGCGGGAGCGCGAACCGTGAGCAGCGCCTCAGAGCCCGCGGGTCCCTGCCGGGAGCCTCGGAGCGATAAAACTCCGGTCGGCACTTGCGGCTGGGGAAGAACTGCGATCCAAGGCAACTTTTGAGCGTCTCGGCGGTGCTGGAAACAAGAGCGAAGGAGAGCCTGGTTGTGTGTGTTGGTGTTTCCAAGTGGTTCAGGATAGGGAAAAAGAAGATGTCGGGTCGCCGTGTGGCTGCAGCGTGTGACAGACGACAGCTGCCCCGGGGCATGGGGAGCATGGCAGCCCCGCTGCTCGACCCGCGCCCGCTCCGGCTGCCCTTTCTGGAGGCTGACGTGAGTAGGACTCGGCCAGGGGACGGTTTGAGCTGGGGACGGGGCCGGGCCCGAATCAGCGCCGGCCGCTTCATCGCCAGCCCGTTCACGTCGCCGTGTTTGGGATCCGGGCTCTGGCGGAAGCGGCGCTCCGGAGCTTGGCGGCTGCGACACAAAAGAAGCCCCGGGGGACCGGGCCCGAGCCGCTCCCCCGCCCGACATCCCGCCCCGGGCCCCCGGGAGAAACGGGAATGGGGAGAGGGCATCCCGGGATGGAGGAACGGGGGGATGGACTGTCGGGATCCCCGGAACGGGAGGAATGGGGACAGCGACCACTGGGATCCCTGGAAGGGAGAATGGGGAGCGGGACCCCCAAGGACCTCCGGAACGGGGAGAAGGACCCGGGATCCCTAGCGGGGGGGGGGAATGGGGAGCGGGACCCCCGGGACCCCCGAAGCGAGAACGGGGAGCGGGATCCCCGAAGTAGGGATGGGGAACGGGACCCCCAAAACGGGAATGGGAGCGGGGTCCTCCCAAAGCGGGGATGGGGAGCGGGATCCCCGGGTCCCCCAAAACGGGAATGGGGGCGGGGTCCCCCCAAAGCGGGGATGGGGAGCGGGACCCCCAAAGCGGGGATAGGGAGCGGGGTCCCCGGGTCCCCCCAAAACGGGGATGGGGAGCTGGGTCCCCGGGTCCCCCCAAAACGGGGATGGGGAGCTGGGTCCCCGGGTTCCCCCGAAGCGGGGATGGGGAGCGGGGTCCCCAAAACGGGGAGAGGGAGCGGGGTCCCCGGGTCCCCCCAAAACGGGAATGGGAGCAGGGTCCCCGGGTCCCCCCAAAGCGGGGATGGGGAGTGGGACCCCCAAAGCGGGGATGGGGAGCGGGGTCCCCGGGTCCCCCAAAACGGGAATGGGAGCTGGGTCCCCCCAAAGCGGGGATAGGGAGCGGGGTCCCCGGGTCCCCCCCCAAAGCGGGGATGGGGAGCGGGGTCCCCCCCATCTCCCC
>CM031874.1:10801306-10821279 GCA_018697195.1 Certhia americana | reverse complement strand
CTGCAGCTTCAGCCCCAAAAGATAAAACCCCAAAATACCTAATGTGCTTTAATGAACCCAATATTTGCCATCCACTTCTTGCATTGTGTGAATTAATAATAAATTAATTACCTACTTAACTATGCTGATAGTTTGATTAGGTGTAAAAAACTTACAAAGAAGGTGGGCTCTGACCTGCCAGCACTGCACAGACCTTGATTTTCTTAAAATTATTCCGTGTTGTCTTTGCTTTGAAGGTTTTGTTTCCTGAGAAGCTGTGGCTGTGTGTTTTCTGAGCGTGCTCTCAAAGAAATTAAAGCAGAAGTTTGTCACAAGGTGAGTTTTTGCAGCTGCAGAAGCTGCTGGGCCATGCGTGTGTTGATATAAATTGCATCCACTGCTCTAAAAAGGGAGGTTTTAAAAACTAATTTCATCTGAATATGCAAGTTGAAATGGAACTTGTGAAGGTTTTCTGCTAGGATGGCCTCAAGTATTTCTTCATGGCCTTTCTTAATTAAAAAAATATCTGAAGTAATTGTAAAAATGAATATTTTTGTTCTCAGAGTTTGATTTTGCAGTAACTGCTTTAGAATTTCCATTTCCCCCAGTATTTGGTACTAATTTGAGTTTTTAAAGGGTGATTGGTTTGGGTTTGGGACCAACTTTATAGAATTCTCAGCATTTCCATGAATTCTTGTAGAAAATCCTGACTTAATTTCACATTGCTGATCTCATTGTACAGTTTTTTTGTTTTTTTTTACCTAAGGACAATGATAAAATGAGCAAATACCCTAAATGATAAAATTAACAAAAATTAGCAAGATTTGGGGGCAGAATTGCCACACTTAGGCAGTTATTTAATTTCTGTGAACACCCTGCTATTGGATAAAATAAGAAATATATTTATATTAAACAACAACCTGGGAAGGGAAGACTTTTGTCTTGGTAAATTGTTGGATCTTTCAAGGTTGAATCTCATATTTCTCCTTTCAGTGCTCATTTTGTTCTGTCCTAATGGCTTTGTTTCCTTTGGCAGATACTAATTTATTTTTAATGAGGTTTTTTTGTTTGGTTGATTGGTTTTTGTTTTTTGCATCTCAGTTTTTGTTGATGGATGGGTGTAACCAGAGCATGAAAGGCAGGAATGAGATGTTTTATCCATGGTTTGGCCAGTCTGATTATCTTATAAAAAACAAATGAATCCCACATATTTTTTTTTTCCCCTGGCTTTTTTTCTTTTTTCAGTAATGAGTATTTAGCATGCAGCTGGAAATTCTGCACAATATTCAGAAAGATTCTTCTAGAAATAATTAAATGGATGTAATATTTAGTCTCTCATCCTCTCATGGTTGGATTTTGATGCACAAAGACAATGGTAACCAGAGAGGACACACTGATTAAAGTCAAAGAGTGATTTGGGAGAATTTTGGGTGTCTTCTGCTGCTGTTCTCCTTCAGAATCAAGAAGGGAAGTAGAATTCTTCTAAACAGGAGCAGAGGGAAGTGGTTCTGTGCCTTCCAAAGCACTAATTAGCAGCACGTTCTGCAATTAATTAAATTAATGAGTGAAGAAGGAAAAATCAGTTATTGTGTGTTGTATATGCTCAGATTGGAATCTTTACTAATGACTAGAATCCTCTTATGATGTCAATACAGAAAATTGTGAAGTACAGAATGTTTGAATGTTGTGGATTATCTCATCTGTGTTTCTGCTGCTGCTAATTATTGCATTTTAGGAATTCCAATGATTTTGAAGCAAATTCCAGTCAGTGAGACCCACGTGAGCTCCAGCATTTTCTTTTTCCTGGCTTTGCCACCTTCTGTGATTGGCCTGTGCCATCCCAGCTGTGTGTGACTTTGGAGAGTTCAGAAAGGATGATCCTGCCTTGCCTTGGGGCTCTGTTGAGTTCTGAGCCAGCAGAATCTGTGTTTTCACCTCATCCCAGTGTCTTGGTTTGAACCCAGGTGTGTGCTGAGGGAGGCAGGAGCCTCCCTTGGAATGCAGAATGCAAACCCCTTCCCTCTGAATTATTATAACTTTGAAATTAAGGGGCTCTCAGGCAAAGATATGAGGATAGGAATAACAGTTCTTGATTAGGAGAACTAAAATAAAAATAAATTTAAAAAAAATGCAGTATTACAAGAAAAAAAAACCCAGCCCAGTGTGAGAGTCAGGGTGCCAGGTGTCCCCTGTGTGTCAGGGTTGGTGGCAGTGCCATCCCAGGGTGGCTGCAGCCCTCCTGCAGTGGCAGATGTGGCTCTGCTGGAGCAGGGATCCTGCAGAAAGGGGCAGGTTTCCTCGGAAGGGCCAGTGGGGAGAGCTGGGGCTGGTTTTCCTCTGGGAATGCAGTGGGAAAGGATCCTTGGTGTTCCCAAACCCCAGACTGGATCCAGGGAGGAATGTTTGGTGTTCCCAATCCCAGATTGGATCCAGAGAGGAATGTTTGGTGTTCCCAAATCCCAGATTGGATCCAGGGAGGAATGTTTGGTGTTCCCAATCCCAGATTGGATCCAGAGAGGAATGTTTGGTGTTCCCAATCCCAGATTGGATCCAGGAAGGAATGTTTGGCTCCTGCCCTGGCTGCAGCATCTCCCAATGGCTGATGGAATTTTCTCAGTGACACTCCCTGGCCCAGCAGCAGGAGATCTGTGCCTGGAGGGATGATGGGTCCTGGAAGGGATAAAGCAAACTGCCCCAGCTGGATTTTAACAGCTGGGCCATGGACAGAGGGTTACCCCACCCCACACCCTGCCCCAATTTCAACAGCTGGTGACAGAATCCACATTTTTGGTTCCATTTTGCACCCCTGATCTCTGCAGTGGGTATAAAAGTGGATAAGGGTCAGTGCTGGAGCTCTGAGCCATTCCCATCCCCACAAGTGTGGGATTCAGGAGAGCTCTTCCAAAACTCTCAGAGTTCTTTCCTGGGTGAGCCCCCAGGGCAGCCTCCCCACTCTGCTCCCTGTAACCAGCAGTGATTTCCCATTTTGGAAAGAGATGCTGCAGTGAGGCACTGCCAATATTCCCCAGGGAACATCCAGGCCTCTCAGTTCTCAGCTCAGTTGTTGCTGTGGCAGCTCACCCAAGAAACAGAGAAATCCATTTGCCCAGTGATGTGCAGGTCACCAGAGAATTGTTCAGGGAAAATCAGGATGCACGTTCAGGTTTTGTGTGATTCAGGGAAATGGGAAACACCAGGATGATGGAGGATTGAGCATTCCTTGGTTTCTCCTGACAGCACTTGCCATAGTCCTGGATTTGAGGGGGTCTAGGGAGCAGGAACCAGTCTTCCTCTGAGTTTTTGCCTCAAAGAGACCTCACATTAAGAGCTAGCAGTATAAAATACATTTATTTATCTGCTTTACTGGAATAGTTGGACTGCATTGGTGCTAGGGAAAGGCCCAGGAATGGGAGAGGAAACTGTTATGGGTGGGGGCCCATTAGCAACTGTAATTAATGTGTGAGGCCATTCTTTTAAGTGCTTTACCTTGAAAATAAGAAAATAATTCTTTCTTCACATCTCAAGTAGCATTTTGAAGGGTTCACCTTAAAGAGTAACATTCAAATGGGAGGATTTGAAACCAAAGGAGCAGTCAGACACTGGAGCAGTGTTGAGAGAGAGAGAGAAATCCTCTCACTGCCTGCAGGGTAAATGCTTTCAACTGTCTTGCCAAAACAGAAAACTTTTTGGCTTTTAAAGATTCGTTGAAAGAGCAGTGAGAATTTTTTAGTGCTGGTTTAAGTTGGAGAGCAGGCTTGGTAGATGAAGTGCTGGCGACAAGTTTTGTAGCTTCTGCTTAGACTTAAAAAGAGTTGGAAAAGGGCTTTTGGGACTGCAAACACATCTTGTAAACCATTTTTACACAGAAGCAGATTTGGTTTGGGCCATATTTTTGAACTTTTGTTCAGTAAGAAGGGAAAAATTTAAACTCTCGACACTGTCACATGCTAAATAAAATGTGACTTAGTCACATTTCAGTCAGCAGGAAGAGAAAGAACTTTGCTTCCAGATGTGAATTCTGTAGCAGCAGCTCTGCAGATTGGGATTTCTGCTGCCTCCTGCTTCCTGTTCCTCAGGAAGAATTATTTGTGATGGAATCTGTCAGTTTAAAACTTGTACTTTGGAGCAAGGTGTTTAATTCTCCAACAGCCTAAAATGAAAAGAACAAGCCAGGACAGCCTCTGCTCCCTCTGTGTGGATCTGATGGGATTTTGGAGATTGCCAGTCTGTGGTGATCTGGGTAGGGCTGTGGATTTTGGTGCACCCAAATATTTTGGAATTTTTGTTCCAGCTGGCTTGCACGTTCTTGCACGGCAGGTTTTTGATGTCTGCTAATTGGAAGTCTGCTATTTGACAGAAATTATCTTTTCATTTGGAAGCTGACTCTCTTAAGAAGTTCCTTTGGATGTTAGAAGTGATGTGGAGACAGGATGGAGGTTATGGTGCTGGAAATCCTTCTGAGAGTCACTTTGAAATGTACTTTCTTGGATCATTTCAAAGTTTATTTTGGATTTGTTTCCAGAGTCAATTAAACACAGACTTGAAATAGTGCCCTAACTATTAAGCTCTGTGCCATATCAAACACTTAACCCCGTGTTTAATTTAGATATGAGGCTTTTGGAACCAGAATTTATGCCTGTGGCTGTCAGATCCAGAGCTGGGTGTGCAGCAGTGGTTCCTAGAACCAGGGTCACTTTGGCACTTTCTGCTTTTTTTTCTTACTTTTACCAAAAGTAACAAATATTTGCTGAGGTCTGAAAGTTGTGATTGATCAACTCTTGACATGGTAACACAGAATTCATGAAGGCTTTTCACACCTGTTTCAGGGAGGTGATGTGGTCATGGTAATCACAATAATGAGTTGAATGGTTTAATGATGATTTTCCTAAAATTCTGCTTCAAATACAAAATCCTTTTAGCAAAGAAGGTGATGCTGCAAAGATATTTTTAGGTTGACATGGGGCAAGTCATACCCAAATTGTATTTTTGTGCTTTTTTTTTTTTTTTGCCTGGTTCACTTTCTGCAAAAGGAGCCCATACAGTGCCTGGCTATTGAATTTTTCATTTTAACTCAATTTGGAAGCGATGCACAACAATTGTTCTGGGTGATGGTGCCAGGGGTGAAAGCTGGAGACTGGATTTGCTGCCATCATGGCAATAAGGAACCTTCCATTCCCGTTTTTAAAGACATCATGGAGTGGATAAATGCTGGCAGTGCCCTACAGTGGACTGGAGAGAAATTAATTATGAATATTGCTATGATTAATACATGCCAGAGACCCATTAGCTTCAGTAATGGTTTGGAGAGAGACTCTCTCAACAAGCTCAGCAGGAACATGAGCCTGGCTTTTATTTTCCTTTTCTTTTTTAGCTTTATTTCTCTCCATCAAAGAAGTATCTCCAGCAATATTTAGCCACAAGATAAATCCTGGATTATCCCTGAAACTGAGCCCACGCCTTTGGGTTGAGTTTGTAAATAAATAGGGACCAGATGGCCTTGCTTCAGGTTAAAGTTCATTTGCAAGAAATGATGTTTCCAATCAACTTGTGTGGGAAAATGAGGGGTAAAGTTCCAGCAACCTGGGAATAAGTTTGTAACAAGGAACTTTCCTGTCCTGTTGTTGGCTCATTTGAATTTTTTTGGGAAATAGGCTCAATCTGCAGCCAGTTTTCTTGTAAAAACCCAGGGAATTTTTTGGGTGCACGTTGAAGATTACTTTAAAATTACATTACGTTGCTCCTTTTTAAATTTATTTATTTTATTTTGATTTACAGTTTGCAGTTTTTAATCAAGTGACTTGTCCAGGTGTTGCTGCACTTGCTGCAGGCTCTTTGCTTCTCTCAGTCAGGTACACTGGGATGGGAAAAGGTTTGAAAAATGGCTTTTTGCTCAATTTTCCTGTAATCCCTGGCCTCAAATTTTCTCTACATTTTTAAATTTAATTCCATTAAATTCTCCTTGCCCTAAACTCCTGCAGATACCCAGAGCAGAGTCTTGGAGATAAACACATGTTGCAGGATCCTTCTGTTATTAGGAGCAAAGCTTGGGAAGGGCAGCAGGGATGTTGCCAAGTTACTAAATGAAATTAGGGATGCAGCTGGCCATGGGAAATAAAACCAAACCCACACCCCCCAGGGGCATGGGCTGTGTCACAAACTGGTTGTCACTTATGTCCAAGCTCTGAAATTTTAGCATCAACTTCATTATCCAAAGCATTTCATGAGGCATTCAGCGGCCATGACTTTAATTTGTTATTTCTCCCTATTTTATCTTCGTGCAGTCACTGCTTCCATTTTATTATTTTCACACCAGTTAGTCACGCTTTGGCTGTGAACATGAGGAATATTGACTTCTCCAGCTAAATAAGTCACTGAATGGATCATGAACTGAAGCAGAGATTTGGACATTCTTTGGGAATTAACCCATTGCTACCGGAATAAATAAAACCCGTTTATTTAGGGACTGCAATGCTTTACCCTCACTGCACAGAGCCAAGCCTGTGGCTGTGGAAAACTCCTTTTTTTTTTGTGCCAGGTGCTGAGGAAAGGGCTGAGCTCACCCATCCAGCTGCATGTTGAAGTGGCTGTGCTCCTGCAGGCGCCAGTGCTGCTCGATGGGCACCTGAGCCTGGCGCAGCACCTTGAGCCTCAGCCTCCTCTCCAGGCACTCCAGGGCCAGCGGGTCCCTCCCAGCCTCAAATTTGTTGGCAAACAGATGAGGGGATTCAATAATCCACTGCAGATCCCCCAGGCCATAAATGCAGATGTCTCTGACGTAACGACCTGCAGAGATAAATTGGAGAGGTGTGAATGGTGTCAGAACCCAGGACATCCCTCTGGCTGGCCTGGATGGTTCCAGACCCTGACAAGGGGCTGAGAAACCTTGGCACGGAGTCACAAACACCTGTGCCTTCCATTTTAGCCCTTGGGAGAAATTACCAACTTTGTGTGAGGATTGACAGGCCACAAGAGTTTGAACAGAGTGATGGTTAATTTGTCACAGGGTGAAAAAGGAGAATTTGGGGGTTTTAGAATCAAGAGGCAAGATGGAGGAATCTTGGTGTGTCCTGTCCTTCTTCTTCTCATCCTCCATCTCCTGCTGTGATGGTGACACTTTCTAATTGGTTTAGAGCAGAGACAGACTGTCTAACAGAGGTGAGAGGGAGTGGAAAATTATTGTAACTAAAGTACAGGTAGCTTTTAGTATAAAAAGTCACCACCACCCTGAAGGTGGGGATTGTGCCTCAACCCAACCTGCAGAACAGAGCTCAGCAGGTCAGAGAAAGAATGGAACAGAGAAGGGAAAATAAACAACCTTGGAAAGCAGAACTGACAAATCTCGACTTCATCATCTGTTGTGGGGCTGGGAGAAAAGGACTCTCTAAAATCTCAGGAGCCATCAAATCATCAAAACCTGAGAGAATGGGAGTGGTTTTTTTTAAAAAGAGTTTTTCACCTCTTGATTTCTGCAGAGAAATCAAACTGGAGGATGATGCTCCAGTATTATAAAGACAAGGGTTTGGGTTTATGTTTTACATAAATAAATGTTTGCTACCTCCAGCTGCTTCCCTGCCATGATGCTCTGTTTAATAAAATCTTATAGTTGAGCATCAGATGTTCTGATCTCCTATTGGGATTCCCTGCTCAATCACACCTAGGCTCAGCTTAAGAGATTTGAATTATTTCTGCATGCTTTCCATGTCAGAAAATATTCCCATGTCCAGGTCAGCACTGCTCATTTTTATTGTTGTTCAAATCGAAGGGATTTAACCCAATGTTGATGGAAGTACCTGACAAACATCCTTGTCAGGTAAAGCCCTTCCACTGAAAACTGAGCAGTCAAATTAGTGTAATTGGTAATTAGGGGCTGAAAGAAGGGTTGTCAGTGTATGGCTACTGTGCTCATCTCAAAATATATAAAATATGTAACTAATATATTAATATAAAGTATATCTCAAAATCTCTTTGATTGGATACAGTGCAGTAATTTATAGGATGCCTTCCAGAATAAATTATATATGACGACTGAGGCACATTTAATAGCTCGTCTAAATAATACGTAATCACCAATTAATGCTCATCAGTTAATCAAAGTTAGGTTCATGATCAAAATTCACATTACCTTTGCAGCCTTTGTGTGAGAGTCCTTCTTGATCTTTCCATTTAATGGCTCTTAGGTCTCCTTGCCAGCCTGCATTGGGTGTAGCCCCTGGAGCATCTTTAAAAACAAAAAGCTCTGATAAGATTCTGTTCTACTTATTACCAAGTAAAATTTCACTGCTGGACACTTTCTAACTGCAGTCACATTAAGTGTTTATTTACAGTTATTTATGCCACATAATTCTCAAGTTTAATTGCTTTTATTATTCCTTGAGAGCAAAAACTTTCATGCAGCAAAAAACTTCTTTTTTAACCAGAATGTTTCTAACTCCTGGTCTACACCGAAGCAGCAATTTCCTACAATCAAAGCTTTGTTTCTCAGCCACCAGATGGGACTTTTCAAAGGGGCAGCACCACAGAAATTACTTTATTTCTGCAATTTAAAGCTGTTGAGCTGAGGGCTGGAGCTCAGAGCTTCTCCCTGCCAGAGGCCCTGCTCTGCTGGGGTTATTTGGGACAGAAATGCCAAACTCTTACCAGGTAAACCTGGGGTTATTTGGGACAGAAATGCCATACTCTTACCAGGTAAATGTGGGGTTATTTGGGACAGAAATGCCAAACTCTTACCAGGTAAACCTGTGATTATTTGTGACAGAAATGCCAAACTCTTACCAGACAAACCTGGGCTTATTTGGGATAGAGATGCAAGACAAACCTGGGCTTATTTGGGACAGAAATGCCAAACTCTTACCAGGTAAACGATTGAGGGTGACCCAGTAGTGCTCATCAGGGCTGTAGGTGTCCCTGGACCATTCCAGCAGAGCTTTTGCCCGGGTATCACTGAGTGTGAACTGCACAAATTCCCTGGTGAGGATGTAATAGGCACTGCCAAAGTAGATGGTGAGGTTATGTGGGGGCTGAGCTTTCCTGACTTTTGCTGGATACACGTAGGGCACTCCAGAGTGGATGTACTCCCTGTAGCTGACCTCTGTCCTGTGTCTCACATGCAGGGGTTGGACTATGCCAGGAGTGATGTTTTTACCATTCCACTTGCTCTTTATGTATTGCAGGATTTCTTTGTTTGTTTTCAGGGGGTAATCTTGACCGCACAGGTTAATGACATAATTCCACTGAACTTTGGAGTTAACGAGGTCTCTCATGCAATTAATATCAGCCTGTAGTCTTGAAAACCCTGCATAAACAACGTGTTCTCTTTTTGAGGAAATAAAAATATTTTGGAAGCAGTTAACGATGTTCTGTACAGCAGTTTTGTAATCTCTGGGTGACTTTTCATCAATGTGGATGCAGTAAATATTCTGAGGCATATAAATAGCTCTTAGCAGCCTCACAAACATTTCCAGCTCCTTGTGAATTGTAATAATGTAAGCCAAAGAGAAATTTCCTTCTTCCTCTGACAGTGGTCTGGTGATAAAATGCAGAGTCTTCAGGACTGTGGAGCAGCTGCAGGAAGTGTGAATGCAGCTGAGTGCTTTGGGCTGGTAGGATTTCTGACAAAAGTTTCCAATTTTAAAAGCTGCAGGTTTCCCCACAAAAAGAGCCGAGCAAAGTTCATCTGGGTAAAAACCACACTCTGCTCTTTTGACACGGAATTTTGGGTCATTTGACTCGTCATAAAGTGGAACCTTTAGGTAAAAGAAGGTGTAGATGAACATGCAGACAGCAACACACACTAAAAATCTTGATTTCTTTGCATGAAGTAGGTTCATCTTTTACTTCCAGGTCCTGTCTTCTTATCATAGTCCAATTAAACATTCAGATCATCTGAAAGGAAAATGAGATAGAGGCAGAGAGCCTTTCTGGTTTGTTTTTGGGTTTTTTTTTTTAAATAGATGCCATGTTAGTGCTGCATTTATAAATGTTGGGATTACTACCAGGAGGAACTGCGTGCACTCAGCCCCTGGGAATGCAAAGCCACCAGGCAGCAATTTTGATTTTTTCCAGGACAAAATGATCTCAAAATGATAGAAAAGAACCCAAAAGGGTTTTGAATTCTTCACTGCTTGACCAAGGGGGGCTCATCCTCTCAGGTGTGCTCTGGGCTGAGCCCAGGGCCCCAGGGAAGGAGTGAGCTCTGAGTGCTGAGGAACAGCTGCTGCTGAGATCTCCTCAAGGCCTGGGAAACTTGAAGTTCTGCCAGAGGATCAGAATTCAGTAAATTAAATCAACAGAAAATTTATTAAATAAACAGAAGAAAAGAGACTAAAACATAATCCACAAAATACGCTGGGTTTTATCCTTATAAAGTCAGCAAATGTTTCTGACTCTGAGATTTTTTTTATATTTTTTTTTTTTTTTTCCTCTGACATCTTTGTGCTTCGGAAAACTGACCAAGGGGACAACACTCATTTCTTATTTTTGGTATTTGTGCACACCCTGAGATAAGAACACAAAGTGCTGGCATTCTGAGATAACCAATTTACAGCAGGAGTTTTTCCATTGTGGTATTTTTCCTTACCTTTACCTTGTTGAACATTCAGAAGAATGAGAGTGCAGCAGTCCTGAATCCCACAGCAATGACATGAAATCTTTATCCCTGAAGCACTTGGTATCAAAATTCCTAGAGAAAAATACCAAGGAGAAGGTCCATCAACTGCCATTAAGCTTAATAGTTAATATTTTTTTTGAAGGTAATTAATTTTCTCTTTAATTCAATGATTTTTTAAAAGAAAATTTGCATTTCACCTCAAAATATTTTACATGTGTCAGCTGTCAAAATCAAAGCATTTGACTTTACACAGGAACAGAGAAAAATAGATTTTTGTAAAGGTAGTTTCATTAGAGGAATGCTGCTGTGGTTAGAAGGCTCGTGATTTTCATTATAAAGAAGTGGAAAATACTTCTTTTTAATAAAAAATCAGTATTTCCCTTAAAAACTTGAAAATAAAGAGGGCATTGTCATTAAAGCAGCAACGAGACATAAAATTATAAAATCATTAAGAACACAAATTAAACCAGGGGAAGGGATTCTCCATCTTCCCACATTTTAAAGATTTTATTAGGCTATTGGGAAAAAATACATTTCTCTTTTAGTCCTTACTGGTGTGCACTGGATTTCATGTCTTTTCCATGGAGCATTCCAGAAAGGAGAGCTGGGTGTTAGGTGCAGGGCTCGTCCATTTTCCTTCAGCAGCTCAAAGAAAAACATGAGGAAATCAGGTCCTGGGAGAATATTTCTGCCTTTGAGCTCCTCAGGGCTCCATTTCCTGGGTAAACAACCTTGATGGGAGCGTTCCAGCCATCGGAACAAAAAAACTGCAGCAAATCCAGGCCCTGTCAACCTTTGGATGCTGTGCAGAAAGCAGGAGAACAGGGATGCCACTGCAAGGTGAAAAACAGGATTTTCACATTAAAAATGAAATCCAGCCTGTGCCAGAGCCCACAGAGGGGTTCTGTGAGGAGCAGGACTTGGTGGAATTGGGGAAACACCAATTTCTGTGGGGCTGGACTCAGACAAACTCTTTATTTTGAGGGAATAACCAGCAGGAGGAACATTGGGAATCCTCTGTATTGGTGAATGTCACGAGATCTCTGGGATGTCACAGGGAAGCTTCATACTGAATATAAGAATTACACAAAAAAGCAGCAGGCAGCTGTAGAAATATTTGAGATTTTATACCTGATTAAATATAAAACAACACCAAGATTGTCAGTTCAGTCCCTACAGATCATTTACTTGAGAGCTGAACTCAGTGATCCTTGTGGGTCCCTTCCAACTCGGAATATTCTCTGAATCTGTCCACAGTTGAGGGTACTTGGCAGGATTTTTTTTTTCCTTTAATACAATTTGGACAGGTTGCAAAGCTTCTAGGGAGCCAGGCTGTGAGCTGCTCGTTTCCTACACCTGAATTTTTATTATCCTTCAAGTAATAGCTTCTGGGGCTGTTTCAGGCTATTAAGTGTTTATGATGGATTTTTTTCCTACTGGACTGTGTGACATCTAGAAACTGTATTTTTATGGCAGCATAAAAGTACACAAACACCCCATAATCAGCCAAGAGGCAGCAATCCCTCTCCAGTTTTAACACATTTATGGGGAAGGGCTGAATGATGGAGCCTGGCCTGCAAGAAGAGAATTTGCCATCTTTCATCCTCAGGGGGATATTATGGAATGAAAGTGGGGTTTGGTAGTGTTTCACCAGACTTGGAGCTGGAATTGCAGCTGTCTGTGCCACTGGATATGAAATCTGAATTGTTCAGCAGGATCCTCTCAGCCCTGTCTGCTGGCAAGGATTATTCTCCCAAATTTCCTCCTGCCTTTTGAGGAGCAAGAGATCCTGTTGGGAATGTCCCCTGTCCATAATAATAACAACTCTGTCTGGGACTATCGTGCCCTTGAGTCTCATTATGCAAGAGTGCCATGACAGGTATTTTTTGTTAGCAGAATATCTCTTAAAACTCAGCATTTCTCATGTTATGCACAGGTTTTCTAAATCTGGACGATGAAGTTGTATGAATTTTTAAAACTCCTGCGAGTAGTGTGTGCCATTCTCGGGGGAAAAAAAAAAAAACCCAAACCAAACAAACACGGATTTTCAAGCATCTTTATGGATGCTTTTAAGGATATTACTTAACAGAAAATTGCTGTAAGCCTGAGATACTCCATCTCAATTAACAAAGTAAACTCTAGAGGAAAGGGGAATTATGCTGATGCCTGGAAAAAGCCTGTGAAATGTCAGCTCAGCTCATTGAGACCCCATTAGCACATACTTGGCTGTGTGTTTTTTACTTACAGCTCCTTTTGCTTTCTGCTGTTTCTCCCTGCATCACTGCACCTCTAAACATTTCATTTTCTCTGCGCTCTTTGCTTTTTGCCTAATATTAAAGTTGAGATAAATTTGCTTCGGAGGATCTCGTCATTCAGTGAGGCAAATGACTTGGGAATGCTTCATCTTCTAATAAAATGCTGGAAAAAGCATTAAATACTTATTTTAACTCTTTTTATAGCTGATTTTTGTTGTTGTTTGAAAGGTATTTATGCAGGCATTAATGTAGGCATTTTATAAACAGGGGAAGACTAATTCAGTCATTAAAAAAATGTTAAAATCGGTTCTTTTAAGTGCTTTTTCCATTGCTTTGTTTTCTGTTGAAACAGGGGTCAGAATATGGACTCTGCTTCTGGATTTTGAGCTGCATTGAGTAAAAACATTTCTCCATCAAATCCAGTTATTTAAATCAATCTTATTTAAAAACACTGTGTTAGAATTTACTGCTACTTATACAGCAAATTTATGAAGTTTTAGTGTTCATCTTTGCTATTTTCCTGTTTGGCTATAACGGGTTTTTATTTCTTGTGTACTTGACCTCATAGTAATTTAAAACAAATACAATGAAAGCTATTTAAGCCCTTAAATTACAGAGCTGTAGGAAAAAAAAAAAAAAGTTGCATAAATACTGTGATTTTTATAATAGAAACAATTAGTAGTAATGACCTCCATCCTTCTGTGTATCCGTCACAAGGTAAAGAAGGGAAAATAATATTAACCTCACTGCAAATTTGGGTGTTTTCTAAGTAAAACCTCCACTTTACACACGGAAAAAGCAAGAAACTGAGGAAAAATGTTAACCTCACTGTAAATTTGGGTTCTTTCTAAGTAAAATAGCCACTTGACATAAGGAGAAAGCAAGAAACAGAGGAAAAAATGTTAAACCTTGCTGCAAATTTGGGTGTTTTCTAAGTAAAACCTCCACTTTACATAAGGAAAAAGCAAGAAACTGAGGAAAAATGTTAACCTCACTGTAAATTTGGGTTCTTTCTAAGTAAGACAGCCACTTTACATAAGGAAAAAGCAAGAAACTGATGAAAAAATGTTAACCTCACTGTAAATTTGGGTTCTTTCTAAGTAAGACAACCACTTTACATAAGGAAAAAGCAAGAAACTGATGAAAAAATGTTCACCTTACTGCAAATTTGGGTTCTTTCTACGTAAACCTGACACTTCACATAAAGAAAAAGCAAGAAACTGAGGAAAAAAATATTAACCTTGCTGCAAATTGGGGTGCTTTCTAAGTAAAGCCAACACTTTACGTAAGGAAAAAAGCAAGAAACTGAACGCTGCGATGCAATTGATGCAGCCTTACCTGGTCCAGAATCAGCCAGGAGACGGCAGCATAATAAAAATAAACGCAGGTTCTCATTGTCCTTCAGCGGGAGCCGTGTCCCTTATCCCGCTGCCAGGTTAACCATTAAACGGGAATATTTGCATCCCTGCGGTGCTCGGCATGTTTCTCCGGCAGGAATTCTCGCTGCCTTCGCCCTCTGCCTGGCAGGAAACTCTGGTGGCCGAGGCAGATAAGGAAAGGTTGGGAATTCCTCGGGGGATGAGGGGGAATGTGGCCGCAATAATCCCAGTGCCCCCCAGGCTTTCACTGTGCCCCGCTGCTGCGGCAGCACTGGGACAACTGGGAGCCAGCCTGCCTCCTCCTCTTCCTCCTCCTCCTCCTCCTGCCTTTAACTATTCGCCTGCCGAAAGTTTCCAGGGAGAATTCCAGCAGGGAATTTTGCTGCTGTTGTTGCCGCCGCCGGGTATTTTATCCCAGTGTGCTGGAAGCTGCGAAGAGAATAAACGCGAGCTGTCCTTGAAACGCAGAGCTCGCTTTGGGGGAAATCAGGGAGGAATGAAGGAGTGAGTTAGCCAAAAAATGAAATGGGAGTGCCGATTATAGACCTAACCCACTTCTGCAAAACAGGGAGCGAGCCGAATATAAAGAAATAAAAAAGGAAATAAAGAAAGGAAGGGTTTAATGTAAGTTGTGCAAAATGGGGTGCAGCCCTGGCAGGGTGAGGAGATTGGGAAGTGGCTGGAGTGTGACTGCGGGGTCTGAACCCTGCTGGGAGCAAAGGTCCGGCTCTGCTGGGCCAGCAGAGAAAAGAACTGAGACAAAAGGGTCGAAAAATGGTGCTCAGGGATAGGAAACAGAAGGACGTCATAATAAAGCGCATCTGTAAATGAAATAAGCGTTGTAGCAGTGAAGGGAGGTGTGTGTGTGTGTGTGTGTGGTGAATGTGTGCGGTAGAACCAGAAACCACAAAGTTGTGTAAAACCCCAGTGCTTAAAACTGTCACTTTTAGATAAGCAGACAAACAAGGGCAGACGGCTGAATTGTAAAATTACAAAAGTCTGTGTGAAATGAACAACAGGCAGAAATGCACAAGGAGAGGTTAACCCCTAAATGTTCTCTGGTGCCATAAAGGTGTGCTTTGATTTCCAGTACCTGCTGTGGAGCAGATTGCTTTGGATCACCCTTCACACACACTGTGTGTGCTCTTACAGCCTTTTGAAACTTCTTAGGGGGTTTAATAAGTGGAAAGGTGAGCTTAAACGTGCTGGGATTGGGAGGAAACATTCTGATAAAAACACCATGTTGATCAGAAATAAATGGAGAAAAAACCTAAATCTATATTTAAAGGTCCAAGATAAACAAGGTGCAGCAGAGGAGATATTATAAAACAAATATCTGAAGTAAGTTAGGTAAGGTATGACAGGTACAGAATTGTCACTGATTTTAAGAGAAATCTAAATTGAGGCTTTTTCTTGAACTGGTTTTGAAGTAGATGCTGCGGCTCCTGACTGAAAATTCACATTCTGTGAATCACTAGGTGGGAAATTTCCACTGCTCCCAAGTTACCCTTTACCCTCTGACCCATTGCATGTCTGGGTTGGGTGACAATGTGAAAAAAACATGTTCAGCAAATCTTACACTCCTGAACTTTTAATGGCTAAACCTCTGGAAAATTCTCTCTCTTAAAACAAGTTTTAGTTCACTGTGGCAAGCAAGAATAATCTTTATTACATGAATTTGTGTGGCTGGGAGTGAGCCAATAAGGTGGTCCTGGGGTGTTCAATGCTCTTCCTAAATGTCCCTGTTTAAAGAGGGACTCTCAGGTTGTGGCCATCCATGTCCCATATCCTGGTGGGAATTGTGCATTTCCTAATAATGGTCATGTTCAGGAGAACTGCAGGAATTCACTGTTAAAATGTGGGAAGGAGCCTTAAGGTTTCTCTGAAGACATCATACTGTAACACTGGTGTAAACATTTAGATAGGAAAACATTTTTGCCTGTTGTTTATTTGGATTACATTAAGACTGGAGTAGTCATGCACAGAACTACATTTTAAATTCTATAAAAAATATCTGTGTCAGTGTAGTTTGCAGCAAGAAATAATGTACAACTCATCTCAGGCAGCTGAAGCTGTAAACTCTAGAATTCAAGAGGTCATCTTAAATTAAGTGTTCATTACTACTTTAAAACACCTGTATTTTATACTTTGAGAAAGATAAAAACTGTCATTTAGGAACATCCTCTATTCAAGGTGCTAAGAACTGCAGCAAATACCTTCATCTATATTTAAAGGCCCAAGATAAACAAGGTACAGCAGAGGAGATATCATAAAACAAACATCTGCTCCAAGACCTTAACTAATCTGAAGAAACAAAACATCTGACTTTGCAAAACTGAAACTTCTTTCTGCTTTTTATCTCATTAAGATGTTTGGATGGGTATGGTCTCTGACATAATCCAATGTTGTCATGGCAAAAAATTTTCTGTTTCAGGGAATGGAAAGAACGCTGTCTTCATTTCCTTGTTTCTTGTAAATACTTTTCAGTTTTGAACAATTCCACCTGTGTCTTCTAGAAAGGAACCTGGATTTGCTTGCTCTTTTAAAATGCAGCATTTAATGAAGTTAGGGGCTGATAAAATATATTTGAAAAATGCTGGATTAGGCAACACCCTAGAAAAGAAATTGTGGGGCTTCTAGGAAGGAATTTGTGGGGCTTCTTTAGAATGAAGTCAGCTGCCAGCTCCTGCCTCAGAATGAAGGCTGAAATTCTTGATTTTGGAGCCTTCTCACTCCCAAGTGTGAGATCACACCAGGCTGGGATTTGTCAGTGAGTAGAAATGGACAAATATGAGCTACTCCCCATTTCTTGTGTGTGGTTTATTTACCCTCTTCCTGCCTGCTGTCCTGTGCCTCTCTCTAACCAGTGTTTCTCCTCTCAGTCTCACCACTTGGGTTCAGGGTCATTTTGGAAGCTCAGCACTTGAGCAAAGTCCTTCCCAAATGTGCTTTCATTTGTTTAATTCCTACTGCAAATACAGGAGGAACCTTTCTAAACCTTTGTTTAGGAAAAAAAAGAGTAATGGCAGAGGCAGGATTATAAATTAATCTTGCAGATTAATTGAAAGCTTCTGCATTTAACAAAATAACCCCCAAAAAACCTCCCCAAACCAACCAAACAAAAACAAACAAATGAAAAAAAAACCCCAAAAATAAATGATAATTGAGATCTTAGACAAGAAAACATCATGGTCAATGTGCTGGTACATCAAATGTTTGCAAATGTGCACAGGGAAACATCTGTGCCTTCAACCATGAAACAAATGTGGAAGTACACAGAGCACATTACAGCCATTATCCAGATTAATTTATGAAAGTAGTTGGAAACTTGGGAGTGTTTGATAAATCAGATAAGGGTATGGTCTCTGTGATACAATCCAGTGAGGCAGCAAGGCAAGGGTAATGAATTATTCTGCTTTTATCACCCCTTTTTTAGCCCCACAGTCAAATAAAATAAAATAGTAATAAAGAAATAAATAAATAAAACTCCTTCATGTTTTCCTGTCTACCAGTTGAAGAGAAAGATTTGCTGTCTGTTCCACATATAGAAGAATAACACCTTTGGTGTTGTCCCTGGTTAGTGTAAGGAAACTATTCCTATCAATTTTTTTTTAATCTCACTGAGATGAAAGACAAATTCCAGAGCAGAATGGCATCAAGGTCTTAATCAAATGCATTCAGAACTAAAAATCAAAAAAGTACTTTTGGGTTTTAGCTGTGGGGTTCAGAAAATTGAGTTGATTCTAATTAGGAATACTTCTAAGTACATTTGTGCCAGTAGAACGAGGAACCCATGAACAGAAAATACACAAATGAACAACAACAACAGAATTAGTTCAGAGTGTTGTTTATAGGAGACAAATAAATATGCAGTTTTGATGCAGTTTTGTCCTTTCTTTTCTTTCATGAAGTGTGGAGTTCCCTTTCAAGAGGAGGATGTGATTGTCCTTAATGGTAATAAAGAAGATGTGGAAATTCTGAAGAAAAGGATGGAGGAAAGAAGACTTAAAAGTAAATTAGAAAAGGTAAGATTTCTGTATATTATTTATTATAAAATTGGAAAGAATTCTTGTCTGCAGTGAATCTGCTCTTAGATTTGCTGATCTTTATAAAGATGGAGGAGTTTACTCTGCGAGCTGTGTTGTATTTAAACACTGCTTTGGAAAGCAGTGGGGGTTTTTTGAGTGTATTTGGCCAAGAATTCTTGAAGTTGTACATCCTAAACTCTCTCCTGACCAGCAGGAAGTGCTTTTGTGCACTCAAAATGGGTAAAATGGACTCTTGCAGCAATATTTCAGGGTTTTCTTGAAGTTAATTCATTCTAGTAATGAGCTACATCATCCCTGTATTTCTTGTGGCAGTTCCTGATGACAGCATCAGTTTTTTTTAATCTTATAAAATAAGATGTCTTTTATTGGCCTCTGTCAGAAACAGGATGTTGGGATCTGTGCATTCCTGGGTTGAAAGAGTGTGGAAATTTATTTTGTTTTGTGGTTCTCACAACCCTAATTCCCACCGTGCATGAGTCCTTTGCATTTTTATATCTGCCCAGGTAAAATGCAGTGGAAATCAAATCCTTGCAGCTCTGCTGCTCTGCCCTTTGAGCTGGGACTTGTTCTGTGCAGCTGAGCTGTCAAATGACACTTCTGCACGTGGGAATTTTGTCAGCACTGCTGTATTTCCCTGAACTCCTTGGAGATGCCAAAGCAAGCAAACCTCTAGTGCTGACTCAGGCCAGGGTGCTCAGCTTTAGCTGGATCTCAGGAACATTAAATGCTTTCAGCATCTCCGACTTCAGATGGAGGTTTCATCCCTTGATTTTGCCATGCAAATAATTCCCTGGTTTGTTTTAAAACAAATGCTTGTTTACTTGCCAGGGAGCATATGATTCCTTCTCATCACAGAGGCTTTATTCATCTGTGCCAGTGCAGCATTGCTGGGCCTGGCCAATGCATCAAAAGGATGGTTTTCCATAAAAACCCTGCTGCTCTCTTTCCTGTTTTTTATAGTCTCTGCATCTCATGTCCAATAGCTTCTGGCATAAGAGTGATAATCTCATGGTGTCTAGTCAGAGGGTTTTTCTTTTTTTTTTCCCCTCAGTATTTGCTAGTTAAAAGTTTTTGGGGAAAAAAAATTATAATTTGTTGCTAAACTGTTGCAGGTGAGTGAGTGGTTGGCTGTACTTGGTTTTGTTTAGAAACGGAGCCCTAACAAAGCCACCTGTAGCTTTGGGTCAAATGATTTTGAATAATCTGGAAGGTGATGCTGCTCACAATTTCTGCACAGCAAAATACCTGAGTGTGCAGGGCTGCTGTGGCTTTTAGGGTGACAGCACAAAAGGACACCGTGCCCTGCTCTTGGGGCTCTGTGTGCCCTGGGGGAGCATGCAAATGGGATTTGTTTGGTTAGTGGAGAATTACAGGACAGGATTTGCAAATCTCTCAGCCTCAGGTGCTGACCTTGGTGCCCTGCAGCTGGAACCAACCTCTGCTGTCCCTGCCCCATCAGAGCCTGGGAGCTCCAGTGCCAGTGCCAGCACATTTCCCACTGTCCTGGAATTTCTCACTCCCCAGATTTCCTCCTTCCTTCTGCACCTTCCTTCCTTTCCTTTCTTTCCTTCCTTCCTTCCCTTCCCTTCCCACCCTGCCCTGCCCCACCACACCCTGCCCTGCCCCACCACACCCTTCCCTTCCCTTCCCTTCCCTTCCCTTCCCTTCCCTTCCCTTCCCTTCCCTTCCCTTCCCTTCCCTTCCC
>CM031874.1:10535276-10785953 GCA_018697195.1 Certhia americana | reverse complement strand
CCAGGGCAACAAAAACAGGCTGAGCTTTTAGCTGATTTTTGTTTTCCCCCCCCCAAAAAAAAAGAAAAGGTCTGAATGTTCAAAGCTCTGCAGCTGACATTTCCTCTATAATTTTATCCCTTTTTCTTTAAAAAAAACCAACCTTGACCATGAAATCTTCTTGTTGTGTATGATCACTCACTCCTGCTTGTCTGGAGACATCTCAGAGCTGTGACCCTGGAGGTCTTCAGGAACTGGGGAATGTTTCTGGACATTTCCATCGGTGAGCAAAACCTGCCTTTGACAATTCTACACCTTCTCAGCTACTTTTCTGATTTCTCTTATTCTTACTGATTTTACTGGTACAACCATAAGGAATTGAAAATAGATAGATAGATAGATAGATAGATAGATAGATAGATAGATAGATAGATAGATAGATAGATAGATAGATAGATAGATAGATAGATAGATAGATAGATAGATAGATAGATAGATAATACACAGATATCCCTGGAAGTGTCCAAGGCCAGCCTGGATGGGCTTGGAGCAGCCTGGTCTGGTGAAAGGTGTCCCCTGCCCATAGCAAGGGTGGGATGAGATGAGCTTTAAGGTCCC
The DNA here is from genome assembly GCA_018697195.1 of Certhia americana. Lineage (NCBI taxonomy): Eukaryota > Metazoa > Chordata > Aves > Passeriformes > Certhiidae > Certhia > Certhia americana. The sequence continues at coordinate 10,785,356 of CM031874.1, read as the reverse complement.
TTCCAACCAAACCACTCTGTGATTCCATGATTTAGAGGAGTGAGGGAAGGTTCCCTCAGTGTCAGCCTTCTGACCCTTTGCTGTCAACTGAGCTGGGGTCTCCGGTAAAAATTGGATTTTTGGTAAAAAAATCCAAGCACCAACAGCCTCCCTGCCAGGAAAGGAGAGGGAGATCCCATCCCATCTCTGCCTGACAGGTTCTTTGCTCCTTTCTGGTTCTCCTTTGCTTGTATTTAGGGCAGTGTGCATTTGTGGGGAATTAGGGCACGGGGGTGTTAATTTTTTGTTGCCGCTTGTCCCTGGGACGTGGCCCGTGAGTTCTGGCCCCGGGGCCAGGCTGAGGAGCTCCAGGAGCTCTGTGTGTCTCTAACCAGAGGTGCTCATCTGCAGAAACACAACCACGGGGTTTCGTAGGGTCAGCCCTGAGGAAAGGCAGTAATTCACAGCAGTTTAATTAACCTGGGAAGCCACTGCTCTGAAATGCAGTCGCCTGTCAGGGAGAGCAGAGAAATTTCACCAGCGTGAAATAGGAGAAATATCCCAGCTGGAAACCAGAGGAGTAGGTGTAAATCTTCCCTTTAGAAGTGGGGAGGGATCAGTACACACAGGCCCAGCAGCAGCCCAGCTTATTGCTAATTGCAGCTTCACCTTTTAGCTAGATATTAAAAAAAAAAAAAAAAAAAAAGGCTAATCCTTGAATATTTAATGTCCTGTTTCTTCATGACCACAGAGATTAAGTGGGAAATGGGAGTACCTGGAAGAGAGGGGCAGAAGTTTGGGCAGCCTGAGCCAGGGTTGGGGTGCCTGCCCTCCCTCCCTGCTGGGCAAGGCAGGAGCACTTCTAAAAGTGAGGGGTTTGCTCTTTTTGGTCTCCTTCTCTCCTCCTCCGTGCTTTAGTAATTCCTGGGTGACTGATAGCGACCTTCCAGGTCAGGAGTCTCCAGTTAGCAGCCAGGAAATGCCCTTCCCTCTGGTCATTACTACCTAATTGGCAACTTGCAATATTTCCCAATCGGTGACAGTGACACGAGGTGCCATTTGCAGGGCACTTGGCAGCTTTTTCCTGGGCAACCCGGGCAGGGAAATGCAGAGCTGAGGCCAGGCTCAGGCTCAGGAGATGTGCCTCCAGTCCCAGCTGTGCCAGGAGGGAGGTTTTCCCAAATCCAATGCCTAGGAATGGCCTCTCTCTCTTTACCTGGCAAGGAGAGTGCTGGCAGAGGGGAGTGTGTTTTGATGTCCTGGGTGGATGACTTGGAAAAACAAAGCAGAACCTGCCAAGGAGGAAGGAGGGTTTGAAGGCTCAGCTCCCTTCTGGGCACCTGGTCCCCATGGGAGTCCTCTGGAGGCCACTTCACTGATCCAGCAGAAGATTCACACAAAGCAATGATCCAGTAAGTGCCAGGAGCTGGTACTGCTGCTGAGAGAGCTCAAAAAGAGAATGAAAAGTCCCCCACTCCCTTTCTGGCACTGCCCCACAAAAGGGCAGCCTGAGGCCACTGAATCCTGGCACTGCTGACCCATCCAACACCCCAGGAGTGCAGGGACACGTTTATTTGTCCCTGCTGAGATGGGGACACGGGGTGACACCAACACAGTGCTCCAGCACACACCCCACCACCTCCCCAGCCTGCTGACCCCTTAAAAACCCTGATAGCATTGAACCAGCTGCTTCATTGTGGGCATGGAATTGCTCTTGTGGCCCCTGGATGCCTCCAGACAGGATTTGGCATCTCCTGGCAGCACAGTCTGACACGGGAGTTAGTCTGGAGCAGCCACATTCATGTCTCTGTAATTAAGGTGAGCCTCACCTGCAGGCCCTGAGTGTTTGGTGGGGCACAGAGTTGTGCCAGTGCCTGTGGAATGAATGCAGAGTGCACAGCTGCTCCTGGGGAAGCTGTCCTGGAGGGAGCAGAGCAGAGCAGCCTGGCCTGAGAGCTCCTGATCCTGTCAGCATCCTTGCAGGGAAGGAGCACAAGGTGTGGAAATGTTCTCCTACACTAAATCACCAAATTAAATGAGTCAAGCCAAACAGGAATACACCTGGAATAGTAAATACCTGAAATAGTGTTTACTGCTATAAGTGATGCAGAAAATGAACATGGATGGAATTCTGCTGGACAATTTTAAATGCACTTTGCTGGTTACAGTTGTTCACTGGAGATCCTTGGGCTGCAGCCAAGGTCTCTGTTTATTTTGGAGAAACAGAGGCCTTTTACTTGTGCTAATCATCCACCTGTGATAAGAGACAAAAATAATAGAGATAAGAATAGCCTGTCACTGCAGCATTGCTGAGGGTGGGAAAAACAGAGCAAAGCAACTGAAGGTTCTCTGTTGAGAATGAGCTTTTAAAGGGTCACAGATGAGGATCAGTGAGGAGCACAACTCCTGCTCCATTCATCACCAGGATACCCAAAGCCTGGAGAAATCCCTGGGTGCTCCTGGGCCGTGTTTGCTTTTTCTCAGACCAGTTTCCCAGCTAATGCTTTTCAGAGACAGGTCTGAAATTAAGATTTCCATATTTATGTGCCTATTAACATAGATACATTAAAAAACTTAATGAGCTTATGTAACAAATTGCTGTATGACATTGTAAACGACTCGGGAGAGGATCTGTACTTAGGGAGATAAGGATGGCATTTGCAATGGCACCAGCTCGGCGAAAATTACAAGGAGCAGCAATTGCATGGTGCAGGTAGACTGTCCTGAGACTGGAGCCTCCAGGTGCTGTCCCGCCAGCCAGGTGGGCGTGGGGAGCCCGGCCAGAGCCCTCTTGCTCAGCTCACAGGGGGTCAGGCAGCCACAGCCTCCACCCAGGGCTTTTCCATGTCCCAGGGATGGGATGAGGCCGTGCTCGGGGTCAGCATCACCTCTGTTCCTGCCCCTTTGGGCACATCTGCAGGGAGCAGAGCACTCCCTGTGCCTGCTCGCAGCTGGCTGGATGTCTCAGCGGGTTTGGGAGGCCTCCAGCCACTGCTGTGTGCCTGCTCCAGAGGGATTTGGTGTCCCAAGCACGGCAAGGGCTCCCGGAGCTCTCAGGTCACCTCTGGGCAGCTTGGGGCAGGGTGAGCTGGAGGTTTTGTAGCTTGTAGATATGCTTTACATGTCCCTGTTTCCTGCTTCCCCACTCTAAACAAGCAAATACCTCAGCCCAAAACTTTTGGGGCAGGAACACAGGGCTGCCTACGTGCGTGGGTAGTGCAGAGCTGCTGCAGACAAGCAGAACATGGCAGATTTTCAGTCTGGGGCTGCTGGAGATGTAAATTCGCCTCCTCTGCTTCAGGGATCCTCAGACCATGGGCACAGCACGATCTCCTGAGAACCTGAGGAAGAGTTTTAGGGAGGGAAAGCTCAAGATTTAAAAAAGAGAGTGCTCAAAGCCTCCCCTCCCCAGTTAGTGCAGTTTTCTACAGACAATCATCAGCGTGGGGCTCCTCCACTCAGCATCCCAGGAAACCACTGCTGGGCAAAACTGTGTCAGCAGAATTCTGAACTCATCCCTCCCTCCATGCACTGGGAAAGCTCCCTGTGACCACCCACAGCCCTCTGTTATTAAGCAGGGCCAGCTTTGGGCACAGAGAGGTTTGGCTGGCTGTGCTGGAACAAGCCTCAGGCACAGGGGGCATGTGGTGCCCTGGGCATGGACAATTCCTGGGAATTCAAGGGGTGCTGGGGGCTTTGGAGGACCCTCACACATGGCCCTATTCCCCTGGCCACAGTGGGGGCTTTATTGATGTCTGGGACAGAGCAGGTGATCCCTGTCCCCACCAGAGAATAGTGCAGTGACTCGGGAACAGGGAACAACCTCAGCTCACTGTCCTTTCCAGGGAACACCCGCAGTGATTTTGGGAACTGGATACCCTCAGCTCGCGTCCTTCCAGTGAACACCACAGTGATTTGGGGACTGGGAACAACCTCAGCTCCCTGTCCTTTCCAGGAAACAGAGCAGTGATTTGGGAGTTGGGAACAACCTCAGCTCCCTGTCTTTCCCAGGGAACACCGCAATGATTTGGGGACTGGGAAAAATTTCGACTCCCTGTCCCCACCAGGGAGCACCGCAGTGATTTGGGAACTGGAAATACCCTCAGCTCCCTGTCCTTTCCAGGGAACACTGCAGTGATTCGGGAGTTGGGAACAACCTCAGCTCCCCATCCTTTCCAGGGAGCACCGCAGTGATTTGGGAACTGGAAATACCCTCAGCTCCCTGTCCTTTCCAGGGAACAGAGCAGTGATTCGGGAGCTGGGAGCAGCACAGCTCGGTGCTGTGTGCGGTGCTGATGCTGTGAGCGGCTCCCAGGCAGCTCCCGGCAGATCCACAGCCCGGCTGAAAGCAGCGAGGATTCCTTTGGCAGGAGCCCGCCGGGATAAGCTACGCTGACAGAAGAGCACTTTAGCTGGTGTATCCTGTGTTTACACAAGAGCAGAGCTTTATCGCTCTGGCTCTCTGGCAAAGCTCCCCTGCGGCTGCTCCGGCTCCGCAGCCTCCCGGTGCACGGGCTCCGGGGAAAAGCGCATCCCACCGAGGGGCCCCGGAGCCCGCAGCCCTGGGGAGCTGTGCCGGGCTCACCCCGGGACCAGCAGTGCCCGAGGGGCCGGGCTGGGCTCAGGTCAGCCCTCCCCAGCCTCCCCGGCCACCTCGCCGTGCTCCGGGCTAACCCATCATTTCCATGGGCGCAGCCTGACCTGTTTGGAGCCCGTGTCTGCCGCTGGATTTGCATCTGTTGAGCTGAGCTGGTTTTGTTTCGCTGTTGTGATTGTTTTCAATTCTAATTCAGCCAGGCACAAGGAAGTGGTGACCTCGTTCCTCTCCTCAGCATCAGGGCTGGCTCTCCGAGGCACCATCCGTCTTGAACCAGCGCGGCTGGCACTTGTGAACACCCTGTCCTCCAAATTCCCTCTCATCCCTCCGCAGACCCTTGTCCCACGGCTCTCCACCTGTCCCAGAGGGAGGAGCAGCTCTCCTCACATCCCCCAAGGCTTCCCTCGGCTGCTGGCCAAGGCCACACTCCCAGCATTGTTAATCCCAACTCTCTGGACACCCAGGCCACCCAACAGTCCAAATTTGCCTTTCTGCTCAGTCAGTCAAATCACGGGGTGAGGGTCACCTCTAGAGCTTTTGTGAATTGTTTTTGGGGACAGGATGATGGACCAGGCCAGGCTGCAATGGTGTGGGTAAAAGACATCTTGCTGCAAGTTAATGTCAGCTTCATTTTCAATACATCTGCGTTAGTAGAGTGAATTTATACTGACTCAGTTCTTTCCAGTGTTGGATTTTCGTAGGAAGAGGAAGATTTAAAACTGCTTGGACTGTGTTGCCTGGTGGTCTCTGGACTGTGGCTCCTAAATCTAGGGAAGCCCAGAAATGCAGATGCCTGAAATGCTGTCTGAATTCACACTTGATCTGAAGCTCCCTAAGTCACATTGCCTCCATTTTTTTTTTTTTTTTTTTTTTTTTTTTTTTGGTGTACAGTGAAAACTCTGGGGTTTAAATAGAAGAAAAATCACCTGGACATCCAAAACCTGTGTCTCTCTGCAACCCCACCTGCATGAAATTACCTGGACATGGATAAGAGGCTTCAAAGCAGTGTGAATTCTTTCACCTCAGAGTATCTCCTCTGTGCCTCTGCAGCAGCAATGCTACAGGAAGTTTCACAAATAATTTTACATGGAAAAAATAAATCTGTTAAAAACCAATTCAACCCCTGCATGTGTTTGCTGGAGTAACCAAAATCGAGTCCTTGAGGGAGCTTCTCCCCTATTCATGACACCGTTCAGATTTTGTCCAGCTGAGTTTGATGGAGAACTCCTGGAAAAACTGGCTATTTAGAGGGATTAGGAGTTTTCAAGAAACTGGACCATGGAAGTAAGAGAGAAACTGAATATGTTTTCTTTACTTATTTAAATTGCCTACAGGGAAAATCTTCAGCTTCAACTCACATGACCCATTGTCCTGACATCAAGGTCAGTTGACCGATTTCATCACCCCTGAAGAGTGAAAGGTAACTAGAAATAAGGCAACTGACGGCTGCTTTGTAAATTCCTTCCCTCTGCATCTCTGCTTTATATTGTGCCCAAAGTCATCCTGTTGAAGGTATTGAGACAATTTTCCTCTCGTGTCTGTGTGTATCCATGGATGCACAAGGGGAAGTGAGTGTTTAAAAAAAGACACTTTATTGACACCTGACAGTGCACGGGCTGCAGGACCCCTCCAAGTTAGGGGTGGAAAAGGCCCTCTGTACCTGGTGCCTCTCTCTGTCCATGGAGGAACCTTCCCCAAACATCAGCATTGTGCTCCAACAGTTGTTTACATAAAACATCATCACCAACCTTTATTTTTTATAATATGGATTATGTCTATTGAGCCAAGAACTTGTTTATCTTTTTACTTACATGAAATAGCCTAACTAAATATACGAATTCTGATTTCACTTTCAGCATTGTGGTGTTTTGACTGTTTGGGGAGTTTGATCTTTTATTTTGAGTCTGTTCCCTGCAAGAGGGAGCTGGATTTGATTACACACAGTCCAGCAATGACAGCCTTTGGAGCAACTCTGGCTAACAGCTCCTGAAGAACTTAAAAAGGAGTGAATTTTTAAAAAATCAGAGCGTCTTTCCAGAATGGAATGATCATTCCACGGCAGGCAAAATGTCAGAGCCTTGAGGAGGCAGAGATGGGGATCAGGGACCACAGCTCCCTCTCCTCTCCTGGTTCCACCAGATTAGAATCCAGCTCTGGCCACTGCTGGGATTATTATCCTTGTTTTATGAATGAACAGACCAAGGTAAAAGCAGCTGCTGTCACATTTGGGGTCATCCCCTGCCTCAAGGACAGGGACAGGCTGGGAATCTGGATGTTCCTGTGCCCTGTCCCATGCTGTGGCTGCAGGCAGGCTCGTGTGAACTCTCTCTCTCTCTCTCCCAGGTCTCCTGCCGCAAACCATCCAGCCTGACAGAACTTCTCGTGTTCAAAAGCCAGAGGAACTCCTCTGCAGGAGCCCCAGGCAGCTGCACATCACTGCTGAACCTCTGCCACATGCCATGGAGCATCTAACCCAGGGTCCAAAAGTGCCTGGTGCCAAAGCCTGTCACTTCTGCCCAGGAATTGCTAAACATCCTCTGTGCTGCAGGCTCACAGCACGCCATGGCCAGGGGACTCTGCTTCTCCAGCTCCAGAGGGAGAAAACATAACTGGGATCGAGTTTATTAAGCAAATTAATAGGTTGGGGGGAAATGAAGAAAGCATGGGCACTTTCTTCTTGCTTCCTGCAGGGGTAAGGACTGGAAGCTGAGGTAGGGATTCAGTCTTGTCAGTTCACTCCCCATCACCTTCACTTTTGGGGACACCAAAAAGTGTGTGTGTGTTCACCAGCACACTCACAGCCCTGATGGGCGCTGGCATTAGAAGTAATGCCAGTGTGGAATCACAGAATGCTTGGGGCTGGGAGGGACCTGAAAGATTATCCAGTTCCACCCCCCTGCCCCGGGCGGGGACACCTCCCGCTAGCCCAGGTTGCTCCAAGCCCCGTCCAGCCTGGCCTTGGGCAGGCAGAACACCGGGGCAGGTGCCCGGAGTGCCCCGGCGCTGCGGCAGCCTCGGGGGAAGCTGGCCCGGGGCTCTGCGGCTGAGCCAGCGGCTCCGAGCAGCCTCTGTCCTGCCGGGGGGGCACAAGGGAGGCCGAGGAAAGGCTCCCGGCAGTCAGGGATTTCAGGGATGCCCCCGGTGCCGGCAGCCGTGGGCAAACACTCTCCGATGGCACCGCCCCCCGCATCCCCCGAGGCGCCGTAAAGGGAGGAGAAACGGCGGAGCAGCGGGAAAAAAACAACTTTAAATGTGCCGGCTGTGCCGCGGCAGGATCCGACCGGGCAGGGCTGTGTCTCGGTGGCTGTCCGGAGGGGGAGCGGCCAGGTTTTGGGGAGGGGGAGGACGTGGGGAGGGGATGCGGTGGGGATGCTCCGCGCCCGGCCGCGGCGGCGGCTGCTCATGGCTGTGCTGCGGAGCATCCCTGGCACGTCCCGACCCTCTGAGCCCTCCCGGGAGCCCCCCCGGCTCTGTCCCCCGGCTCTGGGCGGCTTGCGGGGGTCCTGCCCCTCCGGCGGGGTGGGATGGGGGGGCCCGGCCGCCTTCCGCCCCTCCCCGCGGCCGCGCTGGGGGAGCTCCGCGGAGTCTCCCGGGGCCGCGGGGCAGCAGCTGCCTTTGTGGAGCTCTGCAGGAGCCGAGGCGACAATCCGGACAGGTTGCTGCAGCCTCATTAACAATACAGATATGTGTGTGTTTAAATAATTTTTAGAGGAAGAAGGATGTAACTAATTAGCATCCCCACGCTCTCTTTTAATTGCTGCCAAATAGGAAAACTACTGCCTGTGACAGAGGCGCAGCAGTGGGCTCTGGCTCCCCTCCCGAAGCGTGTTCACGCCCGGGGGTGGTGCTTCGTGCTCCCCCCGGGAAACTGCAGCCTCGCCAAAAAGAGAACTAAGCCCCCACGAAGCAAGGCGCCTCTGCTGTTTGGAGTCAGGGGATATCCCCGCAGTAAGAGCGCCAATTTAAAAATACCTATTTATTGGGTTGTTTTTTTTTTTAATAAGTAAATAAAAGCCGCCACCTGTCAGGAGCCACCTCCCTCCCCGGCTGCTGATCGGACCCTGCACGGCTCTGCTCCACGTCTCAAAGGCGTGTCGGGGGAGGTTCGGTGTCCTTGCCTCAGCTCTGGCTGCCACCGCGTTCCCCGTGCCCGGGAGTGTCCTGGAAACGGAGCCTTCCTGCGGGCGCAGCTGCTCCGCGGGGACCCCCGGCCGCTCCTCCCGCTTGGAGCGAAGCCCCGAGGGCTGCGGAAAGCCCCGCTGCGGACAGGGAGCCACTCAAAACGCGTTATCCCTTCCCTGAGAGCTCAGAGAAGCAGCTGAGCTGCTCCTGTGCCCGGCCGCACCAAAGCATCGCTCGGCAGCAGCACCCGGGGCAGGGCCCGCATCCATCCATCACCTGCCGGGCCGGGCACCCGCTGGAGGGGACTTTTGGCACCTTCCCTTCGCTCCTGGCTTCCCTTCCCTTCCCTTCCCTTCCCTTCCCTTCCCTTCCCTTCCCTTCCCTTCCCTTCCCTTCCCTTCCCTTCCCTCTCCTTGTGTTCCCCGCCGATCCCGGTCCCTGCTCCGGTCCCTGGCAGCGGCTGCGAGCGCAGAGCGAGCAGCAAGTGGATGTACCGGAAAGTTTGTCTCAAACTTTGTCGTGTTCAGCCTCGTCTCTGCTCTCTCGGCTTGCTGTTTAGGAAACCAAGTGTTTATTTCGGTCGCCTTGTTAAGGTAATTTCTTATACACCCCTCATCCTCCTTCCACGCTTCTATTTATAAATATTATTCCTAGATACAAAATAAATAATAAGAACGCGAATTCATCTTCGTGATTTTGGCCCCCAAAACGAAGGTGTTCAGGCACTGACAATCCCAAAGAATGATAAAATCGTGTTCGTTTCTCAGTGTGACATTTTTGAGCACAAACAAAATTTCCTTCTGAGGTTATGATAAAAATAACAAACGTTGTTAAAATTCTCCTTTGAGAGGAAGAAGAGCTGATCCTAAACCAGGGAGGCTCGACTGTTCCCTTCCTCGTTTCTTTATAAATCTATCTTGTCCCTTTAATACAAATGAACTTTAAGCTCCCCTTGTATTTTATTATTTAGATTCCTAGTCTTAATGACGCCAGGAGCAGCGCAAGCACACTCGCTAATAATCGTCGCGAACTGCATTTCAAAGAAACATCCCTGGAAGAAAAACACCGTCGTTATAAAAATAAATAAATAAATAAATAAATAGAGACTCCACCAAAAATGATAATGTGGAGTCGCTGATGATGATGGGCTTAATGCAACTGCTGCAAATCAGCACCTGCGTGGTAGATAAAGGCAGATAACACCTCCAACAGTTACTTCCAGCACCACCGTCCTGCTCGGGTTTATTTTTAGCTCATTCATTTAGTCTGATGGAGGGGTTTCTGATGTTTGGATTTTTATTTTTATTTTTTTTTTTAAATTTTAATTAGTGTTCTTGTTATTTTTCTTCCCTGATCTTTAGGAGTGGGGGGGAAAGTGAGTGAACTGGTTTAATCTGGAGAATGTGGGTCTGTCTCGGGCCTTTAATAGCAGCTCGTCCCCGGGCACTGATAGCCAAGATCTCCGCAGCCAGCACTGTCCAGGGTCAGCTTTTGTCTCTGCCACAATAAACAAACACTTGTTCCTCTCATGTAAATGGGCAGCCATCCGGATGCACCTTAAAACACTGGGAGAAGTCGTTGCTTTTGAAAAACGATGTTCATTTTGTCTGACACACATAACTGCATAGATCAAATGCCTGCAGAAAGGTAGCAATTTGGCAGGGAAGTATTTTCTAAGCTTAGATGAAAGTGTGCTCACGGCGTCCGAAAATGCCTGTCTCACCTCCCACCTGCTTCCCCAGCCCCGAGTTTGCGCGAAAAGATTAGACGGGAGGGATTTTCGTTAAAAAAAAAAAAAAAAAAAAAAAAAAAAAAAGTAAAGAAAGATTAAAATAAAAATAAACCGATGAGAGGAACCAGTCGCACAATTCCCCGGATCGGGGACGCTGAATCAGGGCTGCTTTACCTACCGGGGCTTCGACAGCGCTGCAATAATCTTGTCGGATCATTAAGTAAATTATACCTTAAACATTGCTAGCTTACAAGTTGTAATCAGTAATTCAAACTCTTGGCAATTATGCAAATGAAACCCCGGCTGCGCTCGGACTCTCTCGCTTTCTGGGAGGACTTTTCCCGAGTTTATTTCTCCCCAAATCCTGCCGGGTGCGGGGGCGGTGGGGAGCTGAGCCGAGCCCTTCCCGGTGTGGGGCACAGCCTGGGGAAACCCATCGGCAGCCGGGGGATGCCCAGGCGTGACCCCATCCCCGAGGGGCACCCCGAGCCCCCCGTACCCCGAGGGGGGCTCCAGCTGGGCGCTGCCCGCCCTCCGCGGGTGCGGAAGGAGTGGCTTGGGGCTGCGCGTTCCCTCTGAGTGGCTGGCGGCCGCGGCGCCCGAGCCATCCCTGGGGAGGAGTTAGGATAATCCTATTGCCATTAAGGGCGTCTGGGCAGGGGAAAAAAACCCCGAGTGACCATCAGCGCGGAGGGTTAGTCCGTCAGCTGCCTTCATGCCTGCCAACTGAGCTCCGTCCGGGGGGCCGCTGCTCTTCCCCAGCACCGGCGTGGATTTCGCCTTCTGTTCGCGGCACGGCGCACCTGGTCCGGACGCTGGACGCCATGTTGTGGAAACTAGCAGATAATGTCAAGTACGAAGAGGACTGCGAGGTGAGAGGCTGCGGGGAGGGGTCCCCGCCGGGGAACGGGGGTCCTGAGTGGGGCAGAGCCGGGATCCGCCGCCCCCGGGCCGCCCAGCCCGCCGGGAGCGACCGCTGTCCCTGCCCGAGGACCGCCGCTTTGCTTTTTTTCTCTTTTTTTTTTTTTTTTTTTCTTTTTTCCTTTGGAGGTGCGAGTTTTTATTTTCATATTTTTGTGTTTCTTGTTTGGAATTTTTTTTTGTTGTTGTTTTTTTTTTTTTTTTTCTTTACCGAGTCTTCCGAACTCTCGAATTAAATGGGCCCCAGCTGGGAGCTGAGCTTGCACCCCGCCTGGAGCAGGGGAGCCCTGAGCCGCGGGGCTGGCGGAGCGCAGCGCTCCGGCTGGGATGCTGGCAGGTAGCAGCTGTGCCGGGGTGAGCCGGGCAGGGCGAACCCTTCCTTCCCACGTTTTTCCTCTCCCACCCGCCGCGAGGAGCTCCCGGGTTTTGATCTTTCCCAAGTCGCCTGTGTCCCCCGTGCCCCCCCGGCTCGGCTGGTCCGCCTGCTCGGCTCCTACAGATTAGCTGCAGTCCCCGCTTCACGCTCCATTGGGACCCCATTCACCTCTTATTAACTAGCCCTGTTATTTTAATGACCGTGAAGCCAGAAGCTGCTAAATCCCTGGATCAGCTCGATGTAGACATTTCAGTTTTGAGTGCCGAGATTGGAAATCGGGGGAGAAGCAGCGATGGCAGCGCCGCCGTCCCTCCCTCCCCGTCGAGCAGAGCCGGGAGCTCCGGCCGGGGCTCCTCGGGGGTGGGAAGGGATGGGAGTGCCCGGGGTCCCCCCCGACCCCGCCGCCTCCTCCCCAGCCGAGGCAGAGCGGCGGAAATGCGGCCGCGTCTGTGATTTGAATTTTTCTGATTTTAATGATTCTGCTGCTGACTTGCCCAAGCGGGAGAAGGGCTGGTCTGGTGTGGTTGCGCTGAGGAGAGCAGCGAGAGGGAGGTTTGTAACCTCTTCCCTGCGAGCGGGGCTGATTTCTTCCGCCAAGCGCCTTAAAAACACCGGGCCAGCAGCGGGACTGCTCCCCTCTCTCCTTCCCCAGCGCCACCACCCGCCACCGCCGCGTCCCCCGACCCCTCTGACGGCCACCCCGCTGTTCCCCCACCCTTGTGTGCTTTCCAGGACCGGCACGATGGGAGCAGCAACGGGAACCCGCGGCTGCCGCACCTCTCCGCCGTCAGCCAGCACCTGTACAGCCCGGCTCCGCCGCTCTCCCACTCGGGCGCCTCCGACTTCCAGCCCCCCTACTTCCCACCTCCCTACCAGCCGCTGCCTTACTCCCAGTCCAGCGATCCCTACTCGCACCTCGGGGACCCCTTTTCCATCAACCCTCTGCACCAGCCTCCTCCTCCTCCTCCCAGCCAGCAGCAGAGCGCTTGGCCGAACCGGCAGAGCCAGGACCCGGCGGGGCTGGCCCCGCACGGCCGCCCCGGGCTGGTACCGCACCTCTCGGCGCTGGAGAGCGGCTCTGCCGGCAGCCGCCGCGAAACTTTCCGGCGTTCCGAGCTGCTGCTGCCCCACGGGCACGGGCTGGACGCCTCGGCGCTGGCCGACAACCTGGGTCTGCACGATATGGCCCACCAGATGGAGGAGGTGCAGGTAAAAAGTCACCCGGACTCCCCCACCCCACCCCTCGGCGAGAAGGGACAGGTCCCATCCCCTTCTGCACATCCCATCCCCATCCGCGCAGAGAAATCCTCATTTTTCTCCCCTTCGCCCCTCAGGATGCGGGTGCGCGGGGAGGGGGTGGGTTTCCCAAAAGCCGACGGCTCTTTCCCCCCCCCTCTCAGCTCTCCCAGGTGCGAAACTTTCTCCCCCTTTCTCTTTCCAGAATGTGGAAGATCAACACTTACTAATGCATGACCAGACAGTCATTAGAAAAGGTCAGTAAGGTGGCACCGAAGTTTTACTTTCCCTTGTCAATAGTTAAAAAAGTTTAATGACGCACCGGTGAAGTGACGCCCTATTATTTTTATAAAGACCGATCCTTTGGGATCGGGAGGGTGGAGGAGTTTTTATTCCACTCTCTGTCGCTGGATTTTTTTAATGCTGTCCGAGGGAAGGTGGCGGTGGGGACAAACTGCCCTGGGGTGTGACATTCCTCCGGGGACACGATTGTCCCCCCTCGTGTGCTCTTGTGTTATGGCTTTAATCGAAAGCAGGACCTTGAACCGATTTTAATCTTCCCTGAAATACGTGTGTGTAAAGTGACACGAGTCTTTTCTTTTGTTTGTTTGGGGTTTTTTGTTGCTGCTAGCTCTCGACGACTGTGGGGTTTTTTTTCCATTTTTTTTTCCGACTTTTTTTTTTTTTTTCCAACTTCTTTACAAGACTGAGTTCGCTGACAGAGGACTTTGGCTTTATCTTAATCGAAATTGGTTTGTAGCTGAGGTTTTGAGGAAGGAGGAAGACGTATTGACTTAATTTACAGTAATTTAAGTTTCTTCCTTGCTTTTGTTTTTAAACAAATTTGTGCTTAAAAAAAAAAAAAAAAAGAAAAAAAATCAGGAGCTTCCTCTGAAGACTTCAAACAAATACCTAACTGAGGAAAAGCAGAAGTGTGTGTCAGAGCGCTGATTGCTGCCTTTAGCTCATGGGAGAATAATTTCGCTGTCAGATGCACCACTGACAAATCTTCCCCCTCCGGGAGTGGGGCCGACCTCGGCTCTTTAACCCTTTCACCAGCAGCACTGGGTGAACTGGGCGGATTCATGAGGGGATGAAAAAGCTGGATCTGTGGTTTGCTCCTTCCAAAGCCTTTGTTGTCCCTCCTCACCTAGAGGCTGCGAGGAGCAGCTCCTTTACTTTCGCTTCTGCCCTGGGCTGTGTCCCTCTCTGCCCATGTTGCTGTCTGGCAGGAATTTGTTGAGATTAAATCCCAAAGGCGGTTTCTTAAATCTGCGTGTGCGAGGTGGAAGATGAAGCCCAGCAGGAGCTGGGAGGTTTCTCCCTGCCCTAGCTTGGGAAGAGTTTTGGCAGTAGCTGGAGGATGCTGATTTGGAGTCTGTTGCAGCATCGAATTTTTGTCAGCGTGGCTTTGCTACCTTGCAGCCTGCTGCTCCAGAGCTGTGGGGTTTGTGTGCCTTGAAAAGCATCCTTGGTGGTGTTCGGCAGCTCCTTGCAATCCAGGGCAAAACCAGCTGGTCAGGAATAGTTTTGGGGCCCTTTGGGTGCCTGTGCTGCAGATGGATGTTGGGCACAGTGGGGTGAGCGTTTAACACCAAACAAAATCCTCTCTCCGGGTTGTTTTCCTAGCAAGAAAACTCGCTTGCCACTTCCTACTCATTTTTCCCTTTGATAAAATACCTGCTTCCCCTCCTCCGCCCTCAGGTCCCATCTCCCTAACGAAAAACAGCGCTCTGAGCCTGCCCTGCCAGAAGGATGGATTAATTGGGGTGGTGATCAACCCCAACGAAGTGTTTTGCTCCGTCCCGGGCAGGCTGTCCCTGCTGAGCTCCACGTCCAAGTACAAAGTGACAGTGGCAGAGGTGCAGAGGCGGCTCTCGCCCCCGGAGTGTCTCAATGCCTCTCTGCTAGGAGGAGTCCTGCGAAGGTAGGGTGGCTGCCCTCCCCTCCGTTTGTGCTTCCCTGGTGTTTGTGTTTCCCTGCTTTTTTGCTGTTCTGCACACCAGCACAGCCACTTTTAGCCAGCTCCTGATTTTTGAGAAGCCCAGCGACGCTGAATCCTAATAGGTTTTGGAAATAAAACTTCTTTGCACTTCTGCTGCCTCTGGAGAAGTGTTGTTAACAGCTCTGACAGCGATTCTCATTCTCTGCTCAGAGCTGGGGTTTTGTCTCAAAACCAGCACAAGGAGCTGCCTCTGATTCCCAAGACCCTGTGGAATTAATTTTTTTTTAAATTAAATCTCATGGTCCTGATTAATCATTACAAGGATATTTTCTACATCCTTTTTTGCATACACTTAATTTGGCTTGTGATCATTCTACAGCTGTTGGTTTCAGTGGTGCAGTTTGAAATATTTTGATTTTGACCTGCTGTGTTTCATCCTGGCTGGTTTGAAGTAGAGCATTTAAAAAGTAGGTCACTTGAAAAGAGCCTGTTTTTTATCTTCTCCCCACCCCAGTAGAACCCTATTGAATGTCAGTAACTGGAATTTTTCATCTTAAAAAGAAGTGCTCCCTGAAGATAAATAAGGCCATTTTTTTCCTCTTTAATTACAGAGCCAAATCTAAAAATGGTGGCAGATCATTAAGGGAAAAACTGGATAAAATTGGCTTGAACCTTCCTGCTGGCAGAAGGAAAGCTGCAAATGTGACACTATTGACATCTTTGGTGGAAGGTCAGTCTCGAGTGTGTCTTAAAAATAAACTTTCTCCCCTTGTGCACAGCTTTTATCCTCTAGACAAAGCATGGAAAGGTTAGAAAGTCCCTGAAAGCAATATGGTTTTTTTTGGTTTGTTTTAAAGTGAGCGTGGTGAGGATGTTGCAGCTTCTAGGGAAGGGCTGTGCTGCCTTTGAAGGGTTCCTCTCTCCCTTGGGAGCCCTGCTCACACAAACCCAGCCACTGCTCCTCTCTTTTTTCCCGGGATGCTGGCAGGGATGCAGAATTCCTCCGTGCCAGGATGTGCTAAAAGCACCTTTGTCCAGTCTGTCTCTCCAGGGTTGTTTTGGGTTCCACAAGGGCGAGGCAGGGAGGGCAAAAAGGATGAAACTCCCGGCATTAGTGGGTTTGGTTCCTTGTTGGGAAACTTTGGGACTCTGGGACTGCAGTCCTGCCCTACCTCAGCGGTGTCCTCAGAAGCTTTGCTAATAAACAAGCTTATAAAGTGAGATTTATAGCTTTTGACTTCCTGCTAGGAAACTGGAGCCCCTTTAATCTGTGCCATGTTCTGTGGACCCCCTGTCAGTGAAGCTGACCTGAAGGGTGTGTATATATGGACGTGTGTGTGGTTTACATTTGGTGTTCCTGTTTCAAGCAGCTCCTGGTAGTGGCACAATTTAATAGGAATAGAAGCAGCAACTGGAATGAAAAGAGTGAAAAATGATCTAACAATGCCTTCCTGCTGTTTATGATGCAGCAGCTTGCATTTAAAAGCTTGGAGGTTTGGGAGAGCTGGTGTGTGTGCACATGCACACAGGCACATTGCACTGATCACACCAATCTCTTATTTGAAGCCTCATCAAATTGTTTTAATAAAAAAACCCAAAAAAGTGACCTGGTTATACACCTTGCAATTTGGTTTTCTGTCTGAAAATTCTTATGAAAAAAATATTTCAAAAGCATACTAAAACGAAAAAAAATTATTGTAATGTGGGATTTAGTTAGCAGATATTGAAAAATATCAGTACACAATTTGATCTTGACTGAATTGAGTTCTTTGCTGTGCAGTTATTCTGGACAGAGACAGGAATTTTTCTTTCTAGTATAAAAGCAAGAGAATTCTTTTTTGTAGCAGTCACCCTGTAAATCTCTTTTTTTCTTGATACAAACTTACAAAGAAACACTGGTCCATCAATTAAAACTACTAGTGAGTGGTAGAATGGTGTCCCTTTTTACAAAACAGGAATACACTTTGAAAAATCCACAGCATTTTTTCCTTAATGTCCCTTACTTTCCTTGCAAGAAATGATATTATACAGTTTAACAACCCCTCCCTTTCACCTATCCAGGTGAAGCTGTGCATCTTGCTCGTGACTTTGGCTACGTGTGTGAGACAGAATTTCCTTCCAAAGCAGTGGCTGAGTATTTAACCAGACCACACATGGGCCGCAACGAAATGGCAAACAGGAAGAACATGCTTCTTGCTGCAAAGTAAGTTGTCAGCTTGGATTTTATTTCTTCTCTTCTTTTTGAACGTGTTTTTGTCTGACTGGGGGCGCCTGTGACTGGGGGATAGTTTGGTAGATTTTTGTGTGTAATTTTAATTAGGAAGATGAAGCAATTCTTTTTATTTGGTTTTGGTTTGAATTCAGCTGTGGCAGCAGCTTTATTTTAGGCTGAACCAATAATCAGGGTGACGATCCTGTAGGTGACTAAAGCAGTTTGGGCCAGTTCTGTTCAACTGCAGTAAAAACTTCAGGAGAAGCCCTACCCCAGGACAGCTCTAAGGAAAAGGTGTCCCTAGGTGTGACAGGATCGAGGATGTGGAGAGCAGGCGTGGCCTGGGAATGTGAAAATTGTCAGGGCAGGAGCAGGGGAAGCTCAGCCTCTGTCCTCACAGCTGCTTTGGCAGCAGCAGCTCCCAGCTTTCCCTTGGGACTCGGGCAGCAGGAGCAGCTGGAGAGTCCCTTTTTCCCCTATTGTGGCTGAGGATTTTTGTAGTTCACTGGAAGCATCCTTTGGTAGGTGTGGAAAGTCCCTGTGCTTAAACAGATCCCTGTTACAAACCTCAGGGAAGGGGAAGGAGAGGGGAAGCAGAGGAGCTTTGTCCTGACTGTTCTGCTGACACCTCGTACCTGTGAATTAACCCCTGTGAATAAACCCAGTCCTGAGCAGCCCCCTGGCAGGAAATACCTGGGTTGAGTTAAGTTTATCTAAAACTGGTGTTTGGAGTGCTCAACTTTCCCCTTTCCCCTGCTGAGTTCCTCTCCCAGAGCTTCAGTTCGGGATTTGTTCTGCTCTGAGATGTTTTCTGGTTTGGGGTTGGTGTAATTCCCTGCTTTTGACAGCACCCCTTGCTCTGCAGAGGAGCTGAGGAAAAACCTGCCCCAACTGCTGAGAAAGTTGCCCTGACTTTGTGCTCACATCAGGCGTGCAAAACACACTCCTGGTGTTGAATCCATCCAGCCTTCCTTTAAAAGAGGTCTTCTTTTACAAAAACAGGCCTCTTAAAAATTTAGAAATCTAATCTCCCTTGCCTGTATTTTGAACGTTATGCTAATTTTTCCCGAGCACTCCTGCTCCTGAGTATTTTCCTTATTGGCATTGTTACTGGCACTAATAAAAATCCTCTGGAAGAGGTTTGTGATTGAGAAATTGTGATAAAGTGATGATTCTGTTAAGATTGCTCAGCTCCTGTGAAATCCCTTCAAGGGGACAGATTTACAAGCAGCAAACAACATATGCTGGAGCATTATTAAGCACTCATGTTTTGCCAGGCATATGTGTTAGTGTTTGCAGGATCAGGGCCTCGGCCTCCCTACAGATACATGGAATATACACAAGGAAATTAAATCTTCTCTTCAGCTGCTCCAGCCTTTCTGAACCACTCAGCTGCAGCTGGGAAAGTTCTCAGAGAAACCAGCACTGAATTCCCACTCCCCACTTCAAACCTGGAGCAAACGCTGCAGAGCCAGGCAGGCACCAGAGGTGCAGAGATTATTTTGCAGAGTGTTTTTGTGATGGGGATGCAGCAGAAGGCTCCTCAGGAAATGCTGCTAATAAAGAGAAATCTAATCTAGTCTGAACAGGATGCTAAATTTTATTTATTTAAATTTTTTTTGCTTTGATTTTAGACACCAAATTTCTCATCGCTCCCACCCAAATGCCAAATATTTGATGCAGATCTGTTATTTTTCTGTTCATTGGCGTGGTGTAAAGTGTCAACCCCTTTGTGTGTTGCAGGCAGATCTGCAAGGAATTCACAGACCTTCTCACTCAGGACAGAACTCCTCTTGGAAACACAAGGCCCAGCCCCATCTTGGACCCTGGCATCCAGGGCTGTTTGACTCATTTTAGCCTGATCACACATGGCTTTGGGAGTGCTGCCATCTGTGCTGCCATGACATCCGTCCAGAACTACCTAAATGAGGCGTTAAAAATAGCAGACAAATCCTACATGAACGCTGGCGACCAGAGCCCCGCAGAGACCAACAAAACCATTGACAAAATGGACAAGCACAGGAAGTGAAAGGAAAAAAATCAGACTTTACCCTTCCTCCTACACACAGACTGAGAGCTTCTTGCCAGGGTGAACAGAGGGATTTGGGTGGTTTGTTTGTTGTTTTTGTTTTTTAATTTTTTTTTTTTTTTTTTTTTTTTTAAGAAAAGAGGGGAAAAAGGGGAGGAAAAAAAAAACAAAAAAAACAATCATTCAGGATCTTCACTCCTGCTGGATCCGTGAGACAAGTCTTGCTAAAAGCTGCAGTATCCCTGTTGTGTGGAAGCAATTCCCTGAAGATAAGTACTTGGGACAAGCGTGTGGAATCCTTTTGCTGTAAAAGTGGTGCTATAAAGGGGGGGGGGGGGGATGGGTTTATACAGAGAGATTTATTTAGATTTTCCACATCTCGGTATCTCGTGGGTGACCCAGCTTCATGTGTAGTTTTTAAGAGACAGATTTTAGATGGAAGCCTGTTTTTTGCTCTCTGATACAATTTCAGGGGTTCATTCTCTGGAAACGCAACAGTAACAATAAAGCAGTATTAAGCAATGGCATAGAGATTTATGTACATTAAAATTTTTTATAAACTCCTGAAAATAGTAAGGTTATTCTGTGGGGTTGGTATTTTTTTTATCTGTTTAGTTCTTTTGGTTTTTGTTTGTTTTGTTTGTTTTATTTTTTTTTCCTTTATTGTCAGATTAACATAGGAGAGTACTAAAATCCTGCTAGATTTAAGATGGCATTTGACATGCTTATTTTTTACAGAAATATTCAGGCTTTTAAAATCTTGCAGCAATGTTGGCTGCAGTTGATCTTACCTTGGTATTTTTTTAACGAGGACTAGTTCAAAATGAAAATACTTTTAGAAAATTCAGTTTCTGTGTCTGAGGATATTGCAGCTTTATTCACATATTTATATTGTCTTGTTTTTCAATTTGGGGGGGAAACTTGAAAGAATAGGCACATAACTTTTTTGGGTTTACTTTTTTTTTTTTTTTTTTTTTTTTTTTTTTGCCTACTAAGGCCAAAAAATACTTCCAGGGAGGCTTTATGTGTATTAAGGGAAGCAGTGTGTTGAATGTAAATATTTATTTATGTGTAATTTAATCGGATTTGTAAATAATGGTGAACTTTTTAATACTTTTTTTTATAAATGGGTTTCAAATTTTAATTTTGGTAAGTATTTCAAAGGTAATGGGTAAGCTAAACATATCTTTAGGTTTATGCACAGGTATGTTATACAGGGTATTTAAGATTTTTTTTTTTTTTTTTTTTTTTAAATCTCAATTCTTGCCACTGAAGATTAGATTTAATCTGAGGTGTTTGTTCACAAAGCAATAATTTTGTGCATCATTCACCTGGTAACTGAGTAGACATGCAAAAAAAAAAAAAAACCAAAAAAACAAAAACCAACCGAGTGTGTGAGTTAGTGTGTATGTGAATAACGGAGGTTCTGAGCTATCTTCACATATTTGTAAATGTTCCCGCTATAATTCTGATGTATATGATAACCATATAATAAAAGTATTCTGGCTAGAAGCATGGAATGTTTTGTTAACTGAGAGCAGCTCTGTTTTCTTTCTCTGCTCGGGGAGTGTGGGGCGAGTAGCACTAGAGGACATTATGTATTGAGTCATAATTGCAGCACTTTGTTCGGATTAACAGAACAGAAAGATGAAGCTGTTTGCCAGTAAAACTAATGGTTTCAATTAAACACGTTATGTATCTCCAAGAATCTTTTCTTTTTTTTTTTTTTTCCCCCCCCTTCCTAAGATGTCATGATCTTGCCTTCTCTGCCTGCTTTGAACAGAAACACAAACTCTGCGAGGCTGCCTCTCAATAAAAACCAATCCTACCAGCTTTGTCTCCTGCTGAATCTGCCTGTACTGCAACAATCCGTCTCCAAATGTTCACAAAAACCTGGGGTGTGGAACTTGAGAGGTCTCTGATCTGGTTTTGGCTGAATTTTACTTGATTTGAGGAAGTTCACGTTTTGCAGAAAGTGCTTTGTGCTGTAGGGGTGAGGCAGGAGATGGAATTTTCAGTGTCTCAGATGCAAAATAGCCCAACAAACCTTCCTGAAGAGAAACTGGGGAGTTTTTGGGGTTTTTTTGTTTTTTCCTTTCCAGTGCTTTCTGAAAAACGAACCTAAATCCGGGTTTTAGTTTGTCCTTGGCCCTGCAGGACCTGATCAATCCTGGAGGAAGGTGGGACTGGGCTGTCAAGTGAGAATATTCAGTTCACATCGTGGAAATGTTTCTTCCAGAGACCTGTAAACCAGGCAAAATGTACCATTTCTGAACACCTTGCTTATAAATCATTCTTATGTTCTCCTTTTTCCCCTCTAAAGGATAAAGGAACAACCACTGGAGGTGTGCAGGGGGAAGAAAGGAAAGGGAAGCACAAAGAAATGAAAGCCTGGCAGTGGTGAACTGGGAGGAAAAGCGGGTTGTGAGTTGCAACCCAGTCCCCTTCTCTCCTAAAGAGGTGTGAAATTCCAGCCTTTGCATTTGTTAGACTCATTGTAGCATTTCAGAAATGAGCATTTTGGACCATCTGTAAGCACAGGCACAGCCAGGACACATGATGACTAACAGAACTTCCAAAAAACACAAACAAGCTGCCCCTCTGAAGGGTATTTTTATGGATTTGATATATTTATACACAGAAATCTGCTGGGTATGGTGAGGGCTTGTTTAGAGAATGCAATGCTGCAGTTTTGTTCCTTTTTTTCCTCTTTCTGCTGCTGGGCTGCTTATACAGCATATATAGGAAGATATTTGAGCTACC
Organism: Certhia americana; assembly: GCA_018697195.1. Taxonomy (NCBI): domain Eukaryota; kingdom Metazoa; phylum Chordata; class Aves; order Passeriformes; family Certhiidae; genus Certhia; species Certhia americana. The sequence goes on along the minus strand of CM031874.1, from coordinate 10,763,444 downwards.
AGACAATGGAATCTTGCTTTTTTTTTTTTTTTTTTTTATTAATGCACAAAACCAGGCAGTGAAATAATTGCCCCTTGGGATAGGAAATAAGGATGTTTCCATTTATTCCTGCGTGCATTCAAGCAAAGCCAGTCAATTGTCTAATGTACTGACTCGGGTTCTATTCATATGTGTGGAACATTAGAAATGGGGAGTTTCCATTACCTTAGAGCTTTTCTTTACTCTACATTTGAGCTGGGAGACTCTTTTGAAGCTCAACCACCTTCTAAGCTGTGCCAGCACCATGAAGCAGCAGCAATATCTTCTGTTCCATGCCCTGAAAAGGACAGTTAAACTTGTCTCACCCAAAATCTTAAGGAATGTGTTAATTCTTGGGCAATCTAAAAAGCAGAGTGATCTGAACACTCCAGAAGGCACGTGCTTCTTCCTGATCCTCAAAATTTCATGTTTTTTACTGGTTTTGTGCTGATTATTCCTGAGCTGGCTGGAAGATATAGAAGTTCTAATGTAGGGTTCTTCAGAAGTTCAATATTCCATTTCTTTTGAAAATTGATGATTCAAATTACTCTGTCTAAGATTTTCCCTTGCCCATCTCCAATCAAAAGAAGAGGTTTGGTCATAATGTGAAGGAAAAAGGCTTTAAACTATTAGGGGTTTAAAAGTAAATATTATTAAAGCTCTGCCCACCTAGTAAACTTAAATAAAATAGTTGAATTCATGTTGCTCAGTAAAAAATTGCCTTGTGGAAAAAATAAATATTTCAACCACCTCTTGCCTGGCTGGCAGCAGCAGTTGGGCATCAGGATTTTGGGCTCTTCCCTGGTGCATCCATGGCAGGCAGGGAGCTGCCTCCTTCCCCCTGTGGCAAACAAAGTCATGGCCTTGGCCACCCCATCACCTGAGAGAGGCCACACAGCATTAATTGTAAATTAATTGCAAACCTGAGGATTAGTCGAGAGTCCACAACATGAAACTGTGAGGCTTCATGGCGTTGCTGCTTTCAGTTTAAAAAGAAATTTTTTTTCCTGGTGCTTGCAGCTTCAGAGAGAAATAATGATGCACAACTAGTAAAACACTAAATAAAAATAGAAGTTTTGTCTTAATTTAGTAACTGATTTCAGTTCAGTTCATTTTTGACTCTCAGTTTTAATTTGCCCTCTGCTCCTTTCACTGTTATTTATTGTTTCTCCCTGACTCTTGGCCGCAGCTCTGCTCGTTCCTTTAGAATCTTGCAGTATGAATAAACCCAGAAATGCACCTTGGAATGGGTCTGCCTTGCTGTGGCAGCTGGCTGTGCTTTGATGCTGCCCTTTTTTCTCTGTTTTTTCCTGCATGCAGCATTTATGTCCATCCTTGTAGGTATTTTAGCCTAACTGTGGTGTGGAGCTTCCCTCCTGACAGAGGTTTGGGCTGCCTGTGGGAACTCGTTCAGCAATATCAGATGCATTATTTCATTTCATTTCAATTTTGAAAAAAATGGGGTGCTGTTCACACTTTGTTCCCAAACTGTTCCTTCACTAAGAGAACACAAGCTTAGGGACAAAGCTGCTTCCTTGTCACTAAGAGCAATCTCTGAATGACATCTTTTTTGGTAATGCAGGTTTAGTGTGGGGAACCTGGAGCCAGCTCCGTCAAACCCTCCAGGGCCCATTTGGGATGGTGACCCAAGGAGCTGAGCCACAGGAAATGCACTTGGGAATTTGTCCCCAAAGCCTGGCCACAGCCAGACACCGTGTCTCTGTCAAATCTGGGTGTCATCCAAGCCAGTTGTGGCTCTCAGGACATTTCTCTGGTGCCTGCCTCATGTCCCACGACCCATGGAGCTCCATGAGTGACCCTCGCTGCCAAAATTCCTCAGGGGCTCCCCTGGAATCTCTGATTTTTAGGAGATTGTTGGATTCTGTTCTGTATCATTTGCTGCCTTCTCCCTCTTCCATTTTCACTTTCACAGGGTCATTTTATTTCATAAATAAGTTTATTCCCAGTTTCAGATGCCACTTTGCATTCATTGGATGTTCCTGTCTGTCTCGCAGGGATGCTCCAGCTGGTTTCCATGTACCACTGTTGTGTAAGGGCTGCCCACAAATATTCCCTTTTTCCTCTCTTTTAGCTAAACAGCCCTTTTTAACTGGTTCTTGTGAAGGCCTTTCTCACAGGCTACCACTATGCCATGACACAATCCCTAAATATTCATAATGCAAAATTAAAAGCATGCAATAATGCAGACACTTGCTCTGTGCCACAAAACTCAAATACTTGTTTGTGAGTGTAGCAGAAAGTCCAGAGATTGACAGTGAATCAAATAACAGGAGAGATCTTTTTAGGTGAGCACAGAGTTTGTATTTCCAGGTCAATCAGCATCAAAACCAAGGGGGAAGTGGCAGTTTAAACCAAGGGTTGGAAAGATAGTGTGCTTCAGCTGATAGCTGCAATAAAACAATTATTTGTAATTAATTGAAATAGTTCTTCAGTGACAGAAAGTGGGTGATAATTCTGCCAGCTCCCTTGTTAAAGAGAGAGAAAAGAAAATATTTGATTTCAGCTCTCTGGCAGGATGATTCCTGTCTGGGAGCAGAAACCACTTCTGCCAGTTCTTCATCCTGTCCTTCCCTCTGCATCACATCCACTCCATAGAGAAAGGCAAAAAAAACCCAAACTCCCTGAATAGCTGCAGGTGTGGGGTCTGTTGGAGAACTGAGAGCACAAACCTGGCAGCTGGAGGTGCTGGAGCTGAGCTGGATGCTGGACTGTGAGCTGGAGCAGCTGGCATGGAGAAACAGTAATTAACCTCCAGCAGAGCAGCTACCTGGGACCAGTAATTTTCTCCAACTCTTGCAGCAAAATTTGCCTGAGCTCATTTGTCAAGCTTTGAATCTTTAAATCCATAACCCTAATTAATTAAGAATCTCTAATTACCCCAAAATGGTGCTCTATATTTAGGGTTAAGGTGTGGTGAAATCCAGAGAAAACACCGGAGAAGCTGGAGGATGTTCAGAGCAGGAGATGCCAGGAAAATGTGTTTTCAGAGGGAAAGCAGGAGAAGCCAAATGGTCAAAGTGTCAGTGACCTCTAGGGCAGGTCCTAAACTGCTAGAAGCCACTGTCCAGTGCTTGGACATCGATTCTTGTGTTCCTAAAGCAGCAGCTACCACTAAACCTGTCAGCAGAGATTCTGACATCAGAGCCCCAAAGCCGAGTTATCCTTGGCATTTAAACAAACAAATGAAATATAATTTTCTAAACCAGCAGCACACGGGATGAGGCTCTGGTCCTTTATAACCTTAACAAGAAACACCGGTGGGGACAGCACTGAAAACATCAGTGCAGGTGGGTTCTGGCCCTGCCCTCTTCAGAGGAAAAAAAAAACCGTTCACACCTGAAGGTCTTATTACTTATTAAGTTAAAAATGTATAGCTTTTAACTGGTCTGTAACCAGCTGATGTGACTCAGACAAAGGTGAAATGTGGACAGAGGCATCACTTGGAGCTGAAGTTTGGCCTTTCTGCAGAGGATCCTGCTCTCCAGACCTCGCACACGAGTTCCTAGAAGCCCAGGCTGAAGCGTTTGTGGGGTCACCTGAGTGGGATCAGCTGCCTTTGGGGCCTCTTGGCTTCAGCAGAGCAGCAGATTTAAGCTCAAAACCCTTCCTTGGGGCTGCTGCTCCTTCCCTAGGGTTTGTCAGCGCCGTCCTTCAGCTGAGGTAAGCGCTGATAACAGAGCGGGGCCAGGGCACATCTGCATGTGTATGAGGTCGTTGTGGGGACGTTAAAGGAGGAAAGCTATGCATGTTTCTGCCTGAGTGCCGGGGTGTCCCCTTCAGAGCCTCAAGTACCTTTTCCCCGTTCCAACAACGGGGAATCTTTGTGTTGTAAGGCGAACAAGCGCCTGTGCTTAGCGGCTTTGTCTGGTGGCAGATAAGAGTTGATAAGATGCTCTCAGGCTGTTGCGGGGCGCTCCTGCTCGCTGTCCCGCAGAGAGAATTTCCAGGGATGCGCTCCAGCAAAACCGCTGGGCTAGGGGGGAGGATTCCGAGAGATTTTTGTTGATGCTCGGAGTAAAAATTGTTTCTGGTGATTTTCTTTATGATTTGCGTGGCTGTGGTGTTACAAACCAACACGAGAGTAGCTAAAATTGGTTCTTTTTTTATCGTATTTGGCTGGCAAGGTAGGGTAGCGATGGTATAAGAGGCGTAAAGACGAGAAGGAGTCTTTGGGCGAGAACTAAAAAGGTGAGAGAAAGGTGTCAAATCGATGACGGGATTTCTTTTGTATTTATCTTCCTTAGATAAGTCCCGATTTAAAAAAAAAAAAAAAAAAAAAAAAAAAGCGTGATGAGCTGTTTGTCGGTCAGGAAGAGGGAAATGCTCTCATTTTCTTGAAAACCTCGGGGCTTCCCCCCCCTTGGCAGGGGGGATGTGGGGATGCTGCGGGGTCCCGGCTGTCCCCTCGGTCCTTGCTGTCCCTCGGTGACACCGCTCGAGTCCCTGCCTGGCCCCGGTAGCTCCTGGCTCTCAGCAGGTCCCAGCCTGCCGGGGCTGAGAGATGGAAGCAGATCACAGCCGGGGCCAGGGGTGATGTAGCCCCAGGCCATCATCTTACATAAACCCCACACGTTTGCATAATGTCTTGTACAAGATGAAAACTGAGGGAACTTTTCTTTTTTTCTTTTCCCCCTCTTTTAATTAAAAAAAGAAGAAAAAAAAAAAAAAAGTGAAAGAGCTTTTAGAAAGGATATCCTTTTGAAAAAGGATGTCAGGAACTTGTAGTTTCCAGAATGGCAGAGTGTCAGTAACTGGGCAAAAAGGAATTCAAGGGTGACTGTCTGATTTGGAAATCTGTCACAGTGCACTTGGGGAAAATAAAAACCCAGAGGCAGAACCATAAACAGAAAGGAAATATTGTGCTGCTGATGAGGAGCTCATCCCCTTTGAAGGAGCTGTTTCTCCAGACCTGTTGGAGGCCACACGTAGGAGAAATCCCTCCTTGCACAGCAGGGTTGTGCCAGGGAGAGCCAAAGCTTGTAGAGTCACCAAGCCAAAGCATTTTTAATTACAAGAGGTGATTCAGATATACATGCAGAGGTCAAAACATGGCCTGGGATCTCCAAAAAATGCACCTGAAGCTTAGGCTTGGCCAGTGCTGGCTCACTGGGAGCAGTGGGTTCTGTGCAAGGACCACCAGGTGGGTCAGTGCTGATGCTTCCTGTGCTGGGCTCGCTGATCCTGCACAGGTTTTTAGTGGAAAAATTATGTGCAGGTGAAGCAAAAGAATTCCAGGAAACTGTAAAGCTTGGCTGTTGTCTCTGTTGTGATGTGTTATGAAGTGCTGGCTGGGGTTTGTGGAAGTCTGATAAATATCCCAGGGTGCAGCTAAGGCCATGGAGCTCATCAGCTACAGCTGCTGCATTAAAAAAAAAAAAAAAAAAAAAAGGAATTGCCATTTTAAGGAGGGCAGAAGGCAAAAGTTGTCCCTGCTGACTAGATTTTAAAGGTGGGCTTGGAAATTGAGTCATCTGCTCCCCTGGAAGTGAGACTTGGGAGCTGTGAGGCTGCAGCAGGGCAGGTGCCCAGCTCCCTCTCTCTGGGGCTGGGGTGCCCAGGATGGGCAGCAGAACTAGCTGGAGGTTGTTTGCAGCTGTTGCTTAAGGAACTGGTTATGATTTTAATAGCTGGTTGAGCTGAACCAACCAAACTGCTTCCAGCACAGCCCTTGTAGGGCTGTAGGTGATGAAGAGACTTGAATGAGAGACAGCACTGGATTTCCTGAGAGGCTTTGTTTTAGCAGGGCTTGGTCTCCTAATCCCCAGCTCCACTATTCCCTGCAGGACTCCTGAAGTTGTGGTGTTGTGCTTTTCCCCAGGCCTTGGCAGGGATGTTTCTGTCCTTCCTTACTCCTCTGTGTGTGCAGGGAAAGGTTGTGGCAGCTGCCTGCTCTGAGTTTGGGAGGTGAAACTCATTTCTAGTCACAGTGAGTTACTTCTGAAGTATTTATGATCAGGTCAGACACATGTTTAGGGCCCCTGTTTTTCCTGAAATAAGTCACAGTGAAATATCTAAACCCTTTGCATGATTAAAAAGGCAAAAATCTCCTTGTCATGGGCCTGTGAGGGGTCTGAAGTCTGAACTTGTCAGCATGGCCTTGAAAAGTGGTTGTACAAGGAATTGGACTTGTCTAGTGAGAAATTTAAGGGTTTGAAATTTTTATTGTGTTTCTTTCTCATCATCCCTCCCCTTTTACATCACTTATGAATTTACTGGTAGGGGAGAGGGAAATCTGCCTTGTACCAGGGTGTAAGGTTAAAAATAGGCTAAAAGGAAATAACTGTGTTGAAATAGAGGACTGCAGGGAGGAATAATTCTATGCCTGTGCTAACAGGCTTCATTTAACTGCAGCATTTTGTACCTCTGGATGTTTTTCTGCTTCTTTCCTCCAATTCTTCCTTTGGGTTTATATCCCTGCCCTTTCAAGTGCATCCCTGAACAGATTCACTGTGAGGTTAGGCTGCATTTATGAGGATGACACAAGAAAAGCTGACTCTTCCTGTGGTTCCTGTGTGCCCTTCCCTGAACTCTAAATATGGCCTGGATCCGTGTGTGTTTAGGGATGTCATCACACCTGCCAGTTGGAAAAGTGCCCCTTCCATCTCTCTGTCCCTTTCTAGGCCACTCTCAATCACCTTTGAACGTTTTTGGGTTGTTTTTTTTCCCCCAACCAGGCTCTTATTGGTAGTGCCAAGTGACAGGGTGGGAAGCAGTGGGCAGAAAGTGATGCACAGGAATTTCCCCCCAAAAATGGAGTAGGACTTTCCTGTGAGGGTGAAGTGAGCACTGGAACAGGCTGCCCTGAGAGGTTGTGGAGTCTCATTCCCTGGGGATATCCCAAAGCCATCTGGACACAGTCCTGAGGAAGGTGCTCAAGGGGACCCTGCTTGAGCAGTGAGGCTGGGCTGGATGACCTGCAGTGATCCCTTCTGACCTGAACCACTCTGTGAGGCTCTGTGGAAGGTGGAAATCGTTATTACAGGATGCACTGCAGCTGGGATGTTGTGGAACAGCCTCCCTTGGGACTTTAATGAGCTTCATTACAATAACGAGTCAAGCAAACCTTTCTGTGTTGCTGCTGCTGGGTGTGAGAGCTGATTCCTGGAGCTGGTGACTTGATGTCTGGCTGCTGGGAGTCTCCTGGGTTGCTGCTTGTGCCCTGTACTTATTTCTGAGGTTTGAAATACCATCATATGCAGGCAGCTTTGGGACTGTGTCCTAAGTACTTTGTAGGCAACAAAAGTTGTTGTTCCCAGCTTACCCAAATGAGCAGTTTGAAGGGAAGAAGGTTCCTGTGTCTGGGGAAGGAATGTGAAAAGTTACAAAGCCTGAACTGGGCAAATAATGAAAGAACTAAGGTTTTCCTCTCTAATTCTTTGGGGTTTTTAATGACTGTGAGAGTGCTCCCTCCGGGATGTATTAGCTGACCTTTACAGTACAAGGGAAAGGTGTCAAAGAACACCTTCTCAGAAATATGCACCAAAACAACCCCTGAGGCCCAGATTTTGTTCCACCAGGGTTAAAACCCAGTGCCACCAGGCAGGTGGGAAATTGCATCCCTGAGGAGGGAAGAGGCCAAGGGTAGAATGCACAACTGCTCTTTGGGGCTGAGCTGGCTGCAGGGGGGCAGCTGCAGGACTGGCCCAGGGGAGCCTCCCACAGCCTTTTCCAGAGCAGGAGCATTTCTGGTGAGTCACTGCTGGGCTAAAGCCCTGCCTAGCAGTGCTGCTGGGTTGAAGCATTTTGTGATGCAGAGGTTATTCTTCCTGTTACTTCTCCTGGCAGTGTTAAGTTGTTGTGACAGTGATGTTGTTGGCTGCTGCTATTAAGCCAGCCTTCCTGGAGAGGCAAAAATCAGGCTGGATCAGGGGGGAGATGCACAGTCGCATTCATCCCTGCTCTGCGCTTTGTTGTTCTGAGTCCTGTCAAAACTCCACAGCCATTGTGTGCCTGGGTTACAAACTGGGCAGGGGATGTGACTGGGAGCTCCTTTTCCATCACATCCCAGTGCTGGACCACATCAGCATTTTTTATCCATTCCATCTTATGATTCCAAGAGGGTCACTTGTCTGGGTACACCTCTGATCTTTCCATGCACTCATGCATTTCTGCTCCATGCTTCAACTTCCTGCCTCATCAATGCAGTCCTTATACAACCCTCAGCATCTCTGTGGATTAATCAGAGCATAGCTCATCCTTGGGCATGTGTGCTGGGGAAAAAAATACTGCCTTGGCTGCTTTGTGTTGAGGGGCAGAAGGAATCATTCAGAAGTGCCCTGTTCTTGCTCTCCCAGGGATGCCTGGACCAGGCCTGGGATGGGTTTCATCCCCTTCCTCTGCTGGGAGAATGTGGCTGTGTGTGCCACCTGGAAGCTCTCCTGGAAGCAGCGGTGGAGTTTCCCACATGCCATGATAGGGAGCTCATTAAGGTCAGCCCCTGGCACAGATTGCTCCTCAGGGGATTATTTCTACACGTTCCCCACCAAAACAACCTCTCTTTCTGCATGAGCTCCTCTCCCAGCCCAGTCCCTAGGGGCAGGGAGTGAATTTTGGTGGGTTTTGACCATAATTTCCCTTCTAGTCTGAGAGATTCCTTAAGTGGAGAGGTCCAGGTTTCCTCTCCTGTATTTCCTGGCTGTGTGGAGTGTCTGTGTCTGTCAGCAATGCTGGGGGCCTAACCATGAAGAAAAGGTAGGAGAGGATAAAATGCTGCCCAGGAGTGCTGGGAAAAGGGTGAGGAACACCCTGCCATCCCTGTGGAGGTGCTCAAATCACTGCAGAGATCTCCTGCAGCTATTTCAGGACTTGGGCTAGAGCAGGGCAGAAGTGTGAGAGGATATACAAGGTGGTTTTAACTTTGTCTTTGTTTCTCTCCATCCAAACTTATATTGACAAGTCATTAAATCAACTTGCCTCAAATCAAGTCTGGTTTGCTCGTGGCAGCAAGTGGTCAGGGATCTCTGTGGTTTTTATGCAGAGCCATGAGTTTGTTAATCTTCTTTGCTGTCCTGTTGAGGAAGAGTGTGGCTGTAGGCTAAGGTCAGCACACCACACTTGTGTTCACCCAGTGCTTGAGCTGTATCCTTGATTTTTATCACAAACTTTTCCTTCTCTGTTGGTTAACCTGGTGTCCACAGGCCTCTAATTCAGCAGGAGCCCTCCAGATAAATCCCTCAGTCAGTGTGTGGGGAGTACTACAGCTGAAATGTGCCAGGTTTCAGGTTCTGGGTTCCCTGGGCTGTGAGGATTACCAAGGCTCTGTGTGATCTCCTGCAGCCTAACCAGATTTTCCTCAAAATCGTGAGCAACACACTTAGAATTTTCAGCCACAGTTTAAATTCTATGGTTAAAAATATTGACTAGGGCTCTGTGTGTGCTTATGATGTCTCCAAATGCAACTGCAGGAAACTGTGTGTGCAAGGAATGCACAAGGAAAGCTGAACTCCCAGCTCTGCATGCGCAGGTCCAAACACTTGGATTCATTCTTAAGATGTGCATGAAACTCCTTCCTCTTCACTTGGTTTTACTGTAACTGACAAAGCTGCCTGACTCAAGCATTTCAGAAATCTAAAGCTGAAGATTTCACTGTGGATTTTTTGGCTTCAAAGTGATTTTGTTGTGTCCCCAGAGCCCGGTTAAATCCTTAGTTATAATGATTGCACACTGAAGGGTGCTGTTACATAGAAATGCTGTCCCATAATGGCTTCGTTGCTGTGGAAAATCCGATGTTATTTGGTCATTCCCTACGAGTTCCCTAAGCCATCAAGACATTTGCCTCAAGGCTACAAACACAAAGCTACAGGCAAAACCCTCTGGACATAATGAGTGGGCATTTATGCAGAACTAAAAACTGGAACAGCTGAGCAGTGGATCTATGAATAGCAAGCATGCCTCTAAGCACAAAAGACATCATTCTGCAATAAAGGGGTTTATAATGGTTCTGACATCTTGTATGTCAAGATCGTGCTACGTTGTTGTAACTTTTTTTTCCCCCTGTTTGTTTGTTTGAGCCGTGTTCCTTAAGTAAGGTGTGAGTAATTAAAGGGTGTGAGGGAAACCCTCTAGCTCAGTAAGAACAAAAATTTGGCAAGATCCATCATTTTGATCATGTTTGCTGGGGAACAAGCTTATTGCTCTCATGCTGTATTCCCAGTTCCACCCTTCAGGATTTCTTAGGGGGTTCCTCTTGTTTCAGCAGCTCTAATAGGCTCAAATCTAATGTTAGCTGAGAAGTGTCTGATGGAAACACAGAGATTGGACTAACCATGAACTGCAGGGAGTCGGGCAATACAAAGAAGGGCAACAAAATTCAGATTGATTTGGATCAACAGGGAGCTGGAGGAGCTTCGTGCTGGGAAATGTACCCCAGCGAGGTCTCAGGCCTTTGCAAATCATCTATAGGCGCTTCCAAAGACAAGGCAAGAACAAGATGGGAAGGGATGTATGGCTCTTACACCAGGAGCATAATGAAAACCCAGAGCAGAAATTGGAGCTGGAGTTAGAATGTAGAAGCAGAAATTGGAGCTGGAGATAGAATGTAGAAACAGCCTAGAGGAAAAACAGGAGGGGAAAGGGAAAGTAAGAATATACAAGATAAGTCATTATCTGTGTGTTTGCATCCCACGTATCTGATCAATTCTTGAGACACTCTCGATTTCCAAGTTGGTGTGGAGTTTTAGTGGAGTTTTTATTTTTTTTTCCTTGTGCCAGGGACTGGGAAGGGATGTGCCAACCCTTTGTGACTGGGAAAACAAATTCAAACATGTTTTGCAATCCTTGCAAAGTACTTTGGGCCTTTCATCCATCACAGAGATGAGCAAAGCCCCAGTGAAGTTCCTACAGGAATATGTGGTGCAGGGATTAGGTGCTGCCTCTGCCCTGAGGAATGATGGAAGTCTCCACTGCAAAGCAGCAGAAACACCTGAGCTGGCTGTGATTGTGGCACAATAACCCATCCCTTCACTTTGGGAAGCAAATTTCCCTTCCACCAGCACAGCAAGTACTGAGATCAGTGCTAGAGAGTCCAGAAAGTTGGCAGAGAACTGGAGCCTACACTACAGCTGTGCACTCATTTCCTCATGTCCAAATGCCTTGCACAGCCACAAGCAAATTGTTTCTCCCCTTGGCATGTACCTCCCTTATCACTGAAACCCAGCACTGTGTCTATTTTACATCTCACCCTGAAGAGAGTCTGCACTGCAGGATGTCAGATGTGGAAGGATGATACTTAAGTTGCTTAGGAAGGCAAAGGGATTAATTTCATTACTCCTCCATCTTCTTCCTTGCAGCTGATGGCTTTTCCTGCCAGGAATGAAACTCCTGAGGCCCTGCTGGGGGAATGACAGCTCTGGCCTGCTGGTAAGTGATGGCTCTGTACTTTTTGAGAAGTTAATTGGTAGAGCAGCATGGATTGAACTGTCCTCTTCACAAAATGTCAAGTTAAACCCAAGGATTTCCACTTGGCCAGAGTGGCATTGGCTGCAGTTTCATGAAGGCAAGGCTGTGTTGGAAACCTGTCCCTGCTGAGTGCTCCTGCAACACCAAACAGGGCAGTCTGCTCATGGAGTCAGATTTTGTTCTGCTGTGTTAGTACTTGCTGTATTTCATGCAAAGATTGTAATTTTTTCGCTGGAAAGCACCTTCTACTGTTGCATATTTTAGTAGCATCTCTGTTTCTGTCTGTAACTGGCAGAGAAGAGGTGATTTGGTAAAGAGGGATTTTGACTGAAACCTGCTTCAGTTATTTGGATGTTTGACTGGAGATGTCTATTTATGGCTGGTAAACAAAATATCCAGTTATAAAATGAAAATAGGGCATTAAAATACCTGTGTTTTTGTATACCAGCAAGTGAAAGGTAAAAAAGACGTGTAGTGACAGCAAAACTAGAAAGACTGAGACTTGTGCGTGCCCAGAGATGCTGGTGGTTCTTCACCAAGGTTCTCCTGGCTCAGAGAAGAGAGACAGAGAGGTTGATTTTCATCTCCTGCTGTGGGTGTGTGCTGTCCATCACTAGAGGCCCCTCAGGACCTGCAAGAAAGGCAGAAGCAGGAGTAAATCCCCCCAGGTCTGTGCACTGAGGAGAGCCCATAACCTGGTCTCTGACCCCACATCTCCATCAGTGTTCTTGACTTTGAGACCTGACTCTGCTTTTTTACCTCCCAAGTGCCCCTGGGAGCTGCAGCCTGCACTGCTCAGAAGGATGTGGGAATTCCTCCTTTGTCGTGTAATGAAACCCTTCCAAGTGTAGCCCAGGAATTCTGCTCACAAAACGTCTCCCTTATCAGCTCTTCCCTGTACAAACTGCATAATCACCACCACGTAGCCTGAACAGCTCTTCAAGCTTATTTGCTTTGTGATTTGTGGTCGGATCATTGCGTTTCAGCGTTTACCAATGAAAGGAAATTACTAACAAGACACTGGTATTTACATTAATTGTGGCTTTGGGGAGATAGTCCAAGGAAAATTATGCTAAAGTCAGTTATTATGTGTCTCCCTAACAATTAGAATGAAACCCAAAGTTTATAAAACAGAAGTTGATCTCAAACAGATTTTAGCTGGCACTTGATATTTTCCCTAGAAAGGGCTGGGGGGAGGGGAAAGGCGGTGTAATATTTTTTTCTTTTTCATGCTTCTTTCTTTCATCCACCTTCTAAAAACAGTACAATGAACATGGTTGGAAAGGCAGCATGTGTGTAAGAGCAAGAGAAGCTCCTAATTGTCAGTGAGCAGGACCTCAGCTTCCCAGGTCTCATGGAGTGGGGCAGCTGTCACACGTGCCACACACGAAATGTCAGCGTTTCCTTGGTTGAAGCTGCTGGTTTTCATTGGATTTGTTTCACCTCAAAACAGTTTTGTGCAGCTCTGTAGGCTGAGCAGAGGTTTTGCTCTAAAACCTTCAAGGTACTCCCAGCTCCTTTCATGTGTATCCCATGAGATAATGGTGTGAGTGTGCTGAAACTTCTCCTTGCTCCTACTGTAATTTGAACTATTTCTGGACACTAATTCAGTGCTTTTTATGATGTTGGATGTATGATGAAAAGTAATTTAAGGTTTCTCAGGATGACTCACTTGCCAGCATAGCAGATCCAAGAAACAAACACAGATGTGAGATTTAAATTCTCTTTTGGCATAAAACATTGCCTCATGCTATAAACCACAAACTATGCCCAATGGAGACTGGGAACACCATTCTTTTTTTTAGCTTCAACTAGTCAGGTAACTTCTGACTGCAGAGGTGAGCAGGGATTCATGCACCTTGTTCTCTCACTGAACACCAGAGGTGTTTGTGCATCCTCACTAATGGTGGGATTTGTCTCCTCCAGCTCTGGGTGTCTGACCTGAGCTCCTTGTGGAGGCTCTGTAGTGAGGAAACTCTGGCATTTTTGAAGGATGAATCATCTCCCTTGCTGTCAATGTCTATTTTAGGGACATGCCTGAAGTGAGGTGAAACTAAATCCTTCCCCAAAAATTCTTCCGTAAGAAGGGGGATTTTTGGATGCTCTGGGGAGGTAGCCTGGGCTTCCTTTCCTCGGATGACCCCGTGAGCAGGCTCTTCCCTTACATCACTGCACAAGTCCTGAGCAGATCCAGGCACAGGAATGTGTGTTCTGGCACGGGGCAGGCACGCTGACATGTTCCTGCTGACCTGGCTTTGGGGTTATTCTGCTCCCCCTTGCCCTTTCAGAGGCAAAATGGACTGCACTGATACGTGGCTGGCCACCAAAAGGCTGCAGACTAAAAGTGTAACTGGGTTTAATTATTAAGGTATAATTGAGGTCTTTGTGTTTATAGGATAATTGTTTCTTTTTTAATATAACTTAAACTTCGCAATACGAGAAACAGGCCTGAACCTGTGGATGGAGTGCTGGAAACTGTCTAAGAAGATTAAGGTCTCTTAATTGATTTCACATAAACAGGTGTGACTGAATTCATCAGAAGAAGGTTAAGACTAAATGTATTCTGCTAATTATGTGAAAATTGCCAGAGTGTGCTGGGTTGAGCAATTGCCTTCCCTTTGCAAGTGGGATCATTCCTCAATTGTACATCAGATGGGAAAAATGACATTTCCTAAGCAAATGGGCCAACCTGTCACACGCTGGGCTTTGTTTTGAAATTTCTTTGCTTGTAGACACGTTGGCAGTGGTGGATTTGGCAAGAGGACATGGGAATGTCCCTGCTGTGCTGTACCTGACTCGCAGTGTGGGAGGACAGGTGTCAGAGCAGGGCTGTGTCATTCTCTAAACTTCAGGAATCTGCACCATTGGAAATTCCTGTTCTGGAGAACTGGAGTAACTCTGTTTAGAACACTTGCTTACTTGCTGTCAGTGCTGATGTGACCTCAAGTCAATTTTTTTTCTCGCTGAGTGAACTTTAGGCATTGGAGATGCAGAGCGTGGACATTTCAGCAGTACATGGAGCACCCTTTTGTCTTGGCTTTCAGAATAACCACTGGAGTACAAAACTCCTCACCCAGCTGACAAACAAACTGATTTATTCTGTTTACTCTGCGCTCTTTGCCATCTGTCCTCCTGATCTTACATCTTGAGGGAACAAAATCGAATTGACAGATGGATCAATTGATTGAATGCAGCTGTAGAAAGGACACCAGTCCTGCTTTTTGAGCTGTCCTCCTCAGACTCAGGTGGACAGGTGCAGGTGTGACAGTCAATTGTGTGAGGAGATAAAAGTATCCCAGCACAGCTTCACAAGGGCCCTGCAATTACTCTGAAGTGCTCCCAACAAAACCATTTGCTGATGAAATTGTTCTTTGAGCCTCCAAACTAAAGGGTGACTTGTATTTAAGGTGTGATTTCAGCAGCACATTTGCACAGAGATGCTCTAAAATTAGTTCAGTTGCCTAAATCGCTGTTTTGTAACAGCAATGGTCTTGTTTGTAACATTTAAAATTAATATAGAAAATAATATGCCTCGTGTATGACTGTCTTTTCTTAGTTTAATTTGGAGACCCAAGTGCAGGCTGACATTGATTAGCAGTGAGTGATGATTTAGTAGCACTTTGATTTTGTGTTTTATTCAAGTCAAAGTGAGCAACTACCAGGTAATAAGAAGCAAAAATCTTAATTTAAATCTCTATTTTAAAAAAACTCACTTAATTGCACCTCTACAGAATGTTGGGAAACCATCTTTTAAGTGCAGATGCAGTTTTATGTATAACATTTAAGATATTCACCATCCATTCAGATTTTCAGCTCTTTTTTGGTTTTTGGGGTTTTTTTTGTTGTTTGTTTTTTTTTTTTTTTTTTTTCTGAGATGAGGCTTTCTGAAAGACAAATCTTATTCTTCTTAGGGGTTCCCAGCAGGACATCTGTCTTTGTTTGCATTTTGGAACAGAGATGTAGTGGTTGTACCTGCACCTGCTGAACATGAGCTAAAGTTATGCTGCTTCCAAAAGAAAAAAAAAAAAAAAAAAAAAAGCATTATAAAGGAACTAAAACTTTGCAGAAGATATCAGACATAATCTTCCACTCTTGGTTTTGGTAGAGCATTAGGAGGAAGATTACTTCCAGATTTAGGTGCCATAATTTGGGAAGGGGATGGAGCAGGTGAAGAGTATCTAAAAAAGAAGGGGAAAAGTTTGTGAAAAAAGCTTGAACTTGGGCTGCTTTTCTTGCAGACAAGACCAGGATGGCATTACAAGCCTTCAAAAAGGAGGAAGAGAGTTTATCCTCTGTGTCCATTCACCCATAAAAATAAATGCCTTGACTACAAAGCTAGACATCAGAAAACCATTTTTAGCTGTAAGAGGATATTTATAATAGATTGTGAGTTTCAGCTGAGGAAAAGATTAAACAAACATCAGTTTGGAGTGGGGAGGGGAATAGCTGGAAGATTGCTCGAGATCCCTTCCAGCCCTGCTGCTCTAATTTTATGATTTATTTTTTTAATAACTGCTGTAAGCACTCTTGTACAATGAGTTAGGAGAAGTCATTTTAAAAAGTTGTAACTTCTGTTGCTGAAAAATCATTCCTTATTCCAAGTAAACATGTCAGCTTCATTTTCCTGTCCTGGATTGTGATTTTTTTTTTTTTTTTCTAGAAAAGTGTCTTCCTTTAAATGGAACACAGTGAAGAAGCTCTATGGCAGTTTCCTGCCAGCTTTTCCAGAAATACATCTATAGGTGAAAGAAAAAACTCTCATCAGAACATATTGTCTGCAGGAGAGAAAAAAAATTGAGTCTTGAGTTATGTTGATGTGGAAAAGAATCAGTGTCTGACGCTCACTCGTTCTCATTCAAGTTTAAATTTATTTTGCAAATAGAAGCCCTGCTTCTTGCCATCTGCTTCAAACATCTCCTTCAGGCTGACTTTTGGCTGTTCTTCATAGGAGCTCGTTTTATTCTGTACATCCAAAGTTTCATTTGATTTCTGAAGGGGATGAATGCCCTGATTCCTTTGCTCCTTTGAAAACTCAAGCTGGATTTTTGGTTTGTTTCCGGCTTTTTTTTTGTTTGTTTTTTTTTTTTTTTTTAATCAAGATGGTCAAGAGCTGGCTAAAAGAGCTTTGCGAGTGATAGGATTTAAGCACGTGCCTTAAAATATTAAGGTAAATTGGGGATTTCCTATTTGTTTGCTGCCTAACATGAAGTCGTTTTATCAAAAAAAAAAGCTCGTTCAGGCTCCCACCTTGCTGCTCGTGGGCTGACATTAATCAGATTCTAAAATCCAAAGTTGCTCCATGAATTTGGAATGGGGAGGGAGTTGTGAGAGGCAGTTTGGAGTTTTCTCAGCCAGGCTTAACTCCTCTGAATGCAACCAGTCCTCGGCAAAACATCTTCAGGGCATGGCTGGAAAGGGGGAAATGATTGATTGGAATAGATTTCCAAGTGAATTATCTAATCCCGAGTTATTTGCCACATCCTCTCCAATTGATGAAAAAACAACGGCAATGCACTGAAAGGGTTTTGCTCTCTAAGGTGTGAGGTTATACAGGAATTACTGGTATTTTTTTTAGTGATTGGAAGCACTTAATTCTTGGCCCCCTGCCTCATAACACAGCCCAGGCTGGTACAAGCAGTTTTGCAAAACATGTAATTTTACTTCACTTGTTTTAATGATCAGGAAACATCTACTTTTAAACTGATCTCTGCTGTGCAATTACGAATGTTTTGATGGAAACACTTTTTTAAAATTAGTTTCATTCCCATAATGACTCTAGTTAAACTATTCCATTAGTAAGAAAAAGAATTGCAGTCTCTCATCAGGTTGTTTAGCTTTCCAAATCCAAATTTGTTTCTATTAAGAAACTGGATCAGAGTTGATTCCTTTAAAAAGATTTTTAAAAAATCCCCAGCTTTGGAGAAATTAGATTTAAAACCAAGCTCTCTTTTTCAGGTCAGTTGCTATTGAATTGATAAACATATTTAAGTGTTCACTTAAAACAAAAAAGCCCATGATGTCTGAATCTTGAAGTGTGGGGGGTTTATTTATTTTCTTGTGCTGGTGTCAAGACTGTGAATGGAACAAAAATCTTTTCTGTGTGTGGCAGATAAGTCTGGGAAATAAGAAGCTAAAATTATACATGAAAAAGATATTCATGCTACTTTAAAAAGCTTAATTTATTTCTACTAATTGGTGAAAGACTGGATAAATCAGACTGGTTTTTGAAGGTTCGGGGTCATAAATGTTGTCAATAAACTCTTGTGGCCTTTTGGGGAAGGAACTTAAAAAGTGTTGAGGTTTTTGGGGGAGCTGGCTGTGAAATTGCAGGAATTCAGAGGTGGGATGTGTGTCAGTCCTTCCGTGGGAATGTTGCTGGCTGTCTCTGGCGCTGCAGATTGAGATGTTATTGTGTAAATGAAACATTGGGTATTCATTTTCCACAGAGGAGATTCAGTAATTACTGTGCTCACCCAGTAGATGACAGCTGTTATCATTCTGATGAAAAGAGCCCTAAATTAAAACACTGTTGCTTTGCATAGATCCCTGTCAGAAACAAATGTTAATTTTCTTGGTTGGTCAACCTCCTTCATGGAGTCCTCTGGCAGGTATAAATAAGGTCCAGCTCTTTATTTTTGTTTAGTGTGTTGTTTCCTGGTGTGCTGATAAATTTCTGCAGCTGAGAGGATAAACCCACAATTAAATTTTAGTGGAGTTGTGTCTGTGTTTCTGGCATTGATTCTTCAGTCAATACCAGGGCATTTTGCACATGTCAGGTAGCTTTTAGCCTCTGAAATCTTTTTTTGCTGAAGGTTTGATCAGGATATGTTGCTGGCACAGATCTCTACACACACAGAGCAGGGGCTGTTGGAAAAGCAGGAAATTTCCTCCCTCTTTCCAAGTGTGGAACGAGGGCTCAGGGATTAACGTGGTGACATCTGCACAGTCAGGATGGAGAGATGCTCCTTGTACACCTCTTGCTTTCTTTGGAAGCCTCTCCCAATTATAGGAGATTAAACCCTTTAACGTGGCATCATTTCAGGCCGGATGTCAACTGCCAAGCAGCACTGCTCTGTGCAGATAATGAGGGGAAAAATGAGTTTGTTGATAGGGCAGGTTTGATAAACAGAACAGCTCCCTGTGCAGGGGGGGTTAGGATATCTAGGAAAGCTCAGAAATGTGAGAGGACATTGAGGCTGAGTGAGGGTTTGGAACATGAACATAACTGCTGTTATCCCACAAAATTCCACAGCTATATAACATTACCCAGCAGTCATTCCAGATTTCTGCTAAAACTACATCCTGTCACTGTTACCTTTACTTGGAACAACCTCTGTTTCACAAGAACAAAATTTGGGCCACCAAGAACCCTGTTCCATGTCTTTCTTTCTATTTGAAACCTCCACAGTTTATTGTAGCTGCTGTTCCAAAGGTGCTGAATAAAAAGAACTCAGATGGGGAAGGGTGGGTGCTGGTGAATCCTTGGATTTCATGTGGGGTTTGAGGGCTCCTGTCCTGTGCAAATTCAGTCCAGCACAGCTCGAAGGGCAGCAGAGACTTTGAAACACTCAAAGATCTTTGGGAAAATGGGGATCTGCTTTCGGTTCCTAACTTTTTTTCCATACTGGGAGTTGTTCATAGAGCAAATAAGAATCACTGGAGTGTCCCCTGGAAACAAAGAAATCTGATCAATTTAAGAATGCAAGATTCTTTATTTTTTTGAAGGCAGTGGTAAATCGTCTCTTTAGAAAAATGCAGTGCCTGTCCCAAAGCAGGAGAGCAACAATAAAATCTCTCTCAACCAAATATTGCAGAAGAAACTTTAAATATAATCAAGCCCTCTGTGTAAAATGGTTTGCTGCAACATGTATCTTTTCTACAATATTCGTTGTCTTGGAATAATTAAAGGAGGCTTCTACAGAGAAATGCCTGAGATTGTACAGAGGAGAATATTTTGGCGCTTTACAGAATTACAGGTTTGTTTTGGGCTTTTTTTTCCCCCCCTTTTGCCTAAAGCTTCCAGGATAGTGGGAATATTGCCTGTGGATGTCATTATTTCAGTGCCTGCACCATTTGCATGCTCAAAGTCTTTGGAGTTTCCATGTTGTACAGATGCTACCTGGCTGAGAGGAAATGTGAGTTTAATGGGTTTTGTGCTTTTAAAAGCTGGCTGGGCTGGAGATAAATGTCGTAGCTCCAAGGATTTGCAGCTTGTGAGAACCTCACAGATCCCTCTGGAGAGGGAGACGTGATGGCGCTTTGGTGCCTTTTAACTCAGCTACAGGTCTGAAGTTTGCTTGGGTTTCTAAGATAGAAAATTGCCAGGAGCCTTTTTTCCTTTTATTTTTTTTCCCCCCTTCATTGTTCTCCTTTGGATGGATGAAACGAGTTAGGGCTCTCTTGTGTGCAACTTTTCCTAAGCAGGCAGCTGTCTTTATTTTATTTGGTTTCTCTGCTTTTTTTTTGATTTCTGAGTCCTTTGCTGGCTCTTTGTGAGGGCTGGGGAGGACAGAGGAGCTCTGTGCTCGCTCTAGGAATTGTCTTTCTCATCCTGGCCTGGCTGGGATGGGGAGATCTCATGGAAAAGCAGGACAGGCTCCTCACTGCTGGGCTGTGCCTCGGGCCCCAGTGCAAGCGGTTGCAATTTTGGTTTTTGTGAACACTCTAACTTCACAATTTCCTGAGTGCTTCTGCCATTTATTTATGCCTGCCTTTTATTTATATTCATAGAAGTGCATGCAGACACAGAACTGAGGCTTACAAAAAGTTCAAGCCAATACTTGCCATTTTTTAGGAGATATTTTCACAGCTCTAATATTCAAATGCTGCTTTTACTAATTAAGTTTTCTTAATTATATGATTTGCAAGATTAAAAGGTCACTGCCAATATAAACCACATATTGCCCCTGAACTGTTAGATTATTAAATTGAATTTTTAAATTAATTTTTACTTGCCATGATTTGTATTCTGTTTGTTCTGTGCTATTTTAAGCTTGGATAATAAATATCATGTCAGTCTCGTATTCATTTGTGGACAATTCCAAGTTTTCAGTGCTACAGGGTAAGGGTTTGAAAGGCAACAACACAATTTTTTGTTTTGTTTCAAAGAATTGTTTTTTTAATTCTGTTCATCTTACGCTTTACAGAATGCTTTTATTTTTAAACAAAATAAAAAAATAGGCTAAATATAAGTTGACAGCATCTCTTGAAATTATATTCTTGTTTATGACAGTGTAGAGGAGAGGCACAAAAAGTCAGAGGTCGTTTTTTATATGCAGTAAATTCTCATATGCAGGAATGTCTGGATGTGTAAAGTGTCTGCACTAGACTTGAGTCATCTCTTCTCTCTGATGGGATTTCTCAGGGCTATGGCTGTAAAAACTGCTTGTGATAAGAACATCTCCCTGCTAATGTGTTTTGTAACCCTGGCATGTCCTGTCTGAAGCCTCTTCCTGCTCCCTGGCCATGGTCACAGCTCCTCAGTGACCCAGGAGGGTGGCTGGGCACTGTCACTAAGGTCACAGTCATGGGGCAAAAACAGGAGCTGAGGGCAGAGCTGGGCAGGGAGGGAGTGGCTGGGTTTGGTGGGAGCAACCACAACCACACCACGAGGGTCTGAGGGAACACGGGGCACTCTGGCAGTGCTGGTTCATCAGCTGAGCCCCTTCCCACTGGGAATCTCCCCTCTGTCCCAGCGAGCTCAGACACACAGCAGTGCTCAGGATCTGTCTGTAGGGCTGATGAACTCTGTGGGTGTGTGCCAGTGATGCCTTCTGGAGGCTGTCCAGGAGCAGAGGCCAGGCAGAGCAGAAGGATAAATTGGGGATTTATTCCAAGGCCTCCCTGGGCACACCTGGGCAGCACCAGAGCCCGGCTGGGACACACCCAAGGGCAGCCCAAAATGGGCACAGAATGGACACCCGGCCACCAGGGCTGACACTTGGAGAAGTTCTGCTCCAGCAGCACCTTGGAGTTCATTGTCCAATTCCAGCTCCAGCTTAGGCAGCTCCATCCTCCTTGCTTTTCCTTCTGCCTTCCCCCTTGGCTTTGTTCTTGGGCCTGGAAGTTGTCCTTGGTGCCAAACTGGAGAAGGAATTGTTTTGTGTGCCTGCTGTGTGCAGAGAGCTCAGGAGCACTGAATATGAAACCTAAAACTGCCCAATGAAACAGCACAGAGTCTGAAAAATATAAAAACTAAAACTTAAGGCATTCCTAGTGTGGTTTGAGAGCTGCTGGGGTTTGCCCTGGTACCATCCCAGGGCAGGGCAGAGCCCCCTGGAGGTGTCCTGGCTGTCACCACCGTGTTCAGCTGGTGTGATGTGCAAGTGGGAACCCCCGAGAGATGCAGGAATAATGTGAAGTGCTGCTTCCTGACGTGCAACAATTCCACAGACAATCCCAAACCCTTTTTGAAAACCAAGGAGATGGGCACAGGGAGCTCTGCCTTTAGGTCAAGAGCACGATGGGTTACTCTAATTTCAATTTTGGCTCCTTCAGCAAGCAGAGCACACTCCATGGTGAGCAGAAACTTGCATAACGGCTAATTGGTAGCTTGTTGTGTAATGGAGGAAAAGTGAAACTCCTTAGCAAAATTGCCTCTTTCTTTCCCAAATTTCAAATACTGAGGGCCAACACTGCAAGGTGCTATACAGAGCTATATTAGATTATCAAGTGCTTAAATTGAGATTAAATAATAAATTTTCTGCTCTTACAGTACAGAATTCTATTTCCGCCAGGAAGGGCAGTAAGAAAACATTGGTTAGGCATGGAAGTGCCTTGAATTCAGATTTCATGTGTAAAAACTAAGATTCTGAAAATTTATTGTTGCAAATGAATCTTTAAGAAAACATAAGGCTCTTGACTATTTGACTCCTATTGACGCCCAGTGTTTCAAACAAAATTTGTTGGGCACGTGCGCATAGTCTTAGATATTGTGGAAGGAAGGGTTTTCCTGTAAAGAAAACAGTCAATATTTTTGGCATCTGACAGAATGTATTTAACAGAGCTTGAAATGGTGAGGATGGGGAACATGGAGAGAAGCATTTTTTCAGTCTGTGACTTCCTGAAAAATCACACTGGAAAAACCCCCACCATGTGTGAGCACACGCAGAGGGTGATGGTGCAGAAATGCCATTGGCTTTAGACACTGTCTTGGTAAGGACCTTTCTTAGAGCCACGAGTCCCTTTCAGAATGCTGCCTCTGTTATGCTGCTGTCCCAGTTTATGACTTTTTTTTTTTCCACTGCAAAAGATCTTGGATTGAGGGATTGTCCTGATGATCTGTTCAGTGTTCCAAGGGGGCTGACTAATCTGAAAAACCCAACAAGACAGCTGAAACCGCTGCCAAAAACTGTCATCCATTCTGCTCTCTCAACTGCCAGCTCTCTGTGCTCTTGCTGCAGAGACAGGTCTACTCTTAAAGATGCAGCCTGACATTTCCTAATGCAGCAGCAACAGGGTAAATGATGGGGGAGTGATTTGGGGGGCTGAGTTTTCCCTTTATTCTGTCACTTCCGAGTGGTTGCGTTTCTCTCCTGAGGTAGCACTGAGCTCAGTACTGCTATTAATTCTGTCTGCTGAATGCAATTAATCCAGTGGCAGAGAGGGTGGAAATATTCTGCGAAGGGAAAGTGGCTCTTGAAGGTCGACATGGAGTTTGTGTGGCTTTTTTTTGTGCGTCCTACAGCACCATGGCAGCAAGAAAGGGGAATTACTCCTGAGCTGTGTTGCCTATACGCTCACTTAAAGCAATAAAAATGATGTCTTATTCCTGCTGTGTGTGAATGCTGATGCTAAGCATGAGAAAAGGAGGCTCCTTGCTCTTTGAAGGGAGGGATTTTGGAGCTCTGGGAGGAGGAAGGTCCCCCTTTCCTGATCCACACCCTGTGTTTACATGGGCTGGGGATGGAAGCAGGAAAGCCCATGGCAAGAGCCTCCAGCCCCAAACTGGAATTGGGACACCTCCACCCCAAGCTTCTGGGCTTTAGGGTTTATCAGAAGCCATCCTTGGGTGCCTTGCTGGGACTCCCTAAGAAAACTGTTCAGCTGGGGAAGCATAAGTCAAAAGAAAAAAAAAATGTTTTGAAAGTAAACTGGATAACTGCAACTGAAAGCTTGAGGGAATGTTTAATGGGGCCATTAATAAATGACTCAGGCAGCCAATGGGACATAGCCTTTGGTCTCATGCCTTGCACTGCTGCAGAGGCTCCCTGTAATGAACACACAAAACGTGCCCCATCAAGCCTCGGTGCTTTAGCACAAAACACTCCTGAATTTAATGTTTGCTGGATGGCAAAGTGGTGCTTCCAGTAAACACCTCGGACAGCCACTGCTGAGAAAAACCTCATTAGACGGTGGATTTTTCTAATAGGGAAGTCATTAACTCTTTTCAGAACTTTTAAGAATATCCAAACGTTCTGGGGAGAGGAGAGGAACAACTTTCTGAGCTTCAACTTGTGGGTAAACCCCTGTGTTCACCCCCACCAAAAGTTGGTGAGAGGTGAGAATATCTCCAGGACTGTTTTGCTGTGTTAGCAACATGTTTTGATCCTGGCTAGAGCTGCAGAAAACAGAGCATTGTAACAGCAATCATCAGTGCTCTAGATGCTCGATAGGATAGTGCAGGGTGCTGCAGAAGCCCCTAACTAAAGATTAAATTTGATTAAATACACTCGCAGCAAACTGGCTTGGTTGTGCCAATTAACTTGGAAACGCAGCAGTGTTTTATTGCTTTAGGAATGAATGGTACTTATTGGCTTCTTATATAACAGTTTGACTTCCTCATCCAGTCAGAAAATTGAGCATCTGTCAGACCATCAACCCATAAATGTCTTCATTAGATCTGATAAACAGACCGTGGCAAGCCAGCAAGTTGGAAGGTCCCACCCTTCTGCCTGGGGGGCTGGACTCACTTAACAGGCTTAAAAGGAGGGATCTGTGTAAACCAGGGAGAAGAAACGCTCTGGGTGAGCCAGAGAGGAGAGACAAGCTGCTCTGAGACGTGCCCAGGTGCAGCACTGAAATAACCTCTCTCAGGGCCATTGGGACTCTTCCCCATCCCTGTTACCAAACAAACAGAACCTTGGCAAGTACCCGGTTCAGGAAGCTGTCCCCAGACAAATCTGCTGGGTGTGATCCCAATAAAGCTGGGCTCCAGCCTGCTGCCAGCTGAGATCCCTCTGGAAGGCCCTAGGGTTGTCATTGATTTGAAGGAGCTCTGTGACCCACAGACTCTATTTTGTACCAGGCTAGTGATGCTCTCTGGAGCTCCTGCTGAGCCTTTCTGATGCTTTGACTCCAAATATTCTGCTCCTGCCGTTGTGATGCTGCACAAAGAATTGGCAGCACAAGCCAGGGGTGTATCACCCATGAAATTGTTGCTTCTCCTGGCTAAGTTTTGGAACTATTGGAGCAGCCTCACCTCGAGTGGTTGTGCAGCCTTTCTGCCTGACCTCGGTGCAAGAAAGCCCGTGGCGTTGGCAGCAGAGATGTGTTGACAGTATTGCAGTAGAAGGTGGAAGTCCTCAATCACACAGGGCTGCATGGATGTTTTATTTCCACTAAGAAGAATGGAGAAGGCACAGGCAGATGAGCCTTTAAGTGCTGTTCTTCTGAGTCTTCCTTCAAAGCCAGAAATTCTTTTTTATCTCCTACAAACTCCTACCTGTGCTCTGTGCTCTGACAAATCTGTCCCTTTAAATAAAGCTGCTGCTCTTGCACAACCTTTGGTCTTGCAAAATGCAAAGCCATCTGTTACAACCTCAATTACAGGTTAGAGGAGACAGAAACTCATTTGATGGACTGCAAGAGCAGGATTTACCTTCTCTGTGTGTCTGAGGGGAAAGACCAAGCTTTATGATAGAGGCCAGGTCAAGAATGAGGAGTTTTGTCTATTAAAGTAAATTGAAGAGGGAGAAAACTCCAAAAGACAGATTGAGTTCATACCTAACTTTTAAATTAAATCTAAATGTCTGTGTGTATAGTGATATGTACAAGCCTTTTCTCTTTTTTTTAATTTTATTTTTTTATTTTCCCCCTAAGTTTGTAAATGTCCCTGAAGTGCTGCTCTGCATTTTAAGGTTTCATAGACTCATGAAGAAAAACCCAAAGCACTGATACTCACTTGAGTTGCTGCTTGTATGTTGTTATTGAGACAAAATAATTTAGTTTCTGTTGTTTGTTCTCTGCAATCTCAACTTAAGCAAAAATAATTGGCTCATATGAGATAAAGTTGGCAGGCTCTTGATTTTGGTTTTTACTGGGAGATGAATATTTTAGAGATTTCAATCTTTGTAAAGCTTGTAATCACATGATTTTCTAAATTTTTTATTTAAAAGTATAAATGCAGTAGCAGGAAAAAGTCAAAACAGGTATATGGGGAAAGCCTCTAAGAAACTTCAAAACATAGCTTAAAAATAGATCCTTTTTGTTTTAAATCCCCTGTGGGTAATTCATGGATTCCCAGAATGTACAATCAAGCTTTATTTTTAATGCTTAGGGTTGTCATTTAGGAAGCAATCACTCCACTAAGTAAACCAAAGCAGTTTAGCAGCTGATATGTATATTTTAGATATTTTTTTTTCTTACTCTGTTGCGATTCCCTTGGGAATAGGAAGTCCAGGTGCCCGTCCTGGCTGTTCCCTTGGTGAACTCCTGGCTCCAAGTGTTTTTGGAGCACATTGATTGGGCTCTGTCTCTGTCCTAACCCTGGGATTCTCCTCTCCTTCAAGGTGAGACAAAACCAACGCTCAGCTCACCAAGTGAAGTTTCCCTCCCCCCTCCTGTCCAGCAGTCTGGGACAAATTTGATTTATCTCTGTTGGAGCAGAGGGAGGTGATTGCTGTGCACAGGGGAAGAATCCGAGACAAACCTGAATGTGTTGAATTTAAAGAAAAAAAAAAAAAAAAAAGCAGTAGGTGAAAGCAGTAAATACGGCAACTATGCCAGTCCTTCCTACTCTGCTTTTCTGCTACATTCTTGTTATACAATGGTAAGAGCTATTGCAGGAAGGACTGTTGATAGATGGGGGATTTAAGAGAGCTGTGATGGCTCTGTTGGATTGCTGCCTATATTTGGACTGTATTTATTATTCTCCTTAAGGTGGTTGAGTATTCAGAGTTGGGTTTAGACAAGAAATAAATATCTGAGCAGCTGTGACTACATGTCTGTTGGTGATTAGTCATCACTACAACTCTTCAGAGTTGGATTTACCAGCAAATTGTTAAGATTCCCCCAAATTTTAGCAGCACAGTGGAGAAAATTGAGGTTTATTTTGCTGTGTCTGGCTGGAAGCTTAACCTGGAGCAATCCAATAGTCCAGGAGAGGCTAGAGCCTGACCTGGCACAGGAGAATGAGATATTTAGGGTTTTCCTTCCTTGCAGGTGCTGTTTTCTGCAGCTCACCTGCCAAGATCTGAGGAAAATGTGGGGAGTAGGAAGAGATTTATCAATGCTGGTGAGAGCCAAGAGAATTGTTAAACTCCTGGCCAGGGAGAGCCTGATTCCACCTGCACTGCATTGATGGAGTCTCCAAGTGTTCAGCATCAGCTTTGGCTCTGCTGGGAGAGGCAAGGAAGGATTGAACAGTGATTTCAACCTCAGGCAGGCACTGCAAGGGAGGCTTGTGCATATTAAGGTTTATTTTCCTGGAAATATGAAGAAAAAGGATCTCAGTCTGTTCTATGTTTTTGGCTAATGTGATACATTGCAATACAATTCCATGTTCTGTTGTTCTCATTGGGTTTGTTTGGGTTTGGGGTTTTTTTTTTAGGAGAATGAAACATTAATCATTTTCTCCCTCTTCTAAAACTGAAGGAAGGATGCCTACACTTGAAAAAAAATACCTGCTTGTCTTGGTCCCAAAAAAGGAGATTTGATAGAAAGCAAAAGAACTTGTAGCATCTCTCCTGACCACGTTGAAGGAGAGAAGAGAATTATTTTTTTCCTCTAACAAATCCTGCAGCAAGTTTTTGCTTTGGTTCAGGATGATGTTTCTCAGTGGGCAGAGACAGAGGGAATAAAACTGGAGTTTTGGAAAGCCATCCCTTCTCAGTAAACATTCCCTGCAAACAGCTGGGTGAGAGAAAGAAAATGCTAACTGGGAGAGTGGAGAAATTGGGATTTGGTTTCCTGCCGTGCCTCACACAAGCAGGGATAACCTGAAGCATTTTGCTTGCAGTTGGGGCTCTTCCTGCCCTGTAAGTGACCCTAAGTTGATCCTGAAATGGGTCAACTCAGAAATCTCTTGAGAAGGTCCTGTGGAAAAGTTTAGCTGTTGTTGATGCCTGTGTAATTTTTTAGGGGTGGTGGTACCAACTAATTTAGACTATTTCATGTTTGGAGTAATTTTGACTTCAATTCTTATCCCCTACCAGAACCTGTGAAATGAATGTAGGGGGGAAGTATTACTGGTAAAGCCCCACAATTTCTGGTGTCAGGTGACTGCAAATGATAAATCACATCTTTTATCAATAGCTGGACATGTGATATCTGATTTATCTCATGGGGAGATCAGTTTGTAAGACATATGTTTCTTGGGCCACCTCATGCTTGACACTAGGAAAATTGGGGAACAATTTCTGGCCTAATGTTCCATGGCTCATAATTTTGTTGGGATTAGGATGAATTTTCCATACCACTTATCTGCCCTTATTTAATCCAGAAAAATTTGCTTCTGGCTGCCTCACTTGAGGTGTTGGCTTCTCACTTGGGGATAATTGTGAAGCCTAAGAAATTACTCACTGGATTTATTACATGCCATAAAAATACTGACTGTGCTTTTGAGTAAAATGGGGTTTGGGTGTTTCTAGCAGAAATAGCTAATCTTTGAAAATGTTAGGTTTTTTCTTCATATTCCAACTACTCTAGGAAAAAAACCCCAAAAGAACCCAGAAGATCCAAAAAGAGCTTATCTTATTGAGGTGATAATACATTGAAGCCTGTTTTACCAATTTTTTGGTAAATATTTT
Source organism: Certhia americana (assembly GCA_018697195.1). Taxonomy (NCBI): domain Eukaryota; kingdom Metazoa; phylum Chordata; class Aves; order Passeriformes; family Certhiidae; genus Certhia; species Certhia americana. Next base: position 10,735,041 of record CM031874.1, on the reverse strand, counting down.
ACCAAATATTTGCCATATTCCCAGGTATGGGAAGGATTCTTGTTTCACAAGAGCTATCTGCTCTGAGCAGTGAGGTCCCATAGGGACAAAATGAGTCCTTAAGAAGTGGTGGGCTGAATTTCCTCACTCAAGCTTTTTAAAATTCAAGAATGTGTTAATTCAAGCATCTCCTAGCTTCAGGAGTACTGATTATGCAAGCAGGGAACATATTTTTTTTCCCCCTCTTTCAACAAATAGCTTAGTATTTGCACTGTGGTGAGGCTGGGGAGGCACAAGCTGTGTTCCAAAGGCAAAGCAAGGTGCAGTTCCTGCCCTGACTTGTAGGTGTTTTTCTAATTAAATCCTTTGCTAATGATAAGACTTTTGCTTTCACTTCATTATTTTTGATGTTCTGATGTCTTTTAATAGAAATAATACAGGTTTTTTAAAAAGAATACTGTAGATCTTTTACAACAGTGGTTCAAGGAAAGGGGACCTCAGTTCTGGTTGTACCCGGAGTGGTCCCAGGCAGTGATGAAGATTATTTAACTGGTCCCAGCAGAATTCCAGCCTGGCCTTCCTGCAAGGAGAACCATGGACTGGATTTGAACTGTTTGTGCCCCCTGAGCTGGTTTTTCTGTGCTGAGATGTCTCAAGTGATTCACTTCTTGAAAGGCTCCTCAAGTTTGAAACATTTCTTGAGTTTAATACCTAAGCAGATTCTCAGATCTGAAGGAAAATATGAACCCGTATTTTCGTTGTTTTAGAAAAATCCCTGAATGTTCAAAAACACTCAGGCTTGAAACAATTAAATTAGTTTCTTGATGACATGGTACAAAACTGAATGAGCAGGGAAGTGCTTATTGACAAGACAAGTGTGTCATTTCTCTCTTTGTTGGTTTTTTGTTTCTATCATTTTATGACCATCTGGAATACCAACATTTAGCACATTTTTCAGTGCTTTGGGTCCAGGGCAGTACTGCAAGGTGTCTTTCTGTGGAGCCAGGGCTGGGTTGTGTGGGTGGAGGGATCCAGGACTGTTTTCATCAGCAGCTCAACTGGTCTGGCAGTTCCCGTATAGGTTAAACTTTGAGGTGCGAGGATTTAAAATCCTATTTTTAATGGTCTCTATTTTCCCCCCAGTCCTGCCCACTGAACGCAGAATTTGGTAGTACATGAGCAAGTTATGCCTTAGATTTTTTTTATTTATTTGAAAAAGCTTTCAATTTAAGAGAGCTTGTCTCCTACAAGTCCAGCAAGCAAAAATTTTTTTTTACAGCATCCTCTGTGAAGCAAATAAACTTTCATAAGCCTGTATGACTGTAGGCTATGCAGAAGGTACATGTACAACCCTGAGAAAGGAATTTGTGAGTGTTGTGGGCAGCTGAAAAGCCTGGTAGACATTGGGCATCATGTAGGATTGTGGCAAAGCAATGGCAGCGTGGTTGGGTTTGACAACTAACAACGTTGCAAGGCTTTGACAGAATAAGAACTTACATGTGGTGTCAATCATTCTCCACATGCCACTTCCAATTTGTCTTGCTGGGAGAGGACATCCGTCCCCAGTGGCATCAGGAGTGCAGCTGCCAATGTCACAGCACCAAGGACACCGTGGAGCAGAGCGTGGGGTGCTGCCAGGGGAAAGTGGGGATAGATGGCTCTGAGATGTCCTCTCCTCTGAAGGACCATCTCCCCAAAGTGGGCTGAGAGGAGAGCTGTAGGTGGCAGAGAGGCCAAGCCATGGCTCCAGGTGATCTTTGAAGTCAGTGAAGAACAGGAGTGAGTTTGCAGCATGAAGGTCAGGACACTTGGAATGGGCTTGAGTTCATATTAATGTTGCTGATTGGGCTCTTCTACCCTGCTTCTGGCTTAGCTCTAAGGGGATGAATATTTCCTCCTTCTAAATTTACTGGAATTTTCACTGTCTTAAGTAGAGGATAAATATATTTTCCTTTTTTTTCTTTTTTTTTTTTTTTTTTTTTTTTTAGCTGCAGAGGGCACAGCATGGAAGTCTCAATATTTTCCTGCTTCTGTTTTCATTGAAAGTGATTCTATAAGTTGATTCTATAAATCAGTTCTGGGGTCAGAGAAAACCTTTATTTTCCTTTTTAAAGACGGGTATTTCCATGCCACCTAAGGAGCTTGGCTTTCACAGGGGGCCTGTGGCTGATGCACTTTAGTGTTGGAGAAAGTGCAAGATTCTCACTGAGAGAATGGATGCTCCCTTGTGATTGAACATTTGTCAGGTGTCCCTCTCCCTGTTGATTTTCTGGTGCCTTTTGAAGTGTGGGGTTGCACTTTTCTTTTCTTTCTGACTGAGTTTACCTTGGTCAATAGATTAAAATGATGTTGAGGCAGCAATGGGAGCTCACGTGCACCCTGTGTATTCCCCAGCCTGGTTTTTATGTGAAATCAGACCAAAAGCAAGCCAGACACCAGTCAGAGGTGGGCTGGCTGATCTACTCTCCTCATATCCTGCCTTCATCCTGACAGAAATGGGGAAGAAGAGTCTGGATGAGCCTGGAATGTCCTGCACAGAGGCTGGGAGGGAGCTTTGCTCTGCTCAGAAGAAACCCTCAGTGCTGCTGAGGGAGGGAGCAGAGCTGTGCTGCCAAACCTGCTGGAGATGCCAGAAGTGCAGAGCTGAACTGCTCAGCCTGAGGCTGCTGTGACTGTGTCCCCTCCAGCTGCACTGAGCTGGTTCCTCCATTGTTTGAACCATTTTCTTCAGTGCACAAAGTCCCATCCAGAGTGAGCTCCATGCGGGAGCTGTAGTACCAGAGTTTGAGTTGTCTGCACAGATCTGCCTTGTTTTGATTAAAAGGCTGCACATGGTAGGGAAGGAGGGCTGTTTTTGCAGGTCTGCCTCTGCTATGGTTGTATTTCATCTCTGGTTTAGTCTTCTGAGGAGCACACAGACCAATATCCAAATGCCAGTGCAGTCCAGACAGGTTCTTCATCCTCTTGCTCCTCCTACTGCTGTGGGTGTTGTGTTTATCATGTTTGTATTGGGGGGTACACAAGTCATTCTGTGTCTGCTCTGACTGCCTCTGGTAGAAGTAAAATAGCTCTACCACACCCTGGGGCAGTGTCTGAGTGTGTGGTGGTGACAGCTCTTGGTGGCAAGAGTGACTGTGCTTGTGCACATGAGATTGGCACTGAAGGACCATGAGGGAGGCTCTGCCTCCACAGGACTCACACAGAGCAAGTGATCAGAGAAATGAGGGAGGAATTCACAGGTCAGAGCTGTAAATAAGTTCCACTGTAAATAAATTCACAGGTCAGAGCTGTAAATAAATTTTGAGTGCTGTGAGAAAGAAGCCTTTACATTGATTGATGCTCTCGTGCCTCTTTTGAAATGTTCTGTTACAGATTTACGACCCTGCTCTGGGGAGAGAAAGAAATAAGAGCAGTAGGGTGGCCAGTGTGTATAAAACTGTGATAGTGTTTGCTACAACTTTAGTATTCTAGAGAAAAGTGGGTGTAACAGTGTAAGGCTACTCCAAACTGTAAATCTCCAGTGCATCCTCAGAGTTACCTCTTGAAAAGGTCCTGTGGGGAAGTTTAGCAGTTGTTGATGCCTCTGTAATTTTTAGGGATGGTGGTACCAACTAATTTTAGACAATTTCATGTCTGGAATAATTTAACTTAAATTCTTATCCCCCATAAGAACCTGTGAAATGGATGTAGGGGGGAAGAATTACTGGTAAATTTGTGACTTTACCCTCAGCTATGTGAATAGCAGTAGTAAAAAACATGTGCAAGCTGTGTCATCATTGCGTGAGGATAGGCACAAGTGCAAATTCATAGCTGTGGAAATCTACTATTTTGGTTCTTTCTGCTTTATTTTGAATTCTTAGTGATGTGCCCAGAACCCTACTGCTGCACAGGCAAAGCTCCAAAGAATGATGGGCTTGCCTCCCATTTTTATTTGGAATTTTACAAACTGTAATAAAAGAGCACCCAGACAATGCTCTGGGCACTGCATATGATCTTATTTAAAAAATACACTTGTAAACAAATGGCTTCATCAACCACCTCAGATCAGATCAAATAAAACTTGCTGTATTTATTCTGCTGCTGAGTTAAGAGCCATCTGTGGGCTCTCTATTAACAGATTATTTACATGCAGCTCCAAATGCTCTGGAAGTGGGAATTGTCTTTTCTCTAGGAATCCCACAGTGTTTAGCAGTGCTTTCCACCCCCCAGGTTCTTACAGTGAAAGGGAGAAAGACACTGTGGTGAGTTAGGAGGACTGAACCCCTGGTTTGCACTGATTTGTGGGCAGATATTCCAGAGGCTGGGAGCTGCAACGAAGTTTGTTTGGAATTGAGTTACCAGAGAGAGTGATGTGCTGGGCTGGATCAGATTGTGTTAAATTTCTGAATCTGACAATCTGATTTTTGTCGCATTTATGGAACAGTAAAGTGCAAATACATAGGAATTCTAGTAAGAACAGGCACACAAGAGTAAAAGAGATACAAATTAAAATCAAGAACTAGCTGTAAAACAATCACATCGAAGATTTTTCTCCAGGTATGGTAAATCTGGGGGTAAGGGTGATCTGCCTTTTGATTTAATCCCTTTTTAAACATCACTGACTTCTAAATAGCTTTTTTTTTTTTTCAATTGATGAGATATTGTTAGATCAGAGCTTCAGTGTCAAAAAAATTATATCCTATTTTAAAGGAAAAAAATAATAATAGATTCTTGTACTGAGCCCTGGGAATGAATATGGAAACTTTCAAGGAACATTCCTGTCTACGTTTGGCTCAGGAGTTCTCTCCAGTTGTGTTACTGGGGAGCAGTAACCCCTCAAGGAGTTACTGGAGAGCCCTTGGGGCTGTTTGGCCAGGAAGAGCCTTTGGCTTTCATAAGAAGAGCAGAGGTTGGGAGTGGAACCCATGGAGTCATCTTTGCTTGTGTTTCCTTAAAGGTGGTTCCATCCTGCAGCCAAAATAAATGAAATTGCTTTTAGATATGGGTGGCCAAGGAAGTCACACCTCTGAGAGTCGCTGTCCCCAGTAGAAGGGGACAATGGGTGAAGCATTTTAGAGTGGACAGAGACAATCACACTGAGGTCTTGTGGACCTGGAGCTGCCCAGCAGTCCTAGGGTTTCAACAGTGCCCTTGCTTTGGGTTTTTTTGGGTTTGGTTTTTTTTTTTTTTTTCTTTTTTTCTTTCTAAAGTGTTTGCAAAATGTAGAAAAATGCAGCAGGTCCAGAAAAACTGGAACTGTTTGATGCAATTATTCAGAGCAACTGCTTAGCACAGAAAAACCATAGTAAACCCCTGCCTAGAAAGTGCTGCAAATGCAGTGGTTTAGTAGTAAAAAAAATTAAATATTTTTAATAATTGCAATCCTCCTGGAGGAGAAACCAGAGCTCAAATATAAGCCTGCTTTATAGTAGACATGGTAGGAAGTTGCTTTATGAAAACTGCAGAGACTCACAGAGAACAGTTCCATGGAATGCAGGGAAAGCAGAGGAGGTGAGCAAAGGGGGATGATCCTCCTGGATCTTATCTGGTATCTGGAAAATTTATAATTTAGCAGAATCCACAGCAAAGTTGTTTTTGTTATTAGAGCACGTCACATGGCAATGTAGAAATGTGTTGAAATAGCTGTAGGCACACCAACAGTGCAAACACCATTACTCTGAAATTACCTAAAAATCTTGAATATCACAATTTCCAGCTCTTCCTTCACTTTAGGATTGGTGACTTTCCTGGATGTTGTTTATACCAAAAGCATCAGGCCTGATATTTGAAAAAACTGGTCATACATAAGCAGAATGCATGAAGTTTTTATTGCTTTTGTGCAAAAGCCCTTAGACCATGTGAAAATCTGCTCCTTGCACCTGTAGATGATCTGTCAGTACTTCCTGCACTTATGGATGTTGGCAGCTCAGTGCAATACTTGACTTGGGAGATTGATGTCCTGCAAACTCAGGATTTCTTCTCTCCTCCACAGCAGGGCACAAGCTGCCTCCTGTATCCTCCTCATCCCATGTACAGTATTGGGGGAACTAATTGTAATCCAGGATTCATTGCAGAAAACTCTGTGTGTGTGTGTGCTCTATTAACAACCCTCACAATGTCTTTCAAGGTTCTCCTTAGCAAGGGCAACTGCTGCTGGCATTTTGGCTCCCCTTCAAACCAGTCTTGTCAGCAAGAAAAACCATATGAACTTGGAGATTGAAATCAGTTGCCCCAGGGTACCAGGTCCGGTTTCATTTTAACAATAAAAGAATCTGATGCCTTTTAGCAGGCAGGTAGTTATTGCCTAGATGAAGGAAGAGTTGTAATAGTAAATCTAGAATTGCATTCAGATGTGACATCAGCTGATATAGAAGTACTGAATGTCTTGCCATATCCACCCACTCTTTCTATATGCAGGGAAATCCGAATCAAGGGAAAAGTCAAATGCTGGGCTGGCTCCCCCAACTCCACAATTATGTGCCAGTGCTTCTGAACTTCCTCTCCGTTTGCAGATTAGCTAGAGGGGCCTGAATCCTAATGCTGTGCTCAACTCCATGCTCTGTTTACATTAACCTACAAAAGCTTGAGCGTGTCTGTGTCTCCAGACACAGAAGACTCAGGGACACAATAAACATTTGAAAGTTCCTGGAAAATCACTGTTATGGAAAGGCTCTCCTTCGTAGGCTGAGTTGTAGCTGTTTTGCACTGATCTCCCATGGTTTATGTGCTCGTTGGAGCCAAACATTTGGTTGACTGATTCCTACTAAAATTAAGGATAGGAGGTGTTCATCTGTGGGGTGCACACTTCTTGCTATGGCAGAATAAGCCAGCTTTACCCCAGCAAAGGGAGGAATCATGGATTAGTTTCTGCCTGAACCTCTTGTATCAGGTATCCCATAACAGGTGTAAAGACTTGGAGTTTTATCCAGACACTTCCTTAACGTTGTCACCACCACAAAACTTTTGCAAGCTCCCAGCAGGGATGAGCGAAGGCGAAGGTGGTATCATTCTCTATCAAGAGAGATTCCCAATTGCATTTTTTTTTTTTTTTTACCAAGCACGCTATTGTTTTACTGCATCTTTGAGGCTGTGGAAATGAACCTTTCTGAGTGGCTCATAGCTGGTTGCTCTGGCAGGGCTGTTGGTGCTGTGTTAATTGCAATCCCAGAGCCGGTTCCGTGCCCAGCAGGACAGTGGCTCTCAATGGCACTGAGCAGCTGTTGATAGTGGCTGTAATTACTGCCCTGATCTATTGATTGAGTGGAGTAGGGGGGGAAAACCCTGCTGGGTTTCAGCCTAACAGCTCCCCTTATGAATAACCTTCCCAAAGGTGCCACTCATTCTTCTACTCAAATACGGTGGAATTAATCTCACCCATGCAGCTTAATCAGCACGAAATGCGTTTGGCACATTGTGGGGAAGGAAACCTCTCTCTGCCATGGAGCCCAGGCTTGGGCTGTAGCTGCCAAGATAAACAGGGTCGTGGGTGAAGCCATCCTGGGTTTCTGTCAGTATCCAGAGTTTAGTATCAGAAAGAAATGGATTTTTTTGCTTGTTGGTTATCTCCCAGCTGCAAAACATGGCGAGTCTAGTTTGCAACCAGGCTGAGATCTCAGGGCATGGATTCCTGCAGTGGCTGCCTGTGGGAAAGCTTCTCCTTCCCTGGTAAGGTTCTTGGCAGGTGTGTGGTTCTCTCTTCCATGGGCACAAAGGTGAACCAGCAGAGCTTGTGCCTGCCTGCAGTGTCTATGCATTGCTGCAGTGGGGAAAGCTGGGCAGGACAATTAAATTAGGTGCTGTTTCTGGGTTTGATTGGGGAGGGGAAAGTAGAAAGTGTGAATTGCTGTAAGTTAAAAACAAAAACCCTGAAAGCAGTGATTTTGATGTAAAATGCTTTACGGTGTTTGAACTTCAGCTGTTTAAAACTCAGAGTTCAGAAAGATGATCAGTTACCAAGAGAAAAAGCCATGAAAATCGAAGTCTGGAAATTACAAATGGTACAATTTGATGTGGAAATGTTTTCACTAGGGGGAAAAAGAATAAGCTGTCCAAATTCTCTAAGAAACTTCATTTTACAGGCAATCTACCACTTTGATGAGTAATTTTATCAACATATCTCAAAACAGTTTCATCATCTCTCTCTTATCTATGTGGGTTAATTTTTCTTGATGGAATTGCTTTGTCTTTCCTGTGTCTTCAAATTGATAGCAAGCTGATCCTTTACTCAGCCTCCTCCCTTTTGATCTGATGCTACATTTGTCTCAGTCAGAAAATGTTGCTCAACAGGATATCAGTGCCTTTGACCTTTTCCTGGGATACACAGTCCCATGCAATGCCCCACCACACGTGCCTTAAAGAAGGAGTTTGCAATCTTTGCAGGTTGAGCAAGGTAGAACTGGGCTGCTTTAATCTTTGTACAGCTTTAAGCAATCCAGAGATGACATTATTTCAGTTGCATGGGTTGGTAGGATTCGCTAAAACAATGTCAGGTATGTTCAGTGGAAAACCTTCAAAAGGAAAAACAAAGTTCAAAAAACCCAGCAGTGTTGTTTTCTCCAATGACAGAAGAAAACTCATTTTGCATGCAAAGAAATCAATCAATCACCTGGCACTTATCAATTTAAAAAATAGGTAGCAGGAAGAGGCAGGGGAAATGCCATTATTTTGTTTATTCTTCTAGTAGTTTTCATTGCCTTTGGGAGCTGTCTTATAAAGGGTACGTAAAAGATTTGTTTTGTTTGCTTGGGGATTGGGGAAGATGGAGCCACCAGATCTTCTTGATATTTGTGCCAGGCTCATGGAAAGGAAAGAAACTTGCAGGAGATTTTTTCTACCTCTAAATTTAGCAGTAATTTCATGGGATCAAAACTTTTAAATTTCTCTGAGCATAATAACAAATATTATTTCCATTTTTATCAAGTTATTTAGGTAAGGTTATTGTCTCTTTAATTGGCATTAAACTGCTTTGACACACAGGATCTTCCACTGTGACCCACAGTGCACAAAACTCTGGACTCAAATGTTTGATATCCAGCTGGATTTGGCAATTTTGGTAGAATTTTTTTCAGAGGTACTTTAAACTTCTCTTCTTGATACAGTTTCAGCTGGCTGCAGAAAATAATTCACTATGGGATAGGTAAAAGTACAGGCTGGCAGCACCATGTAATCTACCTGACAGCTTTTTTTCACTTACTCATTTATCAACCTAAAAGCTAAAGCAAATAGGGATGCAACCTGTAAAGCTGTTGAATAATTTTAGTGAGCTTAACCACATGTTTAGCCTGAGGAAGAAAAAGTAGTTAATTTTATATCTAAATTTTTATTTTTTTTTTTTATCCAAAGCAAAGGATCCTCCTTTTTCCTGAAGGCAATTTCAGGCTGTTATTCAAGAATGAAAATTGATAATTGTTATATCTGTACTCAGTTGATCTTAATTTTAGTGGAGCTCCAGGCTAGCAAATATGAAAATATCATTTTGCTGGCTGATAAACTGGTTAAATGCATTGGTGCAGGATTTTGATGAAGTGGCAATAGTTAACATTTGTTGCTTAGCAAAGAGCAGTTATAATCCTGGCTCTGGAGTAAATCCAAATAGGGAGGGAGAAAGCAGTCATTCAGCAGCAGCACGAAGTGGTTTTTTTATCTATGCAGACACACACAAACATTGTTAGACAGCATAAAGTGCTCTCGTAGCAAATTTGTTTGCTCTCCCTGCTGCTGAGCTGAATCTCCTCGAGCACAAGGAGGTTCCAGTCCTGCACCCAGACCTTGTCCAAGTCAAACCTTGGATGGCAGTGAATAACCCTTTCACCCCACATCAGTGTAATAATGACAGAAATGTGTGGAGCAGATGCCTTTGTGTCACCCCTGTGAAGGGCAGGGGGCTCTTTAGGAAAGCCCTTAAAGGTGGGTGAGCTGCCCTCCAAATGCAGTCATGAAAAAATGTCCCATCTCTAAAACCAGGATGGTGGTGTCTGCCTGCACACCAGGGTTTTACAAACCACTGTTCACACTGGTAAAAACCAGTGGATTTTTTTCACTGGATGTAGTTACAGAAATAAGAAATTAATTACTAGTTGTGGTACCAGTTTGGACAGTGAGAGCCCTTTCAGTCCATATATTAATTAATTTTTAATTATTAATGTCTTGAGAAATACCTTTCTCTTGCTTTCTCCCCTCCATATTTTCTATGGTCAGAACTGCTGTTTCCTGGGATACCTCCACTGCTGGGTTTAGCTTGGTTAAAGGCAGGGTTGATTTCAGCTTTAGGCATCAAAACACTTTCCTACTTTTCATTAATTGTCATGTCTTGTCCACATGACTTTTCCCTAGAAAACATTATTTTAAAATGAATTAGTGCTTTTGTCTTTTTTCCTCCAAATGGCTTTTAGTTACCTCCATCAGAATCTCTGCAAAGAGGTAAAACATTCTGCCTCATCACAGGATTAGAACTGGATGTTGAGTTAGAGTAATAGCTCCTGAAATTGAGTCAAGCAGAGCATCCTGGATCCTCTGCAGGAGTATTTAATGGTAGAAGTTATTCTGCAGTGTGTGTACAGCACTCATTTGGAGATAATTTCTTCTGTGGGAATGTAACTTTTTGCCATGTCACTTGTGTTGGGGTTTTAGATCAGCTAAAAGTCAGCTGGTTGAAGTCTAAATTCTTCTTCCATTCCACAGGCAATTGGGTTTGGTTGTTTTTTGTTTGGTTTTTTTTTTTTTTTTTGTGTATACAAGTTTTTGTGGTTTAATAAGACTGGAGAGAAAAAAAGTCAGTGACTGAGACTATTTCAGCAACTTGAATACTGCTGTGATGAAAGAAACCAGATATTGCAGATTCATTCTGAGGCATGAAAATATTTATGAAGTATGAATTTATTAAAGACCTCAAAGTACTTAAAACAGCTGCTGTGCATCTTGCAGCCGTACATGTAGGTTTTATTTGACTGTATATAACACTACTGCTAACAAAGATCACAATCAGAGGGGAACCTTGCAGTGCAGCACGGTGTTCTCTGGGATAACAGTGTTCAGAGAGTAACAACTGGAGGGATATTAATTTAAAGCACATGCAGCCCACTCTCCCAACTCAGCCTGCAGGAAGCAAAAGCAGAAAACGAGGGCCATGTCGAGATAAGGAGGTGATAACTTCCCAGAGAGGCAGAAGTGCCAGTTCAGCAGTGTCACACGATGATTGCGATGAGACACGGTTATGCAAACTCCCGAGATGGGAACTCCTACCTGTGCAGGTGAGAAGATAAAATAAGGCCCTTAGAGGCAAAGCAATCCAGGTTTCTGTCGATGACTTGGTGATAAAGGAGCAATGTCAGACACCGAGAGCAAGAGCTGAGGCTTCTCACCGTTCAGTCTTCAATCCCATCATTTCATTCTCTGCTTTTCTTTCTTCTGTAACTCAGAGATGCTTTTACTGCCCTCGGTGCTGGTCTCTATCTTGTACAAGCACATAATTTTATCTGTGAGTTTCCAAAAGAACATTAAAGAAACGGAGGAGATAAGTGACTTGCCAAAGGCCAAACAAAGCACCTGAGGTGGAGTCAGGCACAGAACCCAGTTCTCCAGGCTCGTTTGTTTATCTGCTTTTCCTATTTTCCACCACTTTTCTGTTCCCTGTCAGTCCCTCTATTCTTGTTTGAAGCATGGGGGACTTTTATAACCCTGTGTTTCTCTCAACTGTATGAAAGCTCTACAAGAGGGAAATGCTCCTGATTGTTTCTGCTCAAAGATGGGGGCGTTTCTAGACATGTCACAGATGAAAAGTGAGTGACTTTTGGCACCTAGTCCTCAGTTTTCTGACATGAGGGACACATGCAAAGAATATCAAATATGTGGCTGAAGTCAGACTGTGCCTCTCTAAGCATACTGTGCTTTTTTTTTCTATGCTGAAGGCCTAGAAAGAATTTTCTCTGCCTACCTAGACAGGGGAGCCCCTTTTAGGTATTATCTGCTGTACAAATATTGGCCTACTCCTTAAAGCCAGTTTCATAGAAAGTTGAAGGCAGTCTAAGAAGGAGAACATATCCTTTTATATGCCTTGGAGAAGGTAAATGATATCAAATAAAATGAAGGATTAAAGCATGCTCGAGCTTGAAGCAATAGATATAAAAAGGACAGGAATTATTGTTTACTTACATTTTTCAGCTGGGTGTGTGCAGCCAGTTTTGCTGAGGATTTATGGATCACATCAGTTAATTTCCAGGCTGTGCCAACTCCCACAGGGAGCACCACACCAGCAGCTCTGCCCTGAGCTGCCCAGCAGCTGTGGGCACTTGCCCAGGCCCCTGCCCACCTGCTGCCACCTTGTCCTTACACTTTTCCCCTGGTGAACATTTCTCTTTTCTCACCATTTCTTCTGGTTATTTAAGCATGGGTCACCAATGGCTTTGTAGTTAAGATCCACACAGAGATGTTTTCTTCTTTCTTCTTTTTTTTCCCTTTTTTTTCCCCCTTCTTTTGTTTTAAATTGTTGAGGGTTAGGAGCTTTGTTCTCTGGTTATCACAATGTTTCAAAGCATAATAGTGCCAAGATATCTCCTAGAAATTGTGTAGAAAGTGCTGTGGCTTGCCCCTTCAACAGAGATTAAAATACAGGTAGCAGTGATTTATGTGATTTACACATTTTATACTCCACATTGCTAATAAGCACTGTGACAGTCAAAATCAGTTTGAGTAATACAGCAACAAAATTAATGAAGTGAAAGAATTTGGAGAGTCTTGAGACAAATCAATATAATTATACTTCACATAAAATAAGTGGGAATTGTGCAAAGTTTAAAGCATTAGAAGAGTGATGGAACAGAGATAGCTACACAGTTGGAAGTGCATATGTATTTACAACTGTTTAACCACAACTATGTAAGAATTTCTATAAAGAGTTTAAACAAACAGAAAAGATTTCAGTCTATACACTCTGCTCTGAAGTGAGCTGGCCCAACAATGGAATTGTTCTCCAGCAATCAATCAAACCCTTACAAAGCATTTCACATTTCTAATGGCCAAGTAGGAATAACTCCAACAACTCCAATTTCCCTCTGTTTCATCAATGAAACCAGAGGCTGGGTTTGGCTTTTTGAGTGTTTTGTGTGTGATAGTTGGAAAGCTTAGGTGAGTTGCTGACGTAGCAGGGATTACATGTAGGTTTCCATAGAGAATTCAGACCTCAGTGCTTTGTTCTTCAGAGTCCTTTTAAATTCCTGCAGGAGCTGTGAGGCAGAGGTTGGGCTGGAGGTGGGATTAAGGGTCTGGTTGGGATGTGGGCAGGGGTCCAGAGCAACTGGGATGGAGAGTTAGTGATCTCTGGGAACTCTTGGCTAGTCTCAGTCTGGAATTTCTTGCTGGTAGCTGAAGTGTGGCAGTCTGAGTGCAGAGAGGCTGATTGATTATTAAAACTGGAGCTGAGGCTTTCTGAGACATCACAATGCAAAATGAAATGTCCAAAAATCATTTCTCCACCCCATTCCAGCTTTGAGCCTTAAAACCAGGCTTTGATTTAGAAATGATTTCTGAAGTTTTGAAAAACATCAGCAGCAGATCTGCATCTCCTCCCAGCTTTGCACCATGGACGCAGCAGTGACCAACAGCCTCAGGTTAGAGTTTCCTTCCAGGTTCAAGCAGAGAGAAGAAGGATGGATCTCTTGGCTCCTGGAGGAGGGAAGCAGAACTGAGCTGTGGACAAACATGAAGTGTGTTGGGCTTTGCTGTCCCAATAACTGTGGGGAGGCTTTGCAGTGCAGGACAGCTAAGAATGGGTAGAGAAGGGGCCATAGGGCTGCTTCCTGATCCATTATTTTTCACTGGAGAGGTGTAAGTACCCTTGATCCAGTTGGCTGTGCCTTAAATTGATCTTTCCAGAAAAGCAGACCCAACTAATGGCAGCTGACAAGCCCATGCAGGTGAACTCCTGGGGCTCATCCAGTTTTTTCTCCATGACTTTTGCAGCTGCCTCAGTCCTCCTGTCCTGCACTCAGGGCACGTGAGGATGCTGCAGGAAGAGCAGATGACCCTGGAGCACTCGGTGGTGGGAGCAACAACATGGAAGCCTTGAAGTCAAGGCTCACTTAGAACCTTTATTTTGCTTTGTTTCACACCCAGTGTTCCTCCTCTTAACCAGGTCAAACTTTACCAGGCATTATGCAGTGGGTTGATCCACAGAAAAGTTCTTTCAGAATGAAAAATCTGTTTGCTGGTGGGGAAAGGGTAATGTAGCAACTCTTGTGTACTTGGGTGAAAAAGGACTACATAAAAGGGGACTCTCTTTATGTTTCCCTGGGTGATTCAGGCTGGCTGGGTGTGGCAGCCAGGGAAATTTGATCTGCCAACTATTTACATAAACCAAAAACTGTTTGTCTAAGCACTAGGAGACAAGGGCTAAGCTGGATGAAGTGCTGTAAAGTTCATTTTGCAGAATGATCTCTCTATTTGCCATCCAAAGAAGTAGGCAGATGCTTATATAGTACAGTCTGAATTTTTGAAGAGTGGTTAAGATCCTCTCTCTAACAGCATGGTCAAGCTTTGTCCTTTACCCCCTTGAGAGCTGAGTGTGTGGATGGAGAAAGAATTTTGGGAGGCACTCCTCCACCACTCTCTCTTGAAGCCCTCAAAAAATAGAACAAATACGCTACAATGCTTAAAAAAAAAAAATTGCAAAAATAATGTTCATTTTGTACAATGTTTACCAGAGTCACTGCAGAAATTTCATAATCACTTAATTAACCATTCTGCCTGTCAAGTGGGTCTAGTTTCAGCTAATACTAACCATGTAAAGGTCCAACATGCAAATGAACTGGCAGAAAGGAGTTCAGAATTTAACATTAGGTGCTGATTTCACTACTGATAAATTGCTTTGATCCATTGAGTCATGCCTTGTTGTCCTTCCAAATGAATGCAAGCACCTTCTCCTAGAAGTGAGTCACCCCTGGAGATGGGGGCCAGCCTGACCTTGCTGCTGTCCATGTAACACTCCAGTGGTTTAAAAACCAGGACATGTTTATCCTCATGCTATTATTGTGAGGTCAAGAAATGCTGTTCTTTCCATTTTACAGCAACGGGGTTGAGGTGTGAACTTTTGAAATGTGTTGAAGCAGCAAAGTCTTGAAATTAGTGGGAGCTGCAACACCCAACGTCACATGCTCATTTCTGTGGGAGATAGATGATTTCTCCAAGATAACTCAGGAGAACTGGAGCAGAGTTAATCAGCTCTAGTGTGTTCTAGGCAGCAAATTTTCTTTCTCTGATGGAGTGAAATTTTGTGCTATCCATTGTTATTCTAGAAATCTAATGATAATGTATTTTATGCTGTGGAGTTTGCTTCCTTCACATGAACCTAGTGCATTTGTAGAAGCCAAAGTCCCTGAAAGAGGAAGATGTAAAGCACAGAGTGCAAGTTTCTGATATTCCCTTGCATGTGAACACCAGCTCCTCCTTGGCACTTTGCTGCCTCGCTGTCCTTGGTGTGTACAGTCCTGGGTGAGTGGAACAAAGCAAAGGATGACTGTTCCTGCAGTAAAGTCAGGGTTATTTTTAGCGAGGGAGGATCCACTTCTGCAAGAGCAGTGAAATGTGCACTTCAGGCCTGCTGTGACTGTGATGAGGGATTTTGGGCTACAGCCATGAAACAGTTCATGTCTTGGTTGGTGCTTGCCCTCCACAGGCAAAGCTAAATTTGAAAGTACAACTTTGCTGTGAGACACTTCCACTGCCTTTAATGCTTTGTGATGTTCAAATGCATAAAGGGAGTACTTTAAAGGCACAGACAGTTGACAGAGCAGAGGTCCAGATGCAAGAGGGCTGATTTGAAAGGCCTGTGTGTTCAATGTAGCTGCACATGTCTTCCCACAGGTGAGTCTGGGAAAGGATATAGCACATTTTCCCTAGGACAGCTCCATGCATTTTCTATTCCTGATCAAGATCTATTCATTGGGCAAGTGCTGTTTAATCAAGCAGCAGGAAAAGGGTGTGTGCTCTCTTCAGTAGTACAAAGAAATCTCATTCAAAGACAGTCCCGTTCTTAAAAGGCTGGTGTTTAAATTAGACCTGCCCAGACAGGTCTGGCATGTTTAGTGTGACCCCCTTTTACTGTGGATGTTCCGGTTATAACCATCTTACTGCTTCCAGTTAAAATAAAAACACAACTGCCACGGAAGATGTGAAGCAAACCAAGCTCCCAACGCTTACCAGCCCCTGTTTTAATGATAAACCACTGCTACTGGAAAGGAGCTATAAGCAAAAATTTTACAAAAGTACATAGAAGAGGCAATTCAGTAGAGAAATTTAGATGATAGCGTGCAAAATGACAAGGGCAGCAGGGGAGAAATGATGTCATCTTGGTTTACTCCATTTTTTGGGCTTCATAGGTTTTGATGCCATTTGGACCTAAATGTATTGAAGGCTCTGTGGCTGCCTTTGCTCCTACAAACCAAGCAGAGCACGTCCTTCTCTGCTGCATTAGCAGGAAAAGCTGCATATCAACTTTGAGAGTCAGAAGAATGGTGTTCTTAGCTTTTTTTCCCTCCTGGTCCTTTATCTCTGTTCTTCCAATGTTACTTATAATGGTGATGAGTCTTAGAGGTCACCAAAGCTTCTTTTAGTCATGTTGCCATGATATGCTATAGCTTTATAAAAAAATGATCACATGCTGTGAGATGTGCAGCTTCTCTGGTGCAAGAGCAGATCACTCTGGCCTCTCCTCGAGTCCATATGTTTAGGGTTTTCCCTGTTAAGTCCCCTGGTGTGTTGTAGCCTGCCTCTCTCCTCTTCAATCTGCTGGCAAAGGTGGCAGATGCTCAGCTCAGTGAGTCATGTGTGGAGAATGAATGATCCATCTGCAAACTCCATGCATTTTGGGAGAGAACCCTGGGAACCACTCCCAGGCCATGCTGCTCCTGGGGAGAAGTGCAAGTCCAGCATGGCCTCGTTTCACCACGTGCTCACTGCTCCCCTTCAGCCCTGTGGTCCTGAAGTGTCTGCAGAGAGCAGAAAGGTGTTGAAGTGTGGTGATAATTGGTGGGGTAGTCCTTAAGGCAGCCTCAGGCTTCCCTTTCTCCTCGTTAGCTTGATGAAACCTAGAAGATGTTATGTACAAAAGCACCTTATCCCTGCTCAGGAGTGAAGGTAACTTTGTTTTTGCTTGGTGTGAGATGGAGCAGGGCAGAAATACAGGTGTCATCCTTTAACTGTGCTTTCTGTCCTGAGTTATTGCTTCACAAGCAGCTTAGGGCATTTTTCAGGATTCATTACAAGTAACTCTAAGTCTGGACTGAAGTAAACAACAAATAGATGAGTTGTTGCAGGCAGGAGAAATCCTGAATGCCCAAAAATAGCAACCTCACAGGCAGGAAAGAGCAGGTGCTTTATTGATCAAGAAATGAAGGAGGTTTTGCCCAGTTGCTGAGGGCAATGAACATTGCTGAGATAAACAGGATAAGTTATCAACCATCCCACTTTCCTAAGGATAAAAAGGAAACACAACCCTGTGCATGTGATGTACTGCCATCACGTCTAGAGATTTAATACAGACCCATTGCGAAGGAGAGGAGCTCAAAGATTTGTTTTCTTTTACTTATGTGAACTCGATGTTGAAATCTTCCATCAAGTGTAGAAATTGCTGCCTCGTGGTTAGATTTTTCCAGATTGCCCCACTGCAGTCGCAATGTCTAATCCCCCACCTCATTGTTAGGGAAGATCTTTGTCATCATCTTTCCTTTGTGCCAATTCCTGCCAGCTTGGGGAGGCAGGAAGGAGGTGGGAGGTCTGTGGGATCCTGGAGGGCTGCAGCTCTCTGGAGCTGCGTTACTCTCAGCAGAAAGGCCCAAAGGAGCCATTTAGGAAGAATTGCTTAGTCTATAGTGATTTGGAGATTTACCATTATAGCTCATTCCTTATAATCCTTTTTTTAAAAGCTGGATTTGAAGCAGATCAGGTCTAAGACAAGGCAGTTTCTGTGAGTATTGTAGCTGTCCCAAGACTGCGTGTGGTGAGCATTAAAATGCAATGTAAAAATCACCTCCTTCTCCCTGACATTGTTAGGTAGCAAAAGCTTCTATTGTAGATGTGAATGTGCAGACAGCACCCTGTTGCGGCCTTTTTTTTTTTTTTTAACTGAATTTGACAAAATTTGATGCACAGTTGTATTTTTTCACCCAAGCTGAGTTCAGTGGAGGGGTCCCGCATCGTCTCTCAATCAAATCAGTCCTCTGAAAGCAGTGGTGATACTGCTCAGAGATCAAACTGAGTTTAAAAACTAAGGTACACTCTGGTAAAATTACTTTTTTCTTACTTTTTTTTTAATCTAATTTTCTTTTATTTGTCCATCCTTTATATTTTGTAAAATATGTACAGAGATTGCAGTTTTTCCATACCACAGCTGGGGTGGGGATGTTTGCTAAGCAAGAGTCCCAGGTGCTGAAAATGCTGGAACACTTTCTTGTTCCAACATCTGAGGCACTTGCCTGCATCTTTCCATCACTGTGTAGCTGCCAGCAGTGAAGTTTATCAGGCTTCCAAGGAAAAGTTCTTGTCAGAGTGGGAAAAGACCCAATAGTACCTGTGTAGGGAATCTCAGAAATTGCATAAACACATCCAAATGTTGAGACTCTGAGGCATTGCAAAGCATGAAAGAATTACTTAATATTAATATTACTTAATATCATGGAACAGCTAGCTGGTTCTGTTTTGCCTAAAAATGTGTTAGGAATATTTCTGATGCTAAGGCTTGTTCATTTCTTAGGGAGCTGTAGAACAGATACATTTACAAGTATGAATAATGGGAAACAGAATTTCTGCACAATGCAGACAATCCTTTCATGTTACATCATTCAAATCAGGGTATTCACATGGGGATATATTCAGGCAAAACTCCACAGCCAGAAGACCAGGCTCCTCTGCTTGGCTGTGCTTTTAATGTAGGAAACTTTTGGTTAAGATTTGTGGGTATCTTTCACACAATGCATCAAAGAGCTGAAAAGTTGAGGATAATCATTCCCACACATGAATCTACGTGCACTACAGTGCGAGCCCTTCTGTGCTTCCTGCGCTTCCAAAATGATCCCTGCATTTGCTCTTGGTGGTCCCCAGCAGTGTAGACAGTTCAAGAGACACTTCTGAGATTACTGAGTTATCAATCCAGTGAAAAATGGTAATATTAAAAAAATTGAAGAAATAAATGTAGTACAGAAGTGTGTTAAGAACTACATTTATTTTCTATGGATAAATTTCTTCATAAGGCAGAAGTCAAAATTGGCTTTTAGAATACACATTTCAAAGCAAGGGGAATCAATGGCAACAGCCAGATATGCTGTCTGTGTTGAATGTCATGAATGTCTAACATGTCATGAAGAGCAGTTTAGACTTTATAAGATAAATGATGTGGTGGAGGTGAAAGGAAGAAAAAAAATGCAGATTTCATGTTTTTTTGTTTTGTTTTTTAATTGTGTGCTGTTTCCAATAAGGTGTCTAGTTCTGAAACGTTAATGAGTCTTTGGATTCCACAGAGAGATCCCAAATACCTTAGAGTCAGGAACTCGAGTTTCCAGCAAACATGTAGCACCATGTGAATATACAAAAATCTGGCAGCATAAATGAATGTATAAATGTACATAAGACTCATAGTTAGTCATGCAAACACCGAGCTGCAGGCCCGGCCTGTGCATGGTGTGTAGGCTGAGGTAAACGTGCCACAGCCCTGTGCCTATCTCTGCCCTGGCTGCTGGCAGGGTGTCTCCATCCTGACACGCAACAGTCTTCACATTCCTGTCCAACCTGAAGCTTGAGTGAATTTAATTAGGAAAACTCCATGCTAAACCGTCCCGCCTCAGCACGGGCCTGCTGAGAATGCGCGGAGCCAGGCGAGGTGCTGGGCACAGCAAGGATATGGGCGGTGTGTTTGGACAAAATCCTCTCTTTGTCGTCTTCCCCTCTGTAAGGATGAGCAGGGAGAGAGGATTTTTGGTGGCTGTTCAGAGACAGAGTGACCCACCAGACCCTCACAGAGTTCAGGCCAGGGCCCCCCTGTGAGTGCAGAACGAGGAGCCAGCCATGCTGCCAGATGCCACTGCTGGCAGTGCTGAGGAGGAAAAGCATCCAGACTCTTGGCACTTGACTCTTGCATCTGCCAGGCTTTTCCCCCATAAATGGCCCCGTGTGCCACTCCAAAGAAGGGGCTGATCCAAGGGGGATGAGCTCCATGCACCAGGAGGAGGCAGCTGCCTGATGTGGCCAAAGCTGCCCTTGCTCACTGAGCTTCCTTTCCAACCCCGCTAGAGTTCAGGAGTTCCTGGTTTTACACTCCTTTTGGTTGAGTTTTTAAAAGCACAATTGTTTGGAGAAACGAAGCAGTGCTGTGATTTTGATGTGCTCAGTGCTCTGCTGACACCTGGGCCCCAGCTTGGTGCTGCAGCCATCTGGGGCAGGCTGGCCTCCCTGCCAACACTGCCTGACCCCGCTGCCCAGCCTGGTACAGGGGCTGAGAGCTCTGCCAAGCTGCTTGGCAATCCATTTCATAGCAAGGAAATGACTTTTAGGGTTTGTTGGGATTTTTTTTTTTTTTTTTAAGAGGTGGTGATTTTTTCCAGGGCAAGACAAAAAAATAAATCAGCTCCACTCTTTCTCTATAAACATAATCTGTACACACTTAATCCCGATTTCAGTATTGCCAGCACTGAATTTCACACATTTAGTTGTGAACAAAGACTCCTTTGCAATGCCATGAGTTTTACCTGAATTTTTAGCACTATAATATGAACTATCAAGGGGTTGTGTGTTTTATTTTGGATTTTTTGTGCTGGACCAAAGCTGTATCCCAATGTTGTCTTTGGCCAGGACTGACATCTGCACTCAACACTTAAAATAACAGATGCTTGCCCAGGCCTTCAAGGATAAATCTGGTGCATAGGTGGTACCTCTCTGACACTTCCCTTGTACTTCAGTCAATGTTTGCTGCATTTGCTTCAGTGTGGTTCCCACTCAGGGAATTGCTGCTGTGGGGAGCAGGGGACCTGTGGAGAAGAGGTCACCAAGTTTTGTGGGGTGGTCACGTGCTGGAGTGAAAAGAAGAGGCACTTCTGCTTTAAAACCAGTCTGAGATGGGACTGTTCAGCATGGTGAAGAAAATGGAGATGTTATAGCACCTTCTGCTACCTAAAGGGACCCCAAGAGAGATGGGGAGAGACTTTTGACCATGGCATGTAGTGACAGGAAAAGGGGGAATGGCCTTAAACTGACAGAGAGCAGGGTTGGACAGAATATTGGGAAGGAATTCTCTGTAGAGGTGGTGGGGCCCTGGCACAGGGTGCCCAGAGGAGCTGTGGCTGTCCCTGGATCCCTGGCAGTGCCCAAGGCCAGGTTGGATAGGGCTTGGAGCAGCCTGAGACAGTGGAAGGTGTCCCTGCATGGCAGTGGGAAGTACTGGATGATCTTAGAAGTCCCCTCTGACTCAAATCATGCTATGGCTCTATAACTTGCAATAGTGTATTTTCAGATGTATAAAGACACCTCAGGGCACTATGAATTGCTTCCTTTTACCCCTTCTTGGCAAAAGATTTATAATGAAAAATATGTGGACCATAAGACCGGCTTTACTGAGAACTTATTGGAAGAATCTAATTGAAGAAACAAAATGCCAAAACTTTAACAAAGGTTTTTTTTCTTCCTCCATCTGTTTGATCAGGTGTCTTGGTATAGAAGGTGTTTTAACAAAAGGTTGTGCAGATGGTAGGGAAAACATTCAACTGTTTGACTAAAAATCATTTCCTTTCTCAAAGAGGTAGTGCTTTCACAGATCTCATTAGTTCAACTGTTATAACTTCCAGGAGTAGCCACAGGGTACAAAATGCCTGGGTTCAGTGGCACAAATTTATAAGCAAGAAGAAAAAAAAAGTGAAAAGAAATAAAAAGCGAATTCTTAGCTTTAATTTTGGCATGCACATCCAAAGGAATTACATCCTTCCTCATTTGCTGGATAAATATTATGTATTCCTTTATTTGCCACACCATGTTAACTCCAATATTGCTTTGCCACCTCTGTTGTGCAGGCTGGGTGGTAATTGTGGCTGGTGTAGCAATGCAAGGAGCCAGTGCTGATTCACAGGGCTCCTCTCATTGCCTTGTTATTTTGCTGCAGTGGGATCAGCTCTGTGCTGGTGCTGTGCAAGCAGAAAGATAGTCTGGAGGAGTCTGCAGTCTCAGACAGGCTGTGTGCCTTACTCCAAACTGTAAGGTCTGTCTGATTCTGCTGAGTGAGTCACAGTTTTGTTTTGCCATATTCAGATGACACCTCCTCCTCTCAGTGAAAACATGCTGGAATAGCCTGGCAGCATAACCAGACAACAAAAGAGTGCTGCTGATGGCTGACAGCTCTGACAGGTGCATTTGAAACTGGAGTCAGTTTTGTCATCGTGCACAGAAAGGAGCATTGACGCTGGAAAAATAAGTAGATTTTTGAAATGTAATTTTGTAACTCTGCCAAACTACGAACTCCAAATATTGGGGTCTTCCAAGCAGGGTTTTTCAGATGCAGATTTGGTTGGCTTTTTTGTTGTTTGTTTTTTGGTGTTTTCTTTGTTTTTTTTTTTTTTTTCTTTTTTTTTAGGGAACTTAAATCTTTCATTCTTTAGCAGAGGATTTGACGTGGCTGCTGGGGGAAGATTTGCCCATTCTGCTTTGAGGAGAGTAGGATGACTCTGGGGTTCGTTCTGTTCCAGCCCTGTAATTTTTCATCACAAATTGCCTTGACTGTTTCAATGATTTTTGTCATTGCGCAGGTCACTAACGTTCAGTCATAATCTGAAGCAGAATTCTTGTGTTAGCCTTTTGCAGACTTTGAGTTCATCGTGTTTGTGCTGTGGGAGGAAAACAGGAACCCAAGGCCCTGATAAAAGCAAATGCCTTGAATGACAGTTGATTTCTGGTTTGTTTTTTTTTTAACCTTGTACCATAATCTCTCCTTATAAAAGTGATCACTTGAGAGAAATTTAGAAATTCCACATGATCAGGGATTTTGTTTCACCTGTAATCTGTATTCAGCTGTCTGGAAAGATTTGGTTTTTTGAGGAAAACTTACAGGAACTTTGAGATCATAAATAATAAAGTCACTTGACTTGAGACATAGATGAAACAACAAGGGACTGTGTTTAGACCAATATGGTAAAGCAGATAGAATAAAATAGATTTAGTGTGTTTCTGGTGTAATTCTGAGCTATTGGTGAATTTAGGACAAGCACTGACAATGGAAGGGTCTGTCGTGAGTTCTTCATGTGCTGAGAAAACATTAAAACATTTTTGGTAGAAAAAGTGGGATCTTAGTTTGATAAGGGTTTGATAGGTAAATAATTTGTGTTCTTCTCACAGTCAGACATACAAGTCTTAGCTTCATAAACTGGGGTCTTCAAAAAACCCTCAGATTTCTAATATTGATTGCTTTCCAATAAAAGAGTAAATTAACAGCATCAGCACCAACATGAGGCTTCTGTTGTCATTTTGGGGTGATCATTTCAAGCATGCTCCCCTCTTCCTTGGAAGATACAGCCCTCCCTTTCTGGGTGTGAAATGGTAGATTTTTACATGTCTAAAATTAATTAATTTTTTTACCCCTAAGTATGAATATCTTCTGAGCATGCAAACTACTCAGCTAAATTAAGGTAGGGACCATAGCATTTTTGTTTGGAAAATTACATCTAGTTCTTTATAACATTGGCTCCATGTTTAAAGAAGTCTCAGTGTATATTTTTACATGCACAATTCACAGCTGCAGACAAGCCTAACTAGCATTTGGACTCGACTTTCTTCTTGAAAAAAATCTGACTCTCAAATGCATTCTTTTCTTGTGAGGCTTAGGAATATTGATTTAATTTTTTTTTTTCCTAATGACTTATGTGTCAGACCACCCTTCATTTCTAGTACTGAAATGAAGTGACAGTCTATGGATGGCTGTGGAATAAGTGATGTCTTGGTCACGGCCCAACACAGATTTCAGGCGCAGCACTTCTGCCTCCCTTGCCAGCCTCTGAGGCTAAAAGTCTGCCTCTGTCCCAGTATCTCATCTGCTTTCTCACTTGAACTCAGAAAAAAGGTCAGGCCTTGACTTTACAGGTCAGTGCAATGAGTGGCAACAAACCACACTGAGGAGGGGAAAGGAAAACCCCTTTAAATTTGTGTGTTGGGGTCAGCCCCAGGCAGGACATGAGGTTTGTGCTCTGCTCTACCAGCACAGGCTGAATTTCCCTCCCTGCACTCTACACTGTGAGGTGCTGGGGGCATTTTGCTCCCAAATTCTTCAGCACAGCCAATTCCCAGTGACTTGTCTGAGCATCCATTGCCCAAGAGCCTCTCCCATGGAGCAGCCGTGTCTGTGTGGCAAGGGGCTGCAAAGAGGGATTTAGGAACACAGAACTCTCCTGTCTAATGAAGTTTGTGAGGTTTTAAGGCCCAGACACCACTTTCAGGGTTTGCTTTATGAAAGTTCTGTGTTGCTGTTTTATCTTTATTTCCATCTGCTTAAAATTCTCCTACCTGGAGCTCTGAACACATATGTACCTGTATAGATATTAAATATAAATATACATATACACACGCATACTATGTCAACATACAAAACTCTCATTTCTGTATTTTAAACTCTGCCAAAAAAAGCAGTTTAGAAGTGAACACAGACAAATTCTTTATCTGAGCCCAGAAGGGACTGCAGAGACTCTGTGATTATGCCTCTGTTTCTGCTCAGTAAAATGAGGCACAGCTTGTCTAAGGACGTGCTGAAGGTCCTAAACAAGTCTGGCAGTGCTGATAATCCCGTGGAGGTGTTTTGCTTCGTGGTACATTCATGTGACAAACTGTTGGCTGTGGAGCTTTTAAGCTGAGGAAAAGCTTTACAAACAAACAAGGAACACTGAGGGAACAAACCTAACATTTTATAGAATGCTATGCAAAAGTGTATTAAAAAAATAATTCTGAGAGAGACCATATGGTGTTTCTGATATTTCTCTATAAAGAAGTTCAGAAAACCTTCTAGTATTTCCTTCAATTATTAGCATGGAATTAAACAGAGAAGAAATGTCAGGTAAGTGGGGAGAATAAGATCAAATGTTGCCTGAGATGTAAGGAAATGGCTAAAATGACATAGAGCGTTGCCTTATTCTTCTAGTTTGAATATTATGCTTCCCAAAAATGAGAGGGAAGCAGGTGTGAAAAACACCATGTGATGATTGTCCCGTCCTGTCAGGCAACTATTGGAGCCTGAGCTGTTTGCTGTTATCCAGCCCTGGGATTAGAGAATAAACATGTCTGGGATTTAGCATAGGCAGTGAAGGGCTGGTTCCCATGCTCGGGGATGGGTGTGCAGTGCTTTGCTCTGGGTTGTTGCCTGTGAGTAGGGAATGGGATGAAGAGTCCCTGTCCTGTCCCCTTGGGAATGGCACTGGGAACCCCAGCAGGCGGTGGAAGTGACACACAAAAAATCCAAGCTATTACAAAATACTGCAGAAACACCCCCCAAATTTATATATTAATGAATATAGTTCTCTCTATTCATTTATCTGCTGGTTGTGCTCTTGAGTTCTCAGCACCGTTTTACTCTGGGTTACAGTTCCAAGGAGATCTTTGCCACATCACTTTGAGGAGAACTGATTTAAGTGGTTTCTCCCCCAAGGAAAGCTTCACCTTTCCCTAAATGCTGGCTGTAGGTATGTTAGAAGTGCTTTCACACAAAGGAAAAATAAGATTGTGCTGCCTATTAGAGGTAAAAAAACCCCATAATCCTCTTTTTAGTTGATCTAGAGCAGAATGTGTCTAGTGGGAAAATGAATTACTAGAGGCTTTCCCCTACAATATAAGAAGAAGCTCAGGAAGGGAAATTCACTTATGTATCAAGGGAAGTGGGGGAGTGAGGGATTCCAGGATTTAGGTTGGTCTTGGCTTTACCTGAACCAATTTCAATCCCACCATGGTCAGATACCAGAAACCTGAATTGTCTTCACTTCCTGAGAGTTAATTTATATTTTGGTGGAGTTCAAGGAGGACTTGTAGGACAAGCAAAGCAGCTCTCTATGAAGTTTATGAAAACTTGTGATGTATTTTGTAACATCCACACATTGGATTCAAATCTCATATATCCCATTAATTATAAATTTTTGCAATGAAGGCAGCCTGCAGTGACCCACAAATGACTAACACAGGGGCAAGATATTCCAGGAATTTATTAGCCAGAGATGAAGTTTGGAAAAGGAATTGGTTGCATAACCAGGCTTTCTTCCCAGTAAAGCAATTAAATCCTGAGATTTTAAGGAAATCAAAATTTTGCATGAATATAGGTTTGGCAGGTAATTTATGCTACAAAGTAAAGAAAGGAGTGGTAAATGCCGAAATGTTTTCTTTCTAAAATTAAAATTATTGATTTTTCATTTCGGAATGACAGTTTTCTTTGTTAAATAATTGCTATAATTCAAAGAAATATTCCCTTTTGAGTAAAAAAGAATGTTTCTGTTTGAATCAATTGTAAGGCCTGCGTGTGTGCAAATTTTTTTCACTAAGCAAAAATTGCAATAATTAGAGAACTTGTTCAAGAGGCTTTGATTCACATATAACAGAAGATCTAAAAAGTAATGTAGCAATGTTTTGTCTTTTTGCATATGTTTATTCTTGCTATTTAGAACTTAGTAACATGAGAATAAATAAATTTTCTGGGGAAAGGGGCAATTGTTTATGAGAAAACAATGGAGATTTTTTTCTTTCCTTGTGCCCATTGGGCAAATATGCATATTTTCTTCAACTTCTTGTTTGCTTTCTTGCCCCAAATATCTACAGAAGGAGTGAACTGTAGGATATTTTTGTCCTCTTATGCAAATTACATGTGAGTACATAATTACCTGTTACAGTAATTGCTTGGTTCCTACACAGAGGTAGCAACTAAATGCAAATAAAGCACACAAATACCTGAATATTTTGGTATTTGTTTCATGTGCATGAAAATATGCGTCACAGTTTCTGTGTAAAGATGATCATCTCATTTCTAGTGAAATGCAAACGAGTTCTGAGCAGCATATCTCAAGATCTAAATTCAATTAGACTCGTGTAATGATCTGTCAGGAGGGTATTACACGCAAGGTTTTCTAGATATCAAACCCTTTTTGTCTTGTATCAAGCACTTGAGCAAAATAATTGTGAATTAGGAGTATGAAGTACGGTCTGCCTCAGGATCGTGAGATTTCCTCTCAAGGTTGCTCCCACAGAGCTCTCAAAAGAACACAGAGTATTTATCATCCTACCAATGATTCCCTTCCCACAGAAGGATTCGATGAGGACAGGCTTAAAAATCACCTTTGGCAAAAATCAGTGCTTGGATTGGGTTCTCTGATCTGGGTTATTCCAAGAATTCTGTAATGAACGTGTGCCTTTTGCTGTATTTCTTGAAGTGTCTCCCAAACTCTACTCACCTCTTACACCTCAGACAGTTACAAATTTTTATGGATTTTATGGTGTTTGATCCAGATTAAATGAGACAGAGCCTGATCGGTGGCATTGGAAGTGATGGGTGTTTGGGATTGTTCCCTTTTCCCTGGAAACACTGAGGTCTCCCCAGGATAGCTCCAGTATGGAGGGATTCCACATGGCTGATTCAGTCTAGCTTGTTTATCTTTTGAACACCACTGACCACAAATTACCTGGTCTTCTGTGGCCATTAATTAATAGATTCCATTAGTGAGCAGCCAATTACAGGCTGATTATTTTTCCCTTCCACCTTGTATCCTTGGCTCTCTGCATTTGTGCTTTCCTTTTGTCCACAAGGCAGAGCAGGGGATGCAGCCAGCCCAGATCCCAAGTGGGACTGACCTCATTGCTGCTGTGCTCTCACCTGTCCTCATTTTTCAGATGCTTTTGATGCCATCACTCCGCTCCTGCTTCCTAAAATCTTTGTGTTTTTGCTTTCTGTGCCTTCAGTCTCACAATTGTTGCATTGCTCACCCTATGTGTGTTTCCTTGTAGATGTGTCTCCAGTTATCTCTGAAAGTCGCCTGCTCTGTGATGAAAAAAGAATGATGGCATTGGTTTTGTTCTTTCAATTGTTTACCCTTTGAAGGAGTTGGTATTGAACATGGAAGTGAAAAGACAGCAAGACGACATACTATCTCTCGCAAAGATAGTGTCTTGTATCTTATGAAAAGATGGGGAAAAATCCTTCCGTTTAGATGAAAAGATAAGCAGATTTTTAGATGTAGTAAATTCTGTGCTTTCAGCCATTCATTTCAGTAGCTGGATAGCTGAATTGTGGCAAGCTGGCCCAACATGTCCTGGGAATTGATGGGAATGATGTAGAACGAGGGCAATGAAGGTGAAGGAGGAGTTTCTCACAGGCTCCCAGTGCAAACTGGTCCAACTGGAGGCTGGGATGCTTTTAAAACACCCTGATCCTGGGAGGATCAGTCCCCTAAAGCACCTGCGTCCAGCAGTGCCTTTGAAGAATGCTTTGTAATCTGTGAGCACAATCTCGCTCCTGCTCAAGCTAAAGATTAAACCCAGGCCCGACATTTGGTGGTGTGGTGGCAGCAGCCTTTAAAAGAAATGATTTATAAACACAAACTGTAGCTAAATTTTGCAGGGAACTGGATCTGCAGCCATCAATGGCACGATTAGAAACACCGTGGGGAGTACATGCATAAAGCTTCTTTTAATTCTGGGCTTTTCAAGCGTTTAATAGCTTGACAGCAACATTTTAATAACAGCCGACTAGGCCCAGTTTTGGCATTCACCACACACGGAAACAGCTCCTGGAACTTGTCCATGGAACAGTGAATTCTGTTTCTGCAGGCTAGAGCTCATGTGGAGATAGAGCCGAGATAGAGCACTTGGAATTCAGGACACTTTTCCATCGCTGGGTGCTTGGGAACGTTGCATGTTCCTGTTCCAAAGCCACCCCTCAGCAGGGGGCTGCGCTCCATGAATTTTTCAACACACGTTTTCATCCTGAGCTGACTTCCCCGAGCAGTGCTGAAGGAAGTTGTCGTGCAGCAATGAAGGTTTTTTGGTTGTGGAATTTTGTGGGCTCCTGTGAGCCCCTGTCAGTGACAAGGCAGAATGGGAGCCACGTCTGGACACCCTTTGGAAGCACTGCTGAATACCAGAGCTCCTGTCAGTAGTTACTGCCTTGAAATAAAAAGATTCGACCCTTCTGAACCTTGGTTTTAACCTTAAGAAGGGGGAAAGTGCTTTAAGAAGAAAATAAAAAGGCAATTTAAACCCAAATGAGTTTCAAAGGACTCAAAAAACCGTATTTCCTGATAGTACCATATCTTTGGTTCTCTCTTTTTATTGCATCTTGCACAATGCTTATATCTCTGAAGGAAAAATGTAAATATGCTTATAGTTATTCAAACTGATGCTGGTTGCTAAACAGTATGTACCAATAAATACTTTATCCATAGAAAGTGAAAATTAAGAATATTTAGGCTACTTAGGCTTTTGCAAGCAAGAAGACTTCAGTCATCCATCAGAGTCTAGATACAGGCTTAGACCAAAACAATTATAGTGCTATGCAAGTATTGTGCTTTTCTACTTCAGTTATTTTTCCTTTTTTTTTTTTTTTTCTTTGTGGGATGTTGCTTATTTAAAAAGAGAGGAGAGGAAACTGAGTTTAAAACCTATTCCTATTGAAAGAAATTTCCAGGGCTTTTTTTACTTTTATAAATTCAAAATCTTGATCAAATTTGATATTTTTATATCCTTTCCCAAAAGGTTAAAAAAGACACTGTTTGCTACCAAACACTACAGTGGAAATGAGATTCACAAGGGGTTTCTCAGGGTTGTGTCTTTATGTTTTGAGGTGTAAGAGAAATAAACTGCTTTGATTCATCACGTTTGCATCTCACCATGGCAGAAATTGCTCACCACTCACCCAAATTCATCCTCTGACCCTGTTAAATTTATGTGTGGGCTTTTGTGGGCAAGCAACCTAAATATAGAAGCCAATTGCACATGTTGTTTGACCAAGTGGTCCCACATTGGCTGGGCAATTCTGCACATGCTGGCTGCACCAAATGCTGGGAAATTAATTAATTTACCTATCATTGAGCTGCTAATGTGGAGCAAGGCGAGCAAGCAGAGAGAGCCAAACACACAGGGTGTCAAGCACTTCAGGTTTGGTCTGACCTATGCCAGGGGAGTGACTGTATACTCTAAATTTTGCTCTGTGGAGGTTTCTCCTTTGTTGGCTGGTTTCCTCTTGTGTCTGAGCCCTGGTCACAGCTCATCTGTTTGCCAGGCTGCTCTGATTTGGGGCTGGCACGGCTGCCTGGCAGTGAACTCCCAGCATGGCATCTCCTCACCAGGGTTAGACATCTCCTCAGCTCAAAACATCACAAAGAGAAGTTGGAAATGGAGATCTGCACTGTCCCTTTAACCCCCTGGCGCCTCTTTAAGCAAGCAAAGCAAATTGTTTGAGGAACATAAAAAAAAATTCTGGATGCTGTGAATAATTGTGCTGGAAAATGGCAGCATAGAAGAGGAGGTTCCTTTAATTGGATCTTGAGGTTTTTTGAGCTTAATTTTTAAGGGAGATTTTCCCCCACACTGGGTTCTGCTACTAAAGAAGAGTAAAGGACAGAGTCCCTTTGGATTCCTGTGCAAGTAATCAAACATAATATCTTCAATACAGAAAAATTTCAGTGCTTCAGCCATTTATGCATATGCTTGCTTTTAAGCACGTGAATGATCCCATTGCCATCAAACATGCATCAACTTTGCAAGTACCTGATTTGGTTTAGTTTTCCATTAGAAATTGGAAATTCAGGCATCAAAAGCTAGCTTTTTCTGATGTTATTCTGGCCAAAATAAACCACTCAACGCAAAATGCGTTGAAGTTCACTCTGACTTCAAAACTCATGTAAAAAGTTGGGAGCACCTTTAGTTCAGGTGATGCTATTACTGTGTATGCTGGCTCCTGATATCAACAATGATTTCAGGATAGTTTATAAATTATTTCCATTTCTCCATGTGCAGGACCTTCATCAATGTTGGTGGCAGGTCCAAGTTGGGCTCATTCCCCTCCTGTGCCTGACTGGGCTCATTACATTGTTGTCTTCCACTGAGTGGAAGCTGCAAAAAAAGCATTCAAAATGTGCAAAATGTAAGGACTACACATTTTGTAAACAGGTTTTTCATTTCTAGATGATAAACATTAACAGCATTAATATCCTCACAAAAAACCCTTGCCTTGCATTGGCAACAATACATTTTAAAATACAGATAGTTTTAAAGATATTTTTCAACCCTTCCATGTGGATTTCTCCCAGGATTAAGTTGCTACACTGATGATTGCATTGATGATTTAGGTGACTGGTTTTGAGGTATATAAAAGCAGGTTTTAGATGTTTATTACATTTCACTGCTCCTTTTAAAGTAGTAAAGCCCCACATTTCAATGTAAAGATGTTTACTGCCGAAAATTCGGGACCAAAATAAACAGTTAAGATTTGAACAAAACTGATCACTCAACAGCATTTATATGATCCATAGACTTTAATCCCTCTTACTAGGGAATCTTCTCTGGGTTCAGTGCCATTGTTTGTTTTAGTTCCCTAAAAAAATGCACATGATGGGAAGAGGTATGTTGATAATAATGTGCTGTGAATAGCATGAAGGCATTCTGTGCACAGCGTATCATATCATCCATCATTAAGTTTTTCTTCTCCCTCTCTCTTGCTAATGGCAGCAAATCAAATATTTAAATGCATTTGTTATTCCTACGTGCAACTGTTAGAGTATGTGGAGCAGGAAAGAAGCAGATTGTGTAGCACAAAATTAGGCTGTAAAGTGCCTTTTAAACTGGAGGTTTGGTAATGGACACAGAGCAAATGAACTCAGAGAATTAACATTAGAATTTGCACTTTAAATGCCTCCTAATTGGCACCTCTTGGGATCCGTTTTGAACTCACCCAACACGATTTTTTTCTTTTTACTGAAAACAGTCAGTTTGGGCTGACAGCACCTGGGTCATAGTGAATGAGAGATGATGATGTATTTGGCAGCTTTTCTAGTTGAGCACTGACAAGTCTTGTTCTCTAAAGAAAAAAATCAAAACATATCAATCCACATGCTCACTGTACTGAGGAACTTCGTTGTCATATCTTTCAAATTGTTTTAATGTTTCAGCACTGCAGAAGTGAAGGCATAACAGAAGGAGACAACTATATGCAGTTTCACTTTGTTGAAAACAACTACATAAGGAAAGCAGAACATAACTAGCAGAGTCCTGATAAGGTCATGTCAAACAAATTAATAGGAGATGGAAAAGAAAAGCTTAAAAATCATTCTTTTAAGATGATACTCCTGCTGGATGGAAGTTGGGCCAGCCCATCCAGTCCTTCTCTTGGCTTCTACCCTTTGTGTCCCCAGGATTCTGGGCTGTCTGGGTATTGGCTAATCCTTCTCTGGAGTGTTTGTGTGTGTGCTGACCCTGTCTGCCACCCAGGCCTCATTAGAGCTGTTCACTGACTGCCATCCAAGAGCCACCTCCTCCCTGCTCTCCCAGATGACAGAAAGACAAGACAAGGAGACATCAGCCTGGCTTTAGATTATCTCTGAGTGCAGAACTCCTGGCTTTCCAGAGCATGCACCACTTCCAGTGGCTCTGCAGCTGGAAACTCTCCTCCCTGTAGGGTGGATTTGTGAGACATCAAACAACTGGGGCTGATTTTTTGGTGCTGGTTTGTGCATCCCAGTGCTGGGTCACTGCTCAGGTACTGACCAGCTCTGCAGCTTCCAGTGGGCTCCTGTGGTGCCATCACAGGCTGATCCAAGCCTACAGGTTGAAGAGCAAGGATGTGCAGGAGGTAATCTCCTCATTCCATTGGGAGAAGGGTTGATTCCAGCCTCAGCAGGGAGATAAATGCTAAGAATATGTAAAAACTTTGGGAGAAAGGTCTCTTGTCCTCTCCTTGCCTTTTGGTCTGCACCAACTCAGTAGAGAGATGATTTCCAGCCTTACCTAAATGCTACAGACCCAGGCAGTTTGTTTTCTGACTTCTGATTCACCATACAGGAATTCTGTATTTTTCTCACAACAGAACTTTACAATTTGATTTATGAATACTTAAATTCTCAGTTACAATGAAGGAAAATAGTTTTGAATGCAAATATGCAGCGGGCTTCTTTTACTCTTTCAACACAAGGGGCCAAATCTGCAAAATGTATCCATTAATATTGGCTGAGCTTTATTGAAGGACTTCAATAACTAAAGAATAGGATAAATATATAATATGTTCTTTTTTTACTATTACCACCTTTGTTGTGAAGAAATTGAGAGTCAAGGGGAAAAAGAGGATAATACAGTAAAAGGATGCCCTGACATAAAAAGTTATAAAAAGATTTGTGACCTTGAATTTGCTCGTTCTGCCTCATTCTATTAAACTGCCCAAGGATTGCTCATTTTAGGAATCAAGGGGTTTTTTTCTGCGTTGAAAATAATCGAGTCAATAGGTTTGTGTTTAAATACAGCCTTGTTTGCTTGCCTGTAACCTGTTGCTCAGTTCTTACTGACTAAATGTCCCGAGGCACAGTCTTCTCATCCTTTTGTCAGTGGAATCTACTTAATTATTCACCTTAGAGCAAAGATGTTACAATTACAGCCTTCCCTTTGTGTAAGCAACCAAGCATCTCTTTGACTGTTATGTTAACTGTTTAAGAATTAAAATATCTGCCTATAAATCTGGCCCCTTTATTCGTGTGAATTCATGGGGCCGTGTTACTAAGCTGAGAAGTTTGGGGTTTAATCTGATAACCACTATTTCACAGATCACATAGCTGAATCTAAAATTCTGATTAAAGGAGTGTGGGAAAGCATTTATGCATTTATTTTAGTTGCTTGGAAAAAAAAAAAAAAAAAAAACAAACAAAAAAACACGAGCCCAAAAGGATTTCTGTGGGCTTGGGATCTGGTGCTTTCTTTTTATTCTGTAATGATTTACAATTATGTCCCTTCTACCCTGAGCAATATGTGTGAAAGGAGCTGCCACTTCCAATAATTCCCAGTCCTGAAACCTTCCTGTAAATTTCCCTGTGTTTCCTGACCTCTCCCTGCTAGGAATGAAGGAACCCTGAGTGTATTCCTTGTTGTTTGCAGCAAATGTTTATTAACATATTTACCATTGTCAGTCCCTGTTTGCTCAGGATGGGAGGGGGCACTGCAGAGACCCCGCTCACACACCTCTCTAATCAGCCCCCCTCGAGTAAATCAGTGATAAAATTATCTGTGTTTCCACTGAAGTTTTGGCAGTTAGTGTTTATGCGTGTGTGAGTGCAGGAAAACAACGTTTGGATGGTTTCCCTACAAGAAACTCATATAAATGTGACAAAACATAAGCTGGAAACTCTCAAAGTGAGAGGTCTCCAAGTGGCTGCGGATTTTAAACGCCTCGTTTTCTGATTTTAATTGGGACACAACAACCTCCAGTTTGGGACCTGCAGGAAATGAGGACTCAGCACCTTGGGAGGACTGGTCCCTGATCAAACAGCGCTGGGGCTCATTGAAATCATTCTCTGTGCTCATGACACCATGCCATGCTTTTCAATCCCAAGGTTGTTTTTTGTATTTAGTATAAAGGTCATGTTAGGATTAAAAACAATGAGCAGCTCACAGCGTGTCCAGTGACCCTGTGAGAGAAATGGTAACGCATTTCACAGGAAAATCTACGTGTGCTGAGCACAGAGCTGTGGCCAAGAAGTGGAATTTTCTAATTACGTAGTCATTTTGAGAAGGAATGTGCTTGTTAGAACCAGGCCAGGTGTGCACTTGTGATGGGAGCTGGGGAGGCTGTGTAATTACACACCTTGCATAATATAAAGTTTACAATAGCTGTACAACTGATGCAGCAAGATGTAAATACAGCAAGTTAAAGTGTCTGAAAGGACACCTGTAATCTAGCCTACAGCTACTACAATTACATTTGAAACAGTCTTGCATTAAGATTTATTAGTGTGTTAAAGCTGCCACTGTTCTAAAACAAAAAAAAAAAGGGAATGTATCAGAAAATTTCAACAGTATCTTTTCAATGAGAAATGAAAGTTATTTGAGGAATCTTCCTGTAGTTTTCTGAAAAGTCACATTGAAATCACATTTCTTCAAATATTCTTCGATTCAATAGTTATGCAGTAGTTTTCACTAAATTGGTTTTAAATTTGTAAAGGACTTGCATGGCATGTGTCTTCCCAAAAGATCACCAAAAAGTTTTGCCCCTTTGCAACAAATTAAAAACATCAAGGCAAATTTAAAGAGAGAGGAGGGGGGAAAGAAAAATATTTCTACATTAGGTTATGCTGGGATTATGGCAGTTTCCAAAGCACTTCATTTGCAGGGTGTGGGGATTTAAACTGAAAGATAGCAGCAAGACTTCTCCAGTTTTAGTGGAAAAGGTTCCTTGTAAAGGTGTTGCTCCCCACTGGGCACTGCTGGGTGACCCCTGGCAGCAGGGACAGGGGGGCAGAGACTTGCTGGGTGTTTTGCACCATTCCTGTCACAAGGTGCCCGTGCTCAGCTGCCATGAGATGCAGGAGGGTCCTGGTGTCATCCCTTGCCTGATGTTCCTGCACAGTGCAGGAAGTCCTGCAGTGTCCTGGTCCCAACTGAGGGGTTCCCTGCACCTGCCTGAGGAGGTGACTCAGAGTCAGCTCGGTGTCCCAGGGCCAGGCAGAGCCCAGGGAGCTGCTGGGACAAGCAGAGGGGCTGGGAGTGCCCGCTGTGCCACAGCCCTGCCCCGACAGCTCACCCCAACTCTGGGGCACCCCACACCTAGAAATGCCACACCTGAGTGTGTATGTGTGCAGGTGTGTGCTGCATAAACATGAGGGCTCTTTGCATGAGCAAGCAACACCTTGGGAGAGGCTGCCAGGGCAGTGCTGGGATAATTCTGTGCTCTCTTTGTCACTGCAGGCCTTGGGTGTGCAGGGAGGACCTCTTGTGAAAGCTCTCTCTTGTTTTACTGCCCCTGCTCTTGCCCTCCTCCCATCACAGCAGAGTCACTGTGATGCTCGGTTTGTTGTAGGATGTGCAGCCCCCACCTGCTGCCCACCCCCCCTTCAGCCATAAAACTGGGCGTGCTAATTATAAAAAAGGGAAAAATGAGTCTATTTGTCTGATGGAGGTGGAAGGTTACTGCTCAGTTTTCCTCGTTTCTTTGCTGCTGCTTTGTGAATAATAGAACAAGCCTCCAGGACAGGAACTTTTAGACCAAGCGATGCTCACAGCATTATTTCCTCCCCTGGCTGTTTGAACCACCCACCAGCTTTCCGTGCCTTGAGGTAGGAAAAGGAGCACTGTGCTGGTGACCCATCGCAGGCAGGTACCGGTGACAACACCAAGGGCCCCTGGAGGGGAAGGTGTGTGCCAGGAGGGGTGAAGTAATCCAAACAAAAGCTCTGAGCGTTCCAGGCGGTGCTGACAGGTAACAGGCGGTTCGAGGGAAAGAAAGAGGCTGTGTCCATGCACAGCAGCCTGCCTCTGGAATACAGCACAGGGAGGAGGTGGGGGTTAGTGCCAGGTGTTTGCACACACAGATCTGAGTGACTCGCATTTATCACCGAGCTGCAGCTTCCCCCAGGCACCTGAGCGATTGAGCAGCAGAGCCGGGCAGGGTGTGAGTGATGCCCGGGAGGCTCAGGAACCCAGGTGCCCGGAGAGACCCATTAGGGACACTGCCAGGGCTCCAGGAGCTCAGGCTGCCTGAGCCAGGGGGTGGGAACTTGGCTGCACTGTTTGATCGTGATCCATAGCCAGCAAAGCGGAAAAATGACAAACAAAGGGATCTTTTTGCTCATAATTTAGAAGGAAGTGTAAAATCTGGTGTGACAAGTTTAGTAAAATACAGGCACAGGAAAGAGCCATTCGGTGCTCGCATGCGTTTCATGAAGAAGAGCAGCTCATCTTGGCTCTGACCATTGCCTTGTAAATTTAGGAAAATAGCTCTTTTGCAAACAAGTAATTCTTTGACTCTTCCTTATCACAATAAATTAACTCATCTTTCCTCTCTTTCTATGTGAACATAGTTTTTGAGTTGAATGTGACTGACACGTAGGCAAATAACCTTCAAGAAAGAGCAAAGATTTGTTGGGAAAGGTGAAAGGAGAGAAACATGAGAGAGAAATTAAGACTTTGTAGTGGAAATATGGAAACCTGCGTGAGAAGGGAGCTGGCAGGAAAGTGCCTTGCAGAGGATTTGTACAAAGCTTTGTGAACCATCCTTGCTCTTTTGACCTACACTAAACACTTCTCATCAATGCTCATTTTGGCTTCATTTTACAGAAATTAGATGGAAAATTTTAAATGAACAATTAGCAGCATGTAACTACCACTGGAGGAAGATTGCAGTGATGTGCAAAAGAATGCTTTCCCCCTCACCAGTTGAACCTATCTTAAGATTGTGGCTGATTATTATCTGAGCTTTGCCTGCAAGAGAGGGACATTCATTGTGTCAGAGTATGGAGAGTAGAGCGAAGACAAATGAATTGTTTTTTGGAAGAAGAATGAAAAGCTCACAAATATTGCTGTATTTGTAAAGAATATTCCTTGCTGTGAGAACTAAAGGGCTCAGTCTGGGAAGTTTTTAAGAAGGGAGGTGACTTGGTTACATGTCTGAGTGCCTCCAGGGCACAGTATGCAATATATGTTTCTAATCTAGTGAAGAAAGACATGGGAAGAACCAAAGAGTGGAGGAGAAACCCATTAGGTTCACCTTAGAGGTAAAGCATCAAGTAACAGGGCATTGAGCCTTGAGGGGAAAGAAATTACGAAGTGAAATAACAGTTTCTCATCTCGATCAAGATGTTATTCTAAAAGAAGGGTTTTATTCAAACATAAATGATTGGATTTAAAACAGATTACAACAGATAAGGGGAAGATCTGCAAATTCAGGGGTGGCCTGATGGCCCAGGGTGGCTCTCTGTGGCTTTCCTAAGTTGGTTATGGTCTTAAATAAATTAGAGACATGTCGGATTGGAATAGCAGAGCTCTGACTCTCTTCCTTTGCCCACTCTGACTCATACAACCTCTGTAGAGATATCTCTGTTTGGAGGGTGGGAAGAGAGTGCTGAGCCTTTAGTTTACCAAACCTGTCACACTGTATTTCACTCTCTCCTGTATAGTATAAGAAATCTAAATCTTACAGTTGTGGCCAGATTCCAGTCCCTTTACATCATTTAGGTGGCTAATTTGTTCCACTGTGTTTTTCTTTCTTCTTAGCTGTACTTTCCCTTTGAAGCCTCCAGCTACTGGATTGGGGAGGTAAATTGCAATCTGTTTTAGGCCTGAATTGTTCCTCTTGTTTCAATTTTTGGAACTCACATAATGGATTCATCCCAGTATTGCTTGCATTCAGAGGATTAAATAACTGGGACCCCTTTTCACAGAAGCTGCTGTGTGAAAATTGTTATGATACTTAAAAAATGATCTTTTAGTACTTCCTTTCTTGAGGCTACAGGAGAAACAATGTTTTCTCTGTGTCATTAAATGCAGAAAAAAAGGTACAGTCTCAGTTTTCAACATGTGCACTCCTTGGCTTGATGTTGCTTCTTTGGTGCATCTGCAGGTTCATAAAGGTTTTTTTTGCTATCTGTGGTGACACATAGAGACACCTGTGTGAGAATTTGGCCCTAAATATTCATCACAGAATCACAGATACCTGAGTTCATCAGGGAAATATTCTGGTGACAATGTTCTATGGTCTTAGCAAAGCTGCAGTGAGATGTTTAAAGGGATCCCCTTAGGGATTTTAAGGATATGGGTTTTTTTTGTTTGCTTTACCATATATCCAGTCAAGTCTCACTTAACTTTGAAGCATCTGGAATCCAGCAAAGATTGGTGAAATTATAATGAAGGAAAAAAGCATCTCTGAGAAATACTGAGGATTTTCACTCCCTGGACTGCCCTGGTTTCCACAGGCAGTTCAGCCTTATTCCCTGCCACTGCCTGGCCACTGTTTTGGAAAGTTTTTAACCCATCAGATACTTCTGAGGGACCTATCAAAAATGGAGAAGATGAAAACTGATCCTTCTGATATTTTAAAAGAGGAAAGCCAAGGGAAATTCTTCCCCTTTTTAGGACTTATCTGGTAGGGTAAAACCCTCTCAGGTTTTGTTTTGGTTTTTTTTTTTTTTTTTTTGTTGGATAGGTAAAATCCCTCTTGGTTTTTTTTGTTTTTTTTTTTTTTTTTTTTTTTTTTTTTTTTCTTTTAAAAGAAGGTGACTTGTACAGCTCATCCTCATATCAGCACTGGGAACTGCAGAGTGTCTTTATCGTCTGCTCAGTGTGAACATCTCTTTAATGCTAATTATTGCCTGTTTGTGATGGACACCTGCAATCCAAGGACTGGATTTTTGAACTGCATCATCATGATCTCCATTTCCAAGGACCTACTCTGGACAGATTTACATCATTAATGCTTTTTTTTTTTTTTTTTTTTTTTTTAACCTTGCACATATTTAGATTCTCTGTGTCTTAAACACAGACATATTTGGAAGAAATAAAAATGTAAATGAAGAACTGGTTTGTGTTTGGTTAATGAACAGAGCAGGAAGTGGGGATGTACAAATGCCCAGCAGGCTCAGGGGTTAAACCTCCTCCCTTTAATTTTACAATGGGCTCTCAACATCCAGCATAAACAAAACTCAGCAAATTATTCCTTGTGCTGTGCTCAGTTTTCCAATCACACACTCCTTTATTCCTTATTATATACATACTGCTTGAGAAGCAATTGAGGGCAACTGGGAAAATGCTGTGTGAGATGCAGAGGAAGTCTGAACCACCAGGAATTAAAATGCTAAGCTGCACAATGTACGAGTCACATAACCAGGAAGTTATTATTTTAATCAATTCTTTAAAGTGTCCCAGAACTGAAGGAGAAAGTTAATGTAAGAGTAATAAAAGAAGCCTCTCGAAACCATTATTGGGGGTGAAACAAAACATGATTCACCGTGGTGGAACTGGGTTTGTAGAGAGTCTTAAATATTGATCATATCATGGTGGCTCCTGCACAAAGGACAGGAGATGGGATGAGATCCCACTGAAGAATTTATTAATGAAGTATTGCCACTGCTGAAAAGAGCTTTGAGTTCAAATTCTGTGTTAAGTTTTCAGAAGAAAAGTCATTATAGATGAGAACAAACCACTAAAATCTCCCTGCAGAGTTGAAGTTTATGTAACTGTGAACCTTGTGTGGGTTGGTGGCAGGTGTGGTAAATAATTCCAAAGGAAAAGGAGGGATTGGTGTTGGATTTGGTCTGATTATCAGTACAAATATTCTGTTCTATTGCAAACACAGATATCGGGTGTCCCTCAGGCCCACCACAATCCCCCCTACATGTCTGATTTGAGGGCAAGAATTTGCTAAATATCAGAATTTTACAGGTAGGAAATGTGTTTGGGAAGCCCTGATTTAGTCCTCCTACATTCCTGCCACTCCAGCAGCTGAGTTTGATGTTGGACTGGACCAGGAAGATACAAAATTCACCCTGGAGCATCTTAGGGAAGGGAAGAGCAATGTGAGCCAACAGTGGCAGGTTGGCCCTGCAGAGCAGATGGTCTTTGAGGTGGCCCTAAGTCGTGCTTCCAGTCTCACCAGTGAGCAAAACCAGGAGCTTCTTGAAAGGAGAGGTTCTTGGGGTGGGGTGGGAAAAATCACAGGAAAAGGAAATAAAAATTTAAAAATCCCTGCTGTGGCTTTGGCAGGCAACAAGGAAAACCAAACTGGATGAAGGAAAACTTTTGTCAAAAGCATTTTCTGCACAAAACCATGGTTTTAACCAAACCATGGGATGGTCCAAATGACGTGCCCCCTGCTCTCTTACAAAATAGTGATGGTCTTGATGAAATGTTATTCAAAGAAATTAAGAGTGATACATTTTAAATTTCAGAGCAGCTTTTTCCTTAGAACATTTGTATAAAAAAAGGATAAAACAGTCAACCCTGAGACACTCCTTGTCCATTGAAACAAAATACTTTGCCTGACTAAATTGAAATTTTGCTCTGAAATATTTTGAGTTCTGTCACTGTTGATATTTTGTATTTTTTCCCTGATCCCAGATTACAGTTGTTTTGTTTAACTTACATGTTTTACCTTATAAAAAGTTCATTACTATCTATTCAGTAACAGATTTAGTCCAGCTTAGCTGAGGCACTGCACAGCATCAGCATGCACAGAGGGTTCTTGAATTTGCCTTTTTACTTCAACTCTTGCTCAGACCATTCAACACAGCAGCTTCAAAACGTGCATTTCTGATAGATGCACAATGGGACTGAGAGGCCACCAGGGATCAGTTTAATGTGGTTTTTAGAAGAAGGATGGGCTGAGGGCTTCAGTGGTGCTGTGGCAGAGCTGCATCACATCTGCAGGTGGTGTAATTTAGGATTGAAGGTTCATGCACAGCTGTTAGCAGCTGGATTTAGTTGCATTTTCTGTGGGATTTCCTCCTTCCCTCTCCTGCAGCTCAGCATTACTGCTCTCTCTCTCTCCCCAGCCAAGTCACTGTATGCCCAGGCTTGCTCAAGCACGTAATGTGCAGCAGCAATGTCAGACTTGTGCCATCACCTGTGATCAGTCACAGCCCTTCCAAAGGGGCTGCAGCTCCGCTGAAACTGGGTTGGAGAGCACATGTGGTGCCAACACCTTCTGTGCATTTAATAAGGGATTCTCTGAGCTTGAAAAGCACCTTCAAATCAAGGATTTTCAACAAGCTCCTCCTCGCTGTGTCCGTTGATTCCTTTGTGCAAAAGGAACTTTCGTGTAATTCATGCCTATTCCAGAGAAAAAGCACACCCAACATCAATCCTTCCTCAGGATTTTGAGGCATCTTCTGCTTATTTCTTGAGTCAGTGTTTCTGTGGTAGGTTGAGATGTGGTTATCCATGGCAGAGCCCAGACTCTCAAAGCCTCGAGGGGAAGGTGACTGGCATCAAAGTAGGTCTGCCAGGACCTCGTGCAACCCCTGGGCAACTCGTTGTGCACCCATGCTTTAACAGGAAGCTTTCTTTGTTCCAAGATTTACATTTTGTTTTCTGCAGCAGGCTTCGTTTCTGCTTGAAGAATTCTTCTTCTCTGTGGTTAAAAAGTCTCTTTGTGCTTGCTGCTGGCTGTGCAATGCCCGGTGAATGAGTTTTGATAATTTCTGTTGGGATTAATTAATTAATTGCAAATGTCTTCAGGCTAAATTGTGAGTTTGCATGTCAGGATGCTGTACATAATCAACAAAATCACTCAGGGGCTTGACATTATGGAGGTTACATGGAGATTGTGAGAAGAGCATGTTCATTGCACATCAGTCAAAACTTTCTATATGTTATTTATAGAATAGTTTCT
The DNA here is from genome assembly GCA_018697195.1 of Certhia americana. NCBI lineage: Eukaryota > Metazoa > Chordata > Aves > Passeriformes > Certhiidae > Certhia > Certhia americana. The sequence continues at coordinate 10,692,749 of CM031874.1, read as the reverse complement.
CTTTTATGAATTCTCAGAGTCAGAAGCAGAGATTTAAGATGAAATGTAAGGATAATAACAGAAGCAGGGAGATAATTCCACTGATTGATCTTATTTGATGAGGTTGCAAAATGTTTGAATAGGATGAGTTACAGTTTTAATGGGAAGCAGGACTGGAATAAATAAATGAAGATCCATAATAACATTTCAGGTTATTCATTATTATTATTATTTCAGATGGAACAATGCTCTCCCAAATGAACGAGCACTAATGAAGCATTGTATGAATTTCTAGAGACTGGCTACACCAGCCAAGTGAAGGGCACAGGATGCATTATAAAGTCAGAGAAAGATCTTTAATTTGGATGTTATCACCACCAGCTGACCCATGAGAATAAACAGTGCATGAGGCACTCAAAAAACATTTCTCAAATCTATAAACCTGAACATTTTGGCTTCTGTCCTGATCCTAGATTATTGTGTTGTGCTTTTCTTTTTTTTTTTTTTTTAATTTTAATTTAACTGACATCCTCCCTTATAAAAAGCCTATTCAGAAGCTGCAGAGTCCAGCAAACCCAGCTACACAAAGGCTTTATGGTTTATAATGAAACAGGAGGCAGATTTTCCAAATGTTTTATATCTGTACTTTGAAATCATCAGTTTAAATCCCTTTGGCAAGGAGAGCATTGCTGCTTCTGCTGAATTCGCCACTTTTCATGCACTTAGTAAAGTGATTTTGTTGGTTCAAGTAAATCTTAAGATTTTGATCCATAGTACATGGAATTTTTTGCATTTTTTTTTCCTATTAGTGAGTGAAACTCATTGGTCTTAAGTCTGCAACAGTTGTAGACCCAGTATGTTCCCAGTCAGTGACCAGTTTTTCCCTGCAGGGCCTGGGAATACCCAGGCTGGCTGCCTTGCCCTGATTTATTCTGAGTGTTCATCAAAGCAGATTCTGAACTTCCACTTTGAATGCCCAACAACACAGCCTAAGACTTTGCAGGCTTTGTGTTATTTACATTTCTGCCTGGATATTTTGGTTGCATAATCAGGTGCACATGGGAATCTGGCATGCAGCAAAATGCTCTAAGCATGCGTGAAAACGCAGCATCCGCTTGGCGAGGCTGGACAGTGTTTAAAGGTGAACTTTGCTGTCAACATTTAGGGTTTTTAAGGATGTTGCTGTAATAACAGCAAAAGCAAAACTCTGCCTGGTTGAGTTGAAAACGGTGCTCCTAGAAAAAGTAGCTTTGTCTTGGCTTTTGATAACCAGATTGTGTTAAAAAGGGATGTAAAATAGCAATGTGAAAGTGGGTTTTATTCAGCTTGTGGATGTTCTTTCCTCCCAAGCACCTGACTGTCTGAAGCATTATGGATTGCTGGGAAAAATGCAACTGTGTGTGGTGCTCACTAGAATTGACCAGTTGGACCTGCATTTATTTGATTTTTTATTTGCAATTATGCCTGTGGAAATTAGACTGTGTACTGTGAGTGTGTTGGAGCATATATTTCACTAACTCAAAAGAAGTTTATGTAAATAGATGCCATAGTAAAATCTGCTGTTCAAATCCAGCATAGAGACAACATTCCTGGATAATCTCCAGAGATGTTAGAGCTCCAGAATGCAGCAGCACAGCTTGATATCTCCCTTTTAGCTCTCTAGAACTTGCTTTTCAAGAACCAGGGCTTGGACCAGCAGAAATGGAAGGAGCTGCTCCTCAGCTCTTGAGATATAAAAGGGCTGGAGGAGCACGAGGAATTCCCAGGAATGGGAGGATGCTTCCAACCCAAATAATGCATAAGGTGGCCAGAAAGCTTGTGTTATTCATTGTCTGTGGGATAAACATCCCTAGAGCATCCTTTGAAATCACTGTCATCCTGATAAACACTGATTCCCAGTCGATTTTTAGGACTGTGCTCTGCTTCTTTGCTGGCTTAGAGTTTTGGGAGGATACACTTTAATTATTCCTGATTTTTCACGTTTTTATTTGGCCCACAGAACCATGGAGGAGTTGAAAGGTATCCTGCCTCTTGTTAGTCCAGATCTGGATCACACTCATGGCTGGGCCCTCACTCTTTAATCAATTCCTCTTTGCAAAATCCCATCCTCAGAGTCTTCCAAAGGGTGGGTTGTTTTTTTGTTGTTTGTTTTGTTTTGCTGGTTTGGGTTGTTTTTTTCTTTATTTATTGTTGGGCTTCATCTGGTACAAAGGTTTAAACTACAGAAGTAATTTAAAATATCATGGCATTTCCTTTCTTAATTAGTCCCAACTGTTTTCCTTGGTAGTACAGAAAGTATCAGTATTTGATGAGGACGTTTTGCCTTCCTCACTGGGGCAGTGGATTCTTCCTGCCGAGTCTGTAAACAGCAGACAAGTCCCAGAGTTCAGCCTTCATGTTCTGGTTTTCATTAAGCCCAGACTAGAGGAGCACCCAGCTGTGTCTTCCTGTAAGGTCTGTCAGTCTTCCAAACCTTGTTAACATGCTAATATAAAAGGAAATAGGGCTGACTTCAAGGAATTTACAACTAGTCTTAAACTTCAAAGAGTAGAGTTACATCTCTTCAATACAACAACAACAAAAATCCTATAATAAAAGTTCTGTTAGCCCACGAGAACAGATCTGAGTGCATTGAACACTTCAGCCATAGTGCAGGATGCCACATTTTTTTGGTTGCAAGTTGCAACACAAAGCCTCCTGCAGTTGTGCAACTTCGTTCATAGCTGGTAGGTTTGATCAGAGACATGATAAATTGCTGTCCAGCCCACAATTAGGATACCAGGCATGAAGTTGTCAATCTCTCCTTCCCTGAACCTGTTTCCCATGTAAATGTTTGCAGGGGGATGGTGGATCGGGTTTGTACAGTAGGCAGCATGCTCAGGTGGCAGGAATTGGAAGGACTCCTATGACTTCGAGGGGAATTACTGAACATCTGAGCAGCTGGCCCAGGCTGAGGAAACAGCTGCAGTGTCTTCTGGAGGCGTTCAGACAAGGTGGGACACATTCTGTGGATGTTCATGGAAAAAGAGAGCACTGCTGTGTGGAATCCTGAGGGAGGGACCTCCTCCAACTGGGGGAATCACTCAGTGCTCTCACTCTGGGCTGGCCACTGCATCTGCAGGAGGGTTTACAGAAATGGGGCACACAGTGATGCTTCCCCAGTGACTTGAGGATCAGGGACTTCCTGAATTAGGATCAATTTCATTTTTATCAAGGAGCAAGCCATGATTTTTTTTTATTCCCCCTCCTCATTTTCTTACTACATCTTGTCAGAGTCCAGAACACTCCTCTGATTATCCTGGATGATTTCACACCTGGACAGGGGGTTGAGAGACCTTGGCAAGGAGTCAAAAACTCCTGTGCCTTCGATTTTGGCTCTTGGGAGAAATTACCAACTTTGGGTGAGGATTTACAGACCATGAGAGTTCAAGTAGAGTGATAGTTAGTTAGTCACAGGGTGAAAAATAGATTTATGGGGTTTTTAGACTGGTAAGCAGAAGAAGAAAAAATGGGGGTTCCACATGGCTTTAAGGCTTCTTCTTCCTTATCTGCTCCATTTTCTGTCATGATGGTGACATCTTTGGTTGGTTTAGAGTCTGACTTCCTGACATGAAAGATAGGCACTGGGAATCTTTTGTAAACAAAGTAGGTGTAATTTTTAGTATGAAGATTCTCGTCACCTTCAGAGTGGTGTTATTTGCTGTGAACTGACCTGCTGCATGGATCTCTGTGGGTCAGGGAAAAGAATGTATAGATAAGAAGGAATAAACAACCTTGAAAAAGCAGAAGAGATGGCTCTCGACCTTTTCTTCAATCTCAGTGCTGGGGAAAAAAGAGTTTTGCATTCTCAGGAACCACAAAAACACACAAAAACCCAAGACATCTCTTCTTCAGTTAAATGGATAAAATGAAAGATTTGCTGAAAACTCCTCTTTCCTCCCTTGGAGGGCTCTCTGCTCCTGGTGAAGCCTATAGGATATTGCAGGTCTTGCAGGAGCAAGGTAAGATGAGGTTCTGTATCCTTGAGGTTCTCAGAAGGGAACATTTCATCAGTGGTGAGATTAAATTGCTGCTTTTATCACCTGTGGGTCAGATCTCTGACAAAGGATAAACACCTTAAATGTTCAATAATGTACCATTATTTTGATGTTGAAGAAGATTTCCATTATAATTCTCCTGGAGAAAGCTGAAGAATTTGGATACATAGGAGTAAAGCTTGTTGCACAGCTGAGATAATTATATATTGAATGGCTTTGGCATAGACCCTGAGCAATGTGTCAGATGACACATTCCTGAGTCATTTCAGGAGATTTCTTCATGGGGTAATATTTTCAATCAAGATTGAACTCTTTGTGTCAAAGAACTATAAGAATTTGTGCCTATTCACTTGACCTCAAAATTGGTTGCTTTGGTCACCCAGAAATACTAAAAGCAACTCAATGCGGGGATTAAAAAATTTTTTTAAAAAAAGCAAAGTAGCATATTAAACTCTGCTGTTATTCACACTGTTCCTTCTCTGACAGCTTGTTAAAAATGTTGGGGGAATAGGTGCTGCTGTTATACTTTCGTTATTTGGTGCTAATTAGAACAAACTTCCAGAGAATCAAGAGTGGTTTTTAAAGGGAGCTGATAGTTTAATAGGCATTAATTGAAAATACAGCCCCCAGTGGTGTAGGAGGCCACAGGGAGCAATGGCACACATTTAGATTCACTTACCTGTGAGTTTTGTGCTCTTTGCAAAGGGAGTTGTGACTGCATCCACACTGGGAAAGCACAGGCAGGGAGATTGAAGACCTCGATGGCTGGGCTGGAACCAGAACCAAGCAGAGTCATGCCCAGGTGACATTTTCCAGCTTCAACTCACCTTGGAAAATGCAGAGATGTGGATGGCAACAGGTTGTGTATCAACCCTGCTGCTGTGTCCAGAAACAGGGTTTGCAAAGCAAAAACAACTGGTCAAATATCCCATAAACTAATTTTTACAGTTATTTCCCTTGTGTGTTTACTCCTGGCTGCAGTTTCTATCCTCAGCTCACCTGGGAGTTCTCCCATGTGTTGGAATTTCTGTTCTTTCTGCTGGCTCGTGTTGGTCTTATCAAGGGTCACTGGAAAATAACCCCAACCAAAACACAAATAAAAGAATTCTTATGTAAAGAAACAAACTGCCCCACAAAGCCTTTGTTTCTTTGACAGCAAAGCTGGGCGTTTAGGCAGCGATGTGCCATCTTTTTTTCAATGTTCTTGAAAATCCCATTTTAAGAGGAAAAAAATGATAGGAAAGGCAGCATCAGTCTTGTTAAATTCCTGGGGATGGAGCTGAACTTGATATGGTGTGTATCTATTGCCTTCTGCCAAAAGCACCTCAATTTTGTCAGAGAAAAATGGCAGGAGACACTGTGCCATAAGCTGATAAGGTCATATTAAATCAGCTGTCCATTGAGTCTCACATGTTTTATATATAGACATCCCCTGAGGGGGTTGTGTTCAGACCCTGGGACAGCCAGCACATAGGTGATGGCTGACAAGCACAGAAAATCAGCTAAAAGGAAAACACACTTTTTTCTTTTTTTTTTTCTTTTTCTTTTTTCTTTTTTTTTTTTTTTTTTTTTGGGGGGGGGTGGTGGAAAGTGTGCAAATTAAACAAGAAACTCAAGATGACATCATTTAGAATGACGATTATGTGGCATTACAAACATTTGTAGCTGCAACAGAGAACTTTGCAGTAAAGCCTTTCAGGTGAGGGATCCAGAGCCCAGCTGAGGCACTGCAACAAGAGAGGGATTTGGGAACAGCCCCCTTCCCTGCAGGAGTGGTAATGAGCAGCAGCAGCAAAACAGCGAATTAATGTTAAAAAGGAAATCAAGTTCCACAGTAAAGTTATTAAAATTATCATAGAATTTGCTTTGGAAAAAAAAAAAAAAATGTTGCTTAATATAGCCTTAAGAATCTGGCACATTCTCGATGATGTTAATCCATCTGCTGACATTTCATCTTCCTCTTATTGGTTTTGTTTCCAGTTTTTTGATACCTCCAGCATTTTAGATGTTATGTTATTGAAGTCGTGGGTCTTGTAGAAAACAAATTACTCCATAGATTTAATTGCACCCATCTCACTCTTTATCTTGTTGAGGTGAACTTCTTATCTGCATTTCATTGTAGAAAAAAAAAAAAAAAGGCTGTGATAGGAAACAAACATATAAAAAGGGAGCAGGAGTTGATCATCTCTTGCCGTTTTCCCAAGAGCAAAATTAACAAGATAAGCTGTTATTGCCTGTCAGGTATTATCTAAAGCCCAAATGTTCTGGGCCCTGAGTAGACCTGAGGAAACCTTGTGCTTTTATGGCAAAATATAAAAAAAAAGAAATATTCCTATTTGTATTATTTAGAGAGTTAAGTTTAAGATCTTTTTCTCTCTGGGAAACTCCCTTGGTGGAGAAGGATGGAATTAGAGGGCACTTGGTGCATTTATCGTGCTGAAATGTGGAGCTAAAGAAGGAATACATTTGAACTGATCATCTAAAATTCCAGTTTCACTCTCGTGGCTTCAAATGTTGACAGAAAGCATCTTGGTTTTTCAGACTGATCCCTCTTCCCCTTACTGTCACCTCTGTGCTAGAATTCATAGAGAATTTCCAGATCTGTTTCACTGGTGCAATAGTTTCAGTGTTGTGGGTTTGTGGTTTTTTGATGCTTTTGGGTCAGTTTTTTTTTTTTGTAGCTGCTGCATTGTTTTAGAATAATTCAAGCAGATGAATGGCCTGTGTTGTACCCATTTCTCAAGGTGTTCCAGATTCCCTCTTTAAACAAGCATGTGCTTGTGTGCAGTTATGCTCGTGGAGCTTTGTGGTTGCTGTCTATAAGTTGATTATGAATATATGGATTCACTGCTGGAATTAGCGGAGTGTGTGGATCAGGGAAGTCAAGGCAGGAGGGGAATCTGTGGGGAAAACCCAATTGAGTGGCTTACCTGAGACTTCTGAAGTAAGTTCCTTAATTTCTTTGTGCTTTCTCTTTTGCTGCAAGGTTTTTCTTTGTTTGTACGTGTTTAATTAGTATCTCAAAAGCATATGCAAACGAGCTGTCTGGCTAAAGATTTTGGAGCACACGGGAGTGGATGAAAGTGGTTTGGGAATACAAAGGAGCACCTACAGGGAAAACGTGCTTCTACCTCCTGTCCCTTGCTTGCCAACAAGCCAAACTCCAACCTGGCTCTGCTGAAGCCAAATCTAAAACTTTTTGTGGCCAGGCTTTCACCTCAGGTTAAAGTAGATATTTGACAAGAGTCCAACTCTTCAGTTGGTTGTAGAGTGTCCCACAAAGATTGCTGAGCTGCTTGGTGGGATGTGTCCACAGCCTAAATTACACTGTGGGATGATTCCCAGCAGTAGGATGGCCAGGAGGCACTGCTAAATCTGGCCCTAAGGAAAACTTGACACTCTGTATGTTCCACATAGGTTCTCCCACTCCCTTACTGTCAGAAAATGCTGAATTAGAAAGCTGTTAGATGATCCAGCTTTGTTAGAGAAACATATTCAAATAATGGGGAATTCAGGGATTTATTCACCAGATGATAGTGGTGAATCAATGACCATTCATCAATGGTGTCTGTTTTCTGGGCATGAATTGTAATTGACTTTATTATGAAGTTCTCAATGTATTCGTTATTTGAGCTGATTTCCTGATTCATTCTTTGTCAGTGGATTGGCTGCCAGCACTTCATTGTGGGTTTCCAACATTTAAAATTTCAGCTCTTTGTAATGGGTATCCAAGTCACATGGCATTCTTCTCTTTCCTGGTTGGAAAAGGGCTTGATGCAAATACTAAAAATGAACGTGAATCTAAAATTCACTCTTTAAACCACCTTTAAAGTACATTATTTTTAGGCAAAACTTGTCTCAGTGCAACAATCTCAAAACCTGTTCCTTCTCCTTGTCCTGATCAAGAAACATACCACAGTCTTGAGTGACACGCAGGTTTTTACTCTGGTATTTGCACAGATTGATGTGTAGGAGCTCACTTGAAGAATCAGGTTGGAAAACGACTTGAATGCAGTGAAACAGAATATTCACAGGCTTATTTGCAGCTTTCTCTCACTTCTAATAATAAGTGTAAGTGTGGATCACTTGAGCTGTCTCGCTGTTCCCAGCTCTCTGCAAGTTCTTCAGGGATTTATTTCTCTCTAGGTCTGTTGGAAAACAGGAGACTCTCAGGCTGAATTCACCTTGCACACGTACAGTGTTGATTTCTTATCACATAATCAAGTTGTGACCCAAGACCAAATGCAACCCGCACTCCAGTTATTTGACCCTCTGGAGTTCTGCCTGCCTCTGAGAAACACAGTTCTGTGGTGTGGAAGCACTAGATGTTCCCAGGGTATTCTCTTTTCCTCAGGTTTCTCTTCTCTTTGCTGTAGATTTATCACAGGGAGAATTTCTAGGCATAAAACATGTGATGGAAAAGTGAAATAGAAGTTGACCTCTTTGGTGTTTGTATCAGCATCCTGAGATGTGAGTTCATCCTAATTTTCCTACCCCTTCCTTCATGGGCTGATCAGCTGCTAAGTTTGTGTGTTCATGAGGAAGACCTTGGAATCTGAAACACTTCAGGATAAATTGCTATATTCCCCCAGTCTTTCATTCCTCCATTTATGGGTCAGGAATCACATGGAATGGTATTTTTGTGAAGTAGGATGCATAAAGCTTTGCCTAACTCTTGATTTTGGCATTAAAATTGAAATGCAACGAACCCTTAATAGAATTAAAGAGCTGGCAATGCTTTTCTGCTGTATATGTGTGATTGCCAGTTGAATTGGATGCAGAGTTTTGATATTCAGAGCCATAAAACCAGTAGTTTGAGCATTTCCAACTCCAATTAGTGTCAAGTTGACTAAAGGAAGCAAGTTCCTGCATCTGTGTCTCACCATCCTGTCAGGGTCATGGTACTTTGGGAAAATGAAGCAGAGAACAGGCTGAGGCTCTGAAGATGATTGTGATGATGGTTCTGTGAAGCACAATATTAATGCTCTGGGAATTACCCATTCATGTTAATTCTGGGATCTCCTGTCCCATTGGTGATTTGTGGAATGTCAGCATATCCTGGGAGGCAGGAATTAACCCCGTGTCCAGAGAGAGTGATGACTAAATATAGCAAAGCTTTTGTGTGTGCACCTCAGGAGGAGTCGCTCACTGACCATTTTCATTAACAGACAAAATTTTTCCATCAACAAGAGTAAGCCAAGCAAGTTTTGATTAGAAAAGTTATCGGAGGATGAAAATAATAATTTAGAATATATGTTCATGATGGTTTCCTTGACATATCAGAACAATCATTGCTGTTTTTTTCTTGGTATTCAAAATGTTGGAGAAGAAAGGAAGAAGTGAGGAGACAAAGCCTCTCAGAAGGGTTTCACACTTTAAGTATAGATATTATTATCAATCTCAATTTTCAGAGGTGCTCTTCAACCCTTGTTTCTGAGGAACACAGGATTAGAGCCTATCTCCAGTAATTTCCATCCCTAATAATGATTTATTTGTTTCATATACAGATAGTGTGAGGGTTCAGGGAGATTTAAAATTCCCTCCTGTACAAGCTCTCACTGTTATGATGAAAGTTTCAGTTTCAGAGTAGTCCCAGGTGCAGAATCCTCTCTCCTTCTAAGATTTTCTTCTCTTCCTACTCTAACTGGTCCTACTTGTCTTAGTGTAAATATTCAACTGAACTCTTTCTATAAATGAAGGAAAGAAATCAATGACAAAGCTCTCTCAGCACCTTTTTTTTCTTTTTTTTTTCTTTTTTTTTTTTTTTTTTTTTTTTTTGTTAATAACAATATGGTTAATTATCTTTAAGATCTGCTGAACAATTAAAGACATTCCCATAAACAGCCCAGACACTCCTCCAGCCCCCATGCATTAACAGCATTGTGCAGCACCTTATGTCAGCAACACAGCCCCCAAAAATGTGCAGCTTGGCCCAACAGACCAGTTGGTAATAATCCTACATTCCTCTTCTTTCTGAAAATGGCCTTCTGAGCAATTTCAGAGAGCAGCTCATTTGTTCAAACAGCTTCTGAAGTGGCTCTCAGAGAGGAGAAAATCTTTACGTTTGCTAGATAATGCAAGGACTGACTCAAGCAGCCCTGTCCACTTTGCAGATTGAGGCATAAAAGGACTTTTTCTTCAAGTTCCAGCAGTGAGCTGGTGGCAGAGGAGGGAGGGAAGCCCAGGTGCAGGTCTGGGAGCTGTGTGCTCCTGCCTCCAGTCTCTCCTGGGTGCTCCAACTGTGCTTGGCTTCAGCCAGGAAATGTCAGCCCTACGAGGCCACATTTTATAATATATATAGAAAGTGTGGATATTTATATGTATAACTTAAAAGGTAGGTGGATTTTTTTTTTCCATGTTAAATTTATAGGCAATTTACATAACTAATTTGTAAGCCAAAGTGTAAATGATGCTCAGCTGAAGTGACCATTTTGACAAGCAAGTGCAAACATTGTCAGAACATTGGCAGATCTGCTTTGGACAAGACTGAGCTTGACAGCTTTTTCTGTGTTCATCTGGATTTTCCGAGGGGGGCAGCAAGGGGGGGACTGTGTTTTGTTTTCTTTTAAGAGCTACTTAAGATTACAGCATTATAATGGTCTGGTTTTTTAAATTTTCCATCAAGTGATGTCATTTAAGATACTAAAAAAGCTGGCATGAAAATCATAAAGCTGTGGGGGTTTTTTTCTGCGCTTTTTGTGCCCAATACTGTTTAAACAAAACTATTGTGAAATGTGGAATGCTCTCAACCATTTGACATAATAATTCAGCTCTGGTTAAAGATGAAGACTTAAAGAAAGCTGCAAGGCTCCTTGCACCAATGTTAGATAGGGATTACAGGCATTGGGAGTGGGGAGATCAACATTTTAAAGTCCCAGAACTATGCAAGGTAATTTTGTTTTGTTTGGGTTTTTTTTAAATCTTAGAATATTAAGATTGAGGATTTGAATGGCTTTATATTTTGGAAATTTTAAAAACCTTCAACTTGACATAAAGCCCATGGAAAACTCATGGTGCTGTTAATTTTTTAGTTTTTATTTTAGACCAGTGGAGCAGTTTCTTTGTTTCCATCCTTCTCACATATCACTCAGTTTGGACAAAGACTCTTCCTGTCTTTAGCTCTCATCATGGTGGGAATCTCTCCTGCAGCTTTGCAGTGAACTCTGGCAATTTGGGCTTTCACAAGGTGTGCCCCAGCACAGGCCAGTTTACACTGACATAAAAGAAACATCAGAAGAAAACCTTTTTTTTTTTCTGTCTGAAAAAAAAAAAAAAAGTTTTTAAATCGAATACAAGTTAGTTTGGGACATTTAGTGGCAAAGTAGAAAGTTGGGGTTATCCAGGGTTAGAAAAACATGGTTTTCCCACTCTTGCCTTGCCCAACTAGTGTGATGTCTCTAGGTCTAGTGGCTTTGTAATTCCAAAATGTACAAAAGGACAGATTACAATTTTGCCTCTGGACCATTATTTATCATTGCTCTTCTTAATGATCTGCATCTGCTTTAATAAAAAGAATATTTAAGAAACCATAAAGAAAGCTAACCCAATTCTCTTTTAATGCAGCATGTAATTAAATCTTTATTGAGATTTGAGAGCTGTGCAACCACAAAAGAAAAGGAAACAAAACAAAAAACAAGGAGTGATCGTGTCTTTATATCCAGACACATATTGGGAAAAATCTGTGCAAGAAAACTTTCTGTATAAGGGCAGGTAAAAGGTTGTGATTATTCCATAAGCCTGTCCTGCATGTATTAGGATTGGATGTGGCAGGATTATGGAAGGGGATAGTTCCCTTATAGACAGTGAAATTTCTCTGTCATGTACCTAAACCCCCGTGCCTGTAGATATACAGCAAATATCCCAGCTGGAGGAGCTTCCCAGCTCATCCTTGGTGGTGCTTTTTGGGGATGGCCAAGCTGTGGTTCAGGCTGTGGCTGGAGCACGGGAGCAGCCTCAGCTCCATCTCCCTCCAACTCTCCACCAGCATTCCTGCCCTGTGGAAATCCTAGCAAGTGCTTCCTGCTCAGAAAGCCCAGATTTCCCATTTTAGCACCAGCTTTTGCTGGAATGCACACATGGATGTGCCCTATCAATTAACCCCCACTTATAATGTGTAAAATCTCACTACTGGCTCTGCTGATTTGTACCCAGCAATGGGGATTATTAATCCTCTTCACACTGAATAAGGTGCCCAGAACTGAAAAATCATTAGTTTTGTCACAGAGGTGTTATAGATGATAAATATTTTTGATAATGGATCTGTGTTTTACTACATAGAGACAAGCTCATGTTTTCAGTAAAAAATTTTTTACAGTTATGAAGCTTGTAGATCAGAAATCTTCTCTTTTACTGCCCTAAGAGTTCACTGAGAAATGGGAGAAACCCCCCTCTCCAGAATACAAGTTATCTTGTATTTTTACTAACATATATAATTACTGATGTGGGTGTTCCCACATCTTAGAATGAAAAAAGTGCTTGCCAAGATTGAAAAACCATAGTAAGCAATATAAATGATTTCTCTCACACACCAGCGTTTCTTGCTGAGACAAGTGAACTGGAACTGTGTTTAAAACCATATAATTATACTCCTATATATCATTTATTAAATCAGATTTCCCCCACCCTCTTTTCTTTCAAGTCACTTCTGAAAAACCTTGTATTCCAAGAGGTCTGAGAGCTGGGGTCCTCCCCTGGAAAAGCACTTTCTTCAAAATGAAACCCAATGAAAAGTGTCAGCAGCACATCTGGGGCCATGTGATGCCTTGTCCCTGTGCCACCATTGCTGCTTGCTTTGATCTTTGCCATGGATTTGGTGTCACTGAGGTCTGCTTGGCCCAGATACAAGGTGGTGTAGCCAGGGCACCTACCCTGGTCATCCATGGAGCTTTCTGACCATCCAGCCTGGTTTCCTTCATGGCACAGGCCATGAAATTCCTCCTCTCCATTCCTCACTCATGCCCAGAACTGCCTGTGCAGGTAATCCACGGGCTGTAGAAAGCTGCTTGTGGATTTCCTTATTTCACACTCATTTCTATGCTGTTTAAAATACAAAGAAGCTGACCCAGTGTTTTCACACCCCTGCAATAGGAGGACTATTAAATGATTTTTCCAGAGCACACAGATTGTGTATGCAAAGGTCCAGTACGCAAATCCTGACTTGTTTATGCCTCAGGTTGTGCATACAAAAAGCTGTTTAACTTGGAGCCAATATCTCTCTCTTTCCAGCACCCACACCTCCCTCAACCCACCTCCTCCAAGAGAGCCTGGGGAAAAGACTTTATAGCACACTCCAAAGGGCTGGGGAGAGCAGCAAGGCTGTGTTGGACAAAGGGACCATCTGAATATGAATTGGTGCCTTTGCCATTCTAATCCAAGGAGATGTTCCAGCTGTTGGTTTATGAGCAGGGTCCTGCCTGGGGAAGCATTACTTTGTGTCAGGGGATATGAGGACTGTTGCTGTTGAATTTGTGGGGTAGGTGGTGCCACTCAGAACTTTCCTCAGTTCATCCTGTAAATTGCTAATTAAGATGTGGTGGCACCTTCTGGAGTTTCACTCTGTAGCTTGAGTTTAAGGGTTTCTCAGAACTGTTGCTGCATTCTGAGGCCCTTGCACAGCAGATCACAGAGTCTGGACAGGTTTTTTTCAGGTTTAAATGTTCATTCACATGAGCAAGAGTTGCAGTTTTATTGTAGTCATTTTTTCCTTTGGTCATTCTATTACTATGTCACTGAAAAAGGAAAGTTTGATATTACTGGTTTGATACATCAAGGGAAGAAATTCTTTTACCACTCACAACATGTACACATGATGAAGGTGCATTAGATTTCAGTCTAAATTTCCCCATCAATCTTCTCTTTTTCTGTTGTTTGTCCTCTTCCACTTATCCTTGTCTTCTGACCTAGGGAGGTTGTGTTTTGTTTGGAGGGGTTGTATCACTCTTTGCTTTTATTCCTCTTCTGTTCAGTCCTTTTGAAATCTTGTCAAGCAATGCTCCAGTTCTGCTTTTGAACTCTTTGGTCTTCCAGGGTGAGAACAGAGCTCCAGTTCCATGTGGTGCTGTTGTCTCCAAGATTCCTAAGTTCCAACTCATGTATTTAAGGAGATGGGGTTTTGTTTTGGGTTTTTTTTCTTGGGGCTTAATTAATTTATTTAACAGTTGTCTTCTTTTGTGCTAGCCAATTTACCATGTATTTGCAAAATACATTTACCATGCTTTTACAAAATATAATATGAAATAGAATAAACCACCTTTTTTTGATGGACCATGCTGAGAAGTATGAGAGTTATTTATGCTGATTGTCACTTAGTGACTACTTGAAAACTCTGATACTCAGGGCTATCCTGGTTAAGGAAATATTAATTCTCATTAAAAAAAGGTACAAACCATACAAAATGAACCTGGCCATAAGGAAAACAAACATGCACTGGGTGTTCTGCTCATGACCTACCATGAGCAGAAATCTGCTGAACTTACAGCAATGTTTGTCATAGGAAAACTTATAACATATTGTCCTTTTATTGCGTTTTATGCATTTTATTAGCTTGCAAATTTAATTAGGAAGCCAATTGGCACCCAGTACGCAGTGACGGAAGCAGCACCACCTATTCTTGTGGCAGCTTTGGTTGGGCTTTATGGGTGGTCTTTGTTCCTACAGGCTTGTATGAATACCACATATTAGCTGAGCTGGTTTCCCCCTTGATGTCTGTGTTGTATTGTACACATGTTGTCACTGTTTGACACTTAAACAATCCAGATTCTTACCCAGCCCATATTTAGTGCCATAATAAACTTCTGAACATATGTTTTTGAGAGCAACAGTAACATCCATCACCCCCAACGTGACAGATAAATAAGCACTACTGGAGAGTGTCCACATCTTCAGAGGGCAGAGCTGGACTGCAAGGTGTGTGCCAAGGGGATGTGGTCATCTGCCTTGTCCTCACTGAGCTTTTTTCCTTCTTGTTTCAGTAAAACAAAACAGTTTCTGAAGAATTCGCCCTGTCCATGTGAAAAGCACGTTGTTCCAAAACTCTTCTAGGGAAACGTTTCCTGTTTGGGGCTTTGGCTTGACACACAGTAGATGTGAGGCATAAAGCATTCCTCTTCCCTCTTCATCTCAATCCTTCTGTCTTGCAGTGAGGAGCTCTGTGGAGGCCTGCTCTGGAGCCCTGGCAGATGTGATGGGGATGTTCGAGCCCTTCCTGCTCCCGTGAGTTTCCTCTTGTTTGTGCAAAATTCCTCTGTTTGAGTGCTTCTGGTCCAACAGACATGGAGGGCTCTTCATGGGGGTTGTTTCATTGGTTTTGGTTGTTGCTGTTGTTTGGGATTTGGGGGTTTTTTTTGAGGTGGTTTTTGTAGAACAGAAGAGGGAATCACACACGAGGAGCTTCAGGATTTGTGCCTTGTGCTCTCTGAGCAAGACCAGAGGCTGACAAAGACTAATGGCAGCACGAAAGGTTTAAAGTGTGGTCATGTCTTGTCTTAGCTGGGTAAACACATTCAATGAGAGCTTTGTCTGAACAAGGACAGAGAAGTTGAGCCTTGAACAAGGAAATAATTTATGTAAGTTTTAATGAATATTTAATGTGGAATGTTAATTATAAAAAAGAGGGTATGTATTTTGATGTCGTGCCTTTAAGTGTCAGATCGTGCAGTGTCTCCCTGGCCTGAGGAGGATGATCAGCTTGTTAATTACAGATGTATATCAATCCAGTGAGAGTACCCTTCCTTCAGACCAATATCTCTTCAAAGGAACTGGGGTTGTAGATGAAAAAGAGAAAAGACCTTTAAAACCAATATATTAGGACTCTTTGCCTTTATTGCTTTCAGTGAATTTCCTCTTGATCAATATTGCTGAACACAAGAGAAGACAGTTATTAATAGAAGATAAACCAGCAATTTCTTAGTGCCAGTTGTTTGCAATATAAACACAATTCTTAATATTTTATTATGATATGGAAATGTAAGAAGTTTTTTGGCTGAAGTAGTATTTTTCTGAAGTGGCATTTCTGAGGAAGCCTTTCTGTTCTGTACCTGTACACCCTTCCACCCTCTTAGGCCATGTGGAAGGAGACCCCTACAAATAATTCCCACCTCCCATGAGGGGCCAGTGGGGTGGTTCTGCAGGCAAGGGGCAGCAGAGGCAGCTGAGGCTTCTACCACTGTGAAAACAAGAAAAAAAAATTAATTTTTTTTTTTTTTTTTTACTCATCATGTTCCAGTGCTCAGCAACAACCCATGCTAGGAACTGAAACAGAAATAAAGGTGAAGTTATCAGATGCTGTCACAATGCTAAAAAGGCTGTTTTAAGACTGACTCTTAGAGTCTTGCTGTAAAATCCAAGTGTGCATCAGCAGTGGGTCCTACTCGTAAAAGGGACATTTTTTTGTATCTGACCTTGGTTTGGAATTTACTCATCCTCATTAGGAGAATGAAGCCCAGCACCACTGACCCTTCTGTCTCCCCCAGAGCACAAAGATTTGAAGCTAGGCCTGGACTCTGCCCTGATTTCATGCTCTGCATGTGTGTACAGCGAGTGAGAGAGCAGGCAACACGCCTGGGAATAAACCACATTAGCTCTCAGAGGGAGATTTTAAAGTTTTAATATTATGCTTGTCTAGTTTGATCTCATATCTGGTCATTGAATTGTATCATTGCAAGGAACACGAGAACAGCAGCATGACCATGAGGTATATTGTGTTACAGAATGAGGTTACACAGCACCAAAGCACCACCATATTTCAGTAACAAATGCAGCTTCTGGGGAGTTTTGCTATCATTGCATAAGCTTCACTGCTCCCTAGAAGATGACACTGATTCAGACAGAAAACACTAATTCAGTTCTTGCCAGCAGAGCCAATTGTCTCTCTGATTACATTAGACTGACAACTGGTTTTCAATGTCATTGTCAGCCACAGCTTCTCATACATGGTGCACTGGAGCATGAACTGGGCTCCCTTTATTTAATTATTTCTGCCCATTTCTGTGTTTGTGAATAAGGCAAATGTGAGCCTCCCACCTCGTAGATAGAAAAAAACACCTAAAAGATGTTTAGGTTACAAAACTCAGGCCTCTGCAGTGGAGGCCAGCACCTTTTTAAAGGCAGACCCTGAATGCATGTGTCACTCCAAAGAATTAATTTGAAACTATCATATCTTTTTGTGTGTGTTGGTTGACTAGAAGTGACCTAGGATTTCTGCATGAAATAGTTGTTTCATTAAATAATTTACTGAATATGGTAATTTTATTTTTTTTTTCTTAATTAGGCGGTAACTGGAAGACTGCCCACGAGCTGCCCATTACAGGCACTTGTTATTTAAAATTTGCTGTGCCCTGCTGGTGTTTTTGGGCACACGAGCCCTGTGTCTGTTCTGGGTGTGGATGAGTGTGGAGCTCAGAGGATGCCAGCCCGTGCAGAAGCTGAGTGGGCTCTGTGCTGCCACTCCAGCCCGGGGCTGATGCAGGGAGTGATGGTGGAGGCTGGCAGTGGAGATGTCACCTGGCAGGCAGGACACAAATTTGAGCCTCAGCCTGTGCTCGTTTGGGCAGCACAAGCAGCATGTGGGGCTGTCTGGGAAGCAAATCCCCCTTGGTGCAGCCAGCTGAGTGTGAGGGAGTGATGGCATTTCCAGTGTCACCACAGCCATGAGCTGACACCAGCTCCCTCTCGGCCAGCTGAGGTCTTGTTTCTAGAGGAGCTGTGTGTGTGAGAGAAGCAAGAGGTTGGCAATAAAATCAGGAGAGGTATCAGCAGTGAAGGTTGCTATGCCAAACAAAATGCTGTTAAAATAGTATTTATTAGTTTTCTATACTTTATTAAAAATATCCTGGAATATCTTAGTAGGTTGTCAAGGAGGAAGCTCCATGAGCTCACAGTAGCTGTGTGAAATGAAACCCCATGAAATGGTTGCTGCCAACTTTGTGACTCCTCCATGCCTGCAGAATAAGAGATTTATGCTCTGCAGAAATGTGTCTCCCTCTATTTCTGAATTCTCTTCCACTGCTCCCGTTGCCCAGAAGTCAAATAAAGCTAACCTCCTCCAGGTCCTAGAGTGAAAAAATGCAAACACACTGCATTTAAAAGTAGATTTAGCAACTCCAAAGTGGGCGATTTGGTTCCACCCATCAAACCTTAGTTCTCTGATCTGAAGTCAGATGGGTGCTACTCCTAGGGAGATGTGTGCCAAATCTAATTAAGCTTTGCATAATGTGCATCTTGGGTGATTTGATTTATTAGCTTTGTTTGAAGAAAGTAATAATAAAAAAAGAAAATGGCTTTGGTAATAAGCTGTTTGAATTCCCTGTGCAAGTAGGCACAGTCCCTCCTGGATCTCCCTGAAATGCTCTCGAGGTGCATGAGTTGCCCATGGACTGATGCAACGCTGGGAGCTGGAGCAAGGATGGTGTCTGGAACGGGGTCCTGCCTCCACTGCTGCCCTGGCTTTTGGCTCAGCACAGGTGTTTAAGCATTCCCCACCGGGAATAATGATTTCCATCCTCACAACCACCATAAACCCCTGGAAGTTGTCATTTATCACCAGTTATACCCAGTGCACAGACAGGTGCTGTTGGAGATGGCTGTGATATGGAGCAGCAGAAATTTGTATTTGCACTAAACTCTGGGAAAATACTCCCAGACCCCATGCTGGTGTATCAGGGTTGCTTTTGATTCCTAGAATAGCTGTGTGTACCTCCTCTGTTAATATTTTAGTTCAATGCTGTGCAGTGCAGATGTGTCCCATGGCTGAGATCCTCAAGGTCTCAGGTCCTGTTGATTCTGGTGGTTGGCCATAGCATTTTCTCATATCCTGTAGCATTTTTGGAGCTGAGTTCTCACTTGCCATCCCAGTATTGGTTGTTTTTCTTGGTTTTGATGCCTTGTGGGTTACAGGGCAGGATTTCCTGCAGGGTTCCTGATAAGCCTGGCTCTTCTCCTGCTGATGATAAGAGATCCTTTTCTTCCTCCATCCCTCAGAGCACTGACTCATAGATAGATTGCAGCATGACCCAAGGTGAATGTCTATTTGTAACCATCACTGCTGTTCATCACACACCATGGAAAGATTTGGAGAAGTGGCATTGTACTGAAAATCATACACATTGCCTTGGTGGCTGCAAGGTCAGTGGGAAAGACAATCCCTTGGGATCAGATCAACAGCAATATTTTGGGATAGAACTGCTTGAATGTGAATAAGGGGCAATAATCTGGAACCTCAATATCAAGGCATCTTTTTCTAATCCCACTCCTGACCTGCAGCAGACAAAAAACGTGACCAAAGATCAGGCATCTGCAATTCCTGTTTCCAGGGAAAATGTCTGTAACTCATACTTTGCATTTACATGAGAACAGAGCCTTGAGCACCAGCAGTTGTGGTGTTGGGGTGGAATAACGACTTGGAGAAATCCTGAAGTGGGAATGTTCCCACTGGAATTTAAAGGGAATTGCGTGTCTCTCTCTTTTTGAGATGATCTCTCCTAAAAAAAAAAATCTTTCAAGGGTTATTGCTGTTTGCAGCTTGCAAAGTGGAAATTAGGTGCAGGATAAGATTTATTCTTAGTTGATGAAATATGATTTTTTAGAATTTATGTTAAAACACATTTGAAACATTTGAAGAATTGAAAAATTTTGAAGAATATCCGTAGGGTAAAATGATAAAACTTTGTGGTGTAGTTTTTCTCTGTAAAAAAGTCAATGTGGCTATTTGGAAAAATCAAGCTTTGAAATGTTTTAGTAGCTTTAATGAGAATTAACTCTTCTATTCTTATTGCTAAAAAAGGAAGAAATAATTTTCTTTACACTGGATAGCAGAAGAATGAAGGAAAATACATGGATTAGCGCCAATTTAATAAAAGCTAGATTTATCCAAAATTTGCCCCAAAATGCTCCCTGAGGTTTAAATCATACTTGCTTAGTTTTAGCTTTTTACTTTTCTGATCAAACATACAGCTGTAACTTGTAGCAGAAACATTCACCTAAAATATTAAGCAAATATCAGTAAATATCACCAAAAACATTAAATACATATATTTTCTTACCAGAAAAGGATTCATAGCATCTCATCACAGCCAGGCAGAAGAAACAAGCTATGCAGCCTCTTGTGTGTGATCAGCATGGTTTGAATTTTGAATATTAAAATATTTAAAATTTACTTACAGACCTTTAATATCTCTCATAACTTATCTGGCAATTAATTTCGAATGCCACATCAGTGGCAGAGGGGATTTAATATGTTTTGACAGTAGTTTTGTTTTTATCAGAGACAGATGTAAAATGGCTCATTATGAAAAATTCCCATTTCCATGCAGTTGGAGATGAAATGAAAGTTTAGAGAAGAAATGAAAAATGTGTTTTCTGCTTCCCACAGTCTCAAAGGTTTGCAGTGGGCACCATTTATCCTCTCCAGCTGTATGATGGCTCTGGCGTTGGGGGAAAATCAGGGAGGCAGTTTTGGGGGGGAGTTTTCTGTGGTTGTGCTGAACACAAGGGTCTCACCCTACCTGGCTTTGCAGCTCTGGACCCTCCTTTGTCTTTAGCAAACGCAGCAGCGAGGTGCCAGCTCCTCATCTTGGTTTAACCCTAGGACAGAGGCTGAGATGTTCAACGGCACCTGAGAGCGCCAGTGCTCCACTCCCGTTGAATTTTAATGGGTTTTGAACGTTTGGCTCCTCCAGGCTCCTCTGGAAACCTCAGCTTTGGTTCCTCTGCCTGCTCAGGGCCTGGGCTGACATGGTTTAACCCAAGGGGCAAAAAAGCTCTTTGATGCCAGTCGGGCATCAGTCGGGCGCTCTCTCCCAAAAAAAGCTGCCTGCGTGGCGGGAAACGGCAGCGCCGTGTGTGCACAGAGGGGCCTGTGGAGGGGCCAGGAGAAGAGAAGTTTATTTTTAAACTGGTTTGACTGACTTGCAGACACAATGCAGCTCAGCATCCGCCTCTGCTGACTCTGCACACTGTGCCGGGCTCCTGCTCTTGGTGACTCAGAGGCAGCAGCAGCGCGATTACGGCTCCTGGCTCCGGCGTTGAGTCTGCTGGGAGGAGGAGAGTAATTCATTAATTTATTTGGGACACTGGATGGTTTCCTTGCTGTCTGCAATAACAGGGTGTGAGCAGTCCCAGCTCCAGCTGCTGGCAGACGGGTTCTACAAAAGCCAAAGTTTGTCCCCAGCACCCATTAGCAGCCGAGCCGGGTTGAGGGTCTTGTGCCAACGTGGAGGGGTCAGGGGGCTCCTAATGAAATTCTTACAATGCTCATGTGTTCAGTAATCAGAGATTCAGTTTTTCAAGCCTGCTAGGGGAATTTTCTGTAGTGCTATGTCTTTTTATTTTCACTGGAAACGATAGGGCTGAAGTGTCAGAGCCGTTTGGACGAGCAGGGATTTGCTTGAGAGAAAAGGAAACCAGGTGGGAATGTCATCCTTAGGGGGTTTGGCAGCCTGGGACTGAGCTGGGACTGAGAGCTGCTGTGGCCGTGGATGTGTCCCTGAGATTGCCAATTAATTGATGAGTCAAATAACCCCAGAAACCTGCAGGCTTACATTCCTCCTGCTAGTGCAAACTGGGAGCTGATCCACTACAGGACATGCTGGGATTATTGCAGAGTGGTGCAGGTGGCATGAGAAGAGCTTACTGTGGTTTCTTTCTTGCTGTGTAATAAAATACTAAAACAATGTTAAAATTCCCTTTATGGTAATTGCGTTTCAGACAGATGGTTCTCCATCCTGGCAATAGTTTAATCTTTTCCTGTGAACTCCCAGGGAGCTGCATGGCTGTGAATGCAGTGCCACGGGGGCTTAACCACCCTACAGTCTTGTATATGCAACTAAATCTCCTTATTTTGTGAGATGCAATTATCATAAATAGAAATCTCCCAATGTGTGCATTATTTAAAAGTGGAAGGTCACTATCCAGGAAATTTTTGTGTACTTCTGTACTATAAATATTTATTAATTATAAATTAGTAATCATGTACATTAGTAATAATGTACAGTAGTAATAATATATTAGTCTTCTGTTTGCTTTCTGAATGTTTGCACTAATAAAAAACTGCAAAATCCACATTCCCGTGCGCTGCTAGGACTAAATATGAAATATGCATTCCAAACATTGTAATTCTAAGTTAGCAGGTATGGAGTACTCAGAGTAATAAACTTGAGTATTAGGAGATTTTATTTCCCAAGACATTTCGAGAGTTCATTTTGCCATCAGTCTTAATCTCTGCAGAATGTGGCAAAGGAGCTCGATTCTGCCAGTTTAACGCTTCCAAAGAAAAACATTTTGCAAAAAGCCGGGTTTTGAAACCCTTTTATTTACCAAAGACAATATTTTCAGGTTGATCTCTATGTGATTGATGTGTGTCAGTCACAGCACAGCCTCTCTCCCAATCACCCAGTCCCAGAACAGCAGTTTTGGGTCTCTTGGTGATATTTTGGGTATGGTTGTGGACAGGGCAGTGCAGCCCTGTGCTGCAGCAGGAAAACCAGCCAACAGAAAATGCAGATACAAAGATGCATCTTGGCTCCAAAATCCATTTTTTAAGCTGGATTTCAAGAAGTACTGAAGGGAAAATCACTGCAGGGCTATGTATTTTAAATATCAAGCAGGATTTTTAAAAAGCATCTAAGTAGCTTCTGAACGTAATTCCACTTCTAAATGAGACTGGCTCTGAGAAATTTTAGGAGACTTTTCAAACCTACTTCAGGAGGTTAAAATAACTTATTTTCATATCTTAAGGAATAAGATATTAAATGTTAAGTAGCTAGCATGAAGAATCAGTGATAATTGCTCTCCTTAAGTGGATGATTTTTAGCATTTAAGCAAAGCATTGGATTCTGTTATCCCGTTGTTCCATGGACCTACCTGAGGAACAAGCTCTTACTAAAGGCAGGTTCAAAACCCAGATTTAATTTGAGAGTCAGCTGGAATGGAGCCTGTCAAGGGCATTTGCTCTTCTGTGGGTGGCTGGAGCACCAGGTCTTTGTAGGTTTGAAACTGTATTAAGTTTCAGCAGCTTATTCCGTGGCTGATTTTTTAGGTCTAAAATATGGCAAAAAGCATAAACACAACCTGGCATCTCCTCCTGGCTTGGCTTGCACAAGACTGACGTAATTGTACTTTTCTTGCTCGGAGGAGCTATTTTGAAGTGATAATGGTTTTCTTAAGGAGATGCTGTGAAGATAAGCATCAAGTATTTATTTCCATAAAACCATCCATTCTCAGCCTTGAGATGAGCACCACCTTCATTTATTAAAACTGAGAGTTTCTTAATAATATGATTGACTAATGAGCTGCAGGACCCTGCAAAGGGGAGATGGCACCTACTCCCTGACTACTCTGTAATTACAATCTGGGATGAGGGATTTGATCTTGCAATCACACAAAGGAAATTTTGTGTGTTTAACAAAGTGGGGCAGAAACGAGGTCGATTGAAGTTAGCAGGAGGATGGCATTTTGGTTTTTATTAAACTACAAATCAAAATCTAAAATCTCTAATCACAGACCCCAAACCTCTATGTGGATATATGACTGGGGCAGTGCAAGAGTGTGGGTTTTTTCCAATTATATTTTCCAGTGATCCTTTAAATAACAGAGGCCTATGGATATAGATTAATTTGTAGTTTTTTGCACCTTAATCTTGTTCATATCTCAGAAAACCAGCATATTTTGGAGGAGAGAAAGGGCCAGTGTCTCCCTTCAGCCTTCCCATCCCTGTGACTTCTCTGCCCTTTAAAAAAATGCTTATATTGCACAATTTTAACTATTCCACTAATTTAGGTGACACAATCTCTCCTTAGAAACTGAGTCTTGCAAGTGAGATCTTCAAATATCTGCATCCTACTATTTATTATTGTTAAAGAGAAGGTCAAAACCCCACTGGGAAAACCAAAAAAATCTCCCACACTTTTGAATGAGTTTTCCTCTGGATTGGTGATTTTTCATCTTCTCCCAATGGGCTGAGTGCATTCCTTTATTAAATATTTATGCTTTCTTGTTATGGGTTAAGTTTTTGAAAGTTATTGATCTAAGTCCCTGCACTGCTTCAGGTCTGGAGACCCCAAGATGAAGG
Source organism: Certhia americana (assembly GCA_018697195.1). Classification (NCBI taxonomy): domain Eukaryota; kingdom Metazoa; phylum Chordata; class Aves; order Passeriformes; family Certhiidae; genus Certhia; species Certhia americana. The sequence continues at coordinate 10,668,671 of CM031874.1, read as the reverse complement.
TCATTTTTGGGACAGGGCATTTCTAATTTTTGCAGGCTGCATTTTCACCTATCAAAGATTCCAGGGTTTTGAAAAATCTGATGAATTTCAGTGCCTTTACTGGGGAGATCCAAACCAGCTCACTGATCTTTGGCACTTGAGGTAGGAAGGAAGAACTGTGTTTCACTTTTCTTTCAGAGTGAGAGAAATGTTTTCATTTCCAAAGATGAGTATCAGGGAAATTGTCTTCCAAAAATCCCCGTTCAGGACTGCAGCCACGTGAAAGATGTACTCCACTTACTGTAAAGCCACAGCTCAGCAAAAACTAAAAAATCATGACAATTTTTCCCTAACTTGAATTTTAAATGAGACTAAAATTAGGTTTTTCCTTTTTTTCTAATTAATTGCAGGGTCTTTGGCCATACATTGACTTGTATTAATTGCTTCTTCTGAACAATTTTAAATTTAGGAAAACAATTCTGGTAAAAAGTACTAAAAAAAATTCTAAAATATTTTCAGCAATTGAAAAGTTATGGAAAAGCTTAAAAGGAGTATTTGGCTTGGCCCAAAGTAAAACAGTTTGTTTGTTTTTGAATACTTAACATTTATTTCTATGACATTGAGGGAAACATGAGAACGAATGAATGACTGCTTAGAAAAGAAATCAATTATTTTAGCAAACGCTGAAATGAGACATTCTGGTTTTCAGGGCAGCTTTTCTGTTTGTTTTGGTCTCCGAAAGGAACGCTTGGCTGAAACTGGCACAAAGACACAGGAGGATCCAGGGCTGCTGAATTTGCAGTTTTACTCTGAGTGCTGGGCATGTTTTCCAGGCTGGTGGAGAGCCATGGAGAGCTCCAGAATGTTTCCTTGGATGTCCATGCAAGCCCTTTATCACCTCAGTTTGGCCTGTTCCCCCAGAGAGAATCCTTTCACTACCTCACCAAACCAACAGCATTTACACATCAAAACAATAATTCATTTTCAGATTCAGCCCTTCATTAAAAAGATAAGTAGGGCTTAATTGGCATCCAGTGCCTGTGTAGCTGCTCTGTGCTAGAGTGGAGTTAAGTGGGGCTTCTCAGACAAGGGCCTTGGGCGAGCCCTCTGTCTGGGATGAATTTCTCCCCAATTAAACTCATTTGTTTTCACATTCACATAATGGCACCTGAGATATGGAATGTCTCAACCACTTCCTTCAGCTTTTTTCTGAGGGTGGGGAATTGTTTAAATCTGAGCTGCAAACTTATTACGGTAGAATATACCCTGCAAATAAATGTCCAATGTGCTGGAGGATTATCTGATTAAAGAGGTTAAATTATCCTCTTAGTACTTTAATAGTTTATCTTTTCTGAGGTTCAGGTAGAATGATGTTTTATTGAAGATACGCCAAGGGGTGGAGTTTTGCCTCTGATGATGTTTTGGATAGAAGTTGAGTTGGAAGCAGGATCAGGGGTGCCAAATCTTATGACCTGTTCATGCCAGAGTGGGGTTAGGATGGCAGGAATTGAGGAAGATTTGCCTTCTCAAAGACAGGGAGGAATACTTCTACAAAGAGCTCTGCTGCATCTTGTTTGGAACAGGTTGTGCTCAGAGGAAGAAACCCAGAAAGTTTAGAACAGAATTCAGAGGGGTTTTACTAAGCAGAGCCTTCCTGCTCAGCTATCTCACGCAAGACCTAGAACTGAGAAAACACAGCTCTGTCATCTTCTCTGAGATTGTTGGTCTTTATCTTTTCTACATTTTGAATTCCTGTGGTTAAAACTAAAGTGAGGAAAAATCAGGCTGATCTACAGAGAATTCTCTGTCCAATCTGAGGACACCCAGGGCCACACCTTTAAAGGCTCTTGACTTCCTAAAGTCCACAGGCATTATTGTGCCATTAGAAGCACAGTATTTTTGGAAATCCCAGGGAGATATTGGTGTAGAAATTAAATTTGTTTTCAAGCTCTTTATTCTGCACTTACCTTTTCACTGAGAAAGAGAGCATCCTCTGTTAAAACCAAGACCAACAGATCCTGGCTTTGCCTCTGTTACCTCTCTGTGAAAGTCCAGCTTTGGGGCTCACCTGCTCTGTGGGAATGTGTACCAACACCTGAGCACAGGCTGAGCGAGCCTGGAGCACACCAGAGGTTGGGAGGAACCTCAGCCTGTTTTATCCCTTCACAAGGGTCCAAATCCATGGCTCCCATGGGCAGGGGTGGGATGGCAGATCCTGTTGCTCTGCTGGAAGTTGCACAGGCACCAAAGATGCCGGGAACATCACCCCAGCCCATCTCAACTGCTCAGTTTTCTTTCACCACTAAACCAAGGAGGATAATTCTGAGTCATGTTTGTATTGTACTTTGAAATTTCTGGCTGGAAAAAAAAACTTAGAAGGATTTGTATTATTTTCCTCATGAAATATCGTGATGGGACTCCTGATCTCCTTGCCCTCTTCTGTTGAAATCCTGCATCAGGAGGTGTAACACAAATCTCTGTCCTGATGGAGCGAGAGAAATAATTGAATACGCTCAAATGCTGTGTCAAAAAGTTAATCTTTCTCCCAGTTTGGCATTCCTCTGGATGTTAATAACCACAAGAATTAGTGGTGGAAAGATCTAATGTTGCAAGAGCAGTAACATGGGAAGCTGTGGAAAATTATCTCTGTCTCCATCTGTGATGGAGAGCAGGGAGGACATGATAGAGCTGAAACTAAACTGCAGTTTGGCCACCAGGGAAGATGCACAGCAGTGTTTTCTGTACACCTCAGAGGTGCCCTGACTGCACAGGAACAATGTGGTTAAAACCATGGTGCTGGACTTGCATGGCCTAAATCTGAACTCCAGCAAAACAAACCAGGCACAGCGGCCTTTCCGTAGTGTTGCATCCACCGTGGCTGCAACTTAATGTAACACAACAAACTGCACCTTAATAAAAAAAAAAAAAAAAAATTAAAAGAGCAACCATGCAGGCAAGAAGCAGCATCTGCATTTGCTTTACTGGATCTTTTTGTCAGGCATTGTGATCAGGCTGACAGTTAGCCCTGAGGAAAGTTATAAATTCTGCGCTGAATTGCGGTACAATCATTCACCATGGCATTTCTGCCCTCTGGCCATCCTCTGGTTATCCATAATTGTGGCAGATAATGGTTTTTTATGGCTGGAAACATTCTTTGCAGGCACAGGGACAATAACCAGGGCTGAAAATGTAATTAAAGTGAATGGATGAACTTTCTTAAAGAAACAGTGTAGATTATTACTGGAGCTTAACACCTACAAAGCCTGAGGCAAAATGGCAGCATCTGAAAAAACTTGTATAAATTTTAAATGTAGGGCGAACTGGAAGGTGGATATTAGATTACAGAAGGAAAACTGAGACATTTGATGTAACAGATAACTAAGAGCTTAGATCATCTCCAGAAATATAAACTAATGTAACTTATCTTTCTCTGTCAGTTGGAATATGTTATTTGTGATCAGTGGCACCTTGTTTCCATGAATCTGTGGAGGAGTTGGTTGCAGATTTTGTTCCCTTCATGCAAAAATCATCTTCCTTAAATAATTAGAGAAAGAAAAAAATGGGATGTCTTCTCTGTAATACCTGTTTGTTATCATGGCACAAAACAGATTTAATCTTTTTCCACGTAGCACCATTAAAGTTCTGGAACTCAGGTTTAATTGAACAGTTCTATAAAGGCACAAATGAATAGAAAGCAGCAGATTTCTCTTTATTGCAGCACTTCTGCTGCAATATATTATCTGTTTCTGGTTTAGTCACCTCTTGGGGCAGTGTTAGTTACCTGCAGGCACCTCCCTGCCCAGATGGAGATGCTTCCAAACCTCTGATGAACATTGTTCTCCTGTATCTGCTGAAAACCAGAATGAGACAACACATAAATTATTTTTAACAAGACTCAATGCTTCTTTAAGCATTAATAATGTCTTCTGTTATTATTAATTTAACCATTCAAGAGCTGATAATGGGCAGTCTAAATGTTAGTCTTGGCTCTTATGTTTCCTCTGCTCCTGCATCTGGGCTGGAATTGGAAAACCTTTCTTGTTATGGGGTTAGAAAGGCAGTTTTAGAGCTTCACAGCCTTCTGAGATGACAATTCTGAGCTGCTCCCCATTTGCATGCAGGAGAACTGGTTGTAAAATTTAGAAGCCAGTTGATTTTTTTTTCCCTGTTCTATTTTTAGCGCTCAGCTTTATTCCCACAGAAACGTTCCTGCAGCCACACCGGGACAGCAGCAGCAGGAACAGGCAGCCTGTCGTGGCACAGGTGGAACAGCTGACTTCCCCCCTGACTGCAAATTAAAGCAACTTTCTGTGTGGGATAAAATGAGAACTGGCAGAGCTGCTTTTCTGTGTTTTAAATAACCTTCCCAGTTAAGGGTAAATGATGCTAATCTGGAACCACAAGCAGCACAGGCAGCTGGCTTTTGCACACCTCGTACCTGGTGAGTGAGCTTGGCCTTGGAGCCATGGCTTATGTGATCAGGCTGAGCCTTGTGTGTGTATTTGGGTTTCCTCAGCTAATTATTTGCTGGTTTATTGGGGAAAATAAATGTCCTGTGGAAAGCGTCACAGACCAAAGGGGCAATGGGAATCAGTGTCACCAGAACAAGTGAAAACCACTCTGTGTTGGAAGGGGCATAGGAAAGAGAACTCAAAAAAGATGATTTGAAGCTCTGCTAGAAGAAGTTAATGGCAGAAACCTCTGCCCAGCTGGATTTGCTGGTTACCAGCAGAAGGGATCACTTTCTTTCCTCAGGAACAAAAGGAATCCACAGGGATTACAGGGATTGGCTGTCACGGTGCCATGCACTTGTGTCTCTGAGTTAAGAGATAAATACCCAGCAGCCCAGGTATCGAATTGGCTGCACGTGGCCAAATTCCATCATCAAATTCTTCATCAGATGGAGAATGGTTTCAATCGAAGAATTTCCCCTCAGCCTCTTCCTCAGGGCACAGCAAGGATTTCAGACAGGTTTCTTTTGCCACCCATCATGGTTTGGGCTGCCAAGGGTCCCATAAGATGTCAGAGACTCTGCAAATTTATTAGTTCATTTATCCTAGTCTTCAGCTGAAAGATGACCTCAGACACTGCTCCTCTTGTTGTGTCTCAGTGACAGGATGGGAGGGAAAATCAGTCAGAGAGAGGGGATGCCACAAGCAGAATTTTGAATTTTCTGGGGTTTGTAGAAGGAAAATACCAGAGCAACAACTGAGCCAAAAGAAAATGATAGAAAAGCTCTCTTTCATTTTCATCTAATGGCTTTCCTATTCCTGGTGCTCTGATCCACCCACACAAAGCACAGATCAGGAGTCTGGGCTTGGTAGAAGGTTCTCTGTGATTTAGACACTGCTCATAACTCAGACTTTTTCTCTCTCTTGAAAAAGAGGTGAAGAAGAGGGAGAAAGGCAAGATACTGCCAAAAAAATCTGTGTCCTTTTGCTGTATTAGTACAGTCAACTTAGACATGGCTTATTCACATTATGGCATAAATATCACTGACATGATCCCACCTGACAAGATCATGTGATGTGGCATATTAAACTTAAAGAAAAGAATCTTTTAGATCAGATGTCCTCCATCAATTTCAATTTCCAAGTAATATAGCTTAAAGAATTTGGCATATGAAAGAAATGCTGGTGTCTGTTTAGAGTAAAAAACTTCATGCATTGTAGATGCTGCTCAGCACAGGGACCAGAAAATAAGTTTTTAAAAAAATTGCAGCTTTTCAGTGGGGAATTTTATGAAACATTGGGGTATTTTTCAATTTAATTTTTGTTAGTAAAATGCTAACCAACTCAACAGGGAGAGCAGAACCAGCAAAACGCTGAGCAGAACGTTTCTCTCAATTAACCATGCTGTTTATCTACACGTGCAGCGTGTTGCCACATGCTTTTGATTAATACAAACACACAGCTCCTGCTATGAATTTGTGTGCACATGAAAGTGCTAGAGAAATCCACTCAGCTCAGGAGGAAAAAAAAGAAGGGTTTCAATATTAAGAAGATAGAAAAATGAGACAGCTTCCAGTTGGTTCCTCTGGTTGCTTCCTGTCTTGATGGCACTCCAAGTTTTACTCTTGTCTGGGACTGTGTTTATTCACAAAGGTGGAACTTCTGCCTGAAGAGCTCCATTTGTCTGTAAAATTTTCTCTTTTCTGAGAGATGTTTTTGAGAGTTGATTTAATTTATGCAAGAAATTACTCTTTTTAAACAGAGTTCTCGTGGTTTTCCATTAATTTATGTTGACCATTGTCATCTGCTGACAAATGAAATCATAATTTTAAAGAAAAAAATTGAAAAATACCTATCTGCAACTTTAGCTTTGCAAAAGAACTAAGATTTTTTTATCTGTTGTGGGGAATTTGTGGTGGACATTTCCTGCTGTGCTGGGAATGGCATAGTATTTCCCACCATTTCCCAAAAGCCCATCAAAGTTTGAAAAATCCAAGTCTGGCAAGAAAAATACCACATGGGAATGGTCAAATAACTGAAATCACTGAAATATTTTTTTCCCTGCTGCTCCCATTTGTTTTTTCATCTTTTCCAAGGCTACTCCTCCAATGAGAAGATCATTTGATGGGTAAGGGAGAGAAGGAAAAGGCAGCTTTGATGGGCGAGTTCAGGGCTGCCAGGTGTTGCTGAGGTGACTTGTGTGGAGCCATGGAAGTGTCCCTGTGACACTCTTGGCATCACCAAAACTCCATAGGGGGCTCGTAGCTGGGTCACCCTCTCTGCTGAGGTTGCTGCTCTGCTCCTTCAGCCCCAGGAGAGGCAGCAAAAACAAAAGGAATAATAATGTAATTAATGGAAAGGAAAAGAACCCTAACAGGTACAAAGCAAACCCCTCTGAGAAGTTCTCAGTGGGTTGTGGGCAGCCTGCTGCAGAGGCAGTGGTGCATGATCCAGCAGAGATGCTCAGAAAGATCCATGGCTCTGAACATGGGCATTAACCACAAGCGGAATATAAACCCTTCATTTAGCTTGGGGTAAAGAAAGCAACAAAACTGCTTCTTGATGTCGTGTCAGAAGAGATCATGTCTGATTCTGATGTGCTGCAAAAGAAATTTTGCATGTGATAGAGCCCACAGTTCCTCCATGTCCTTCATGCCTTTTGGGCACAGAGAGGGGCAGACAGTTGGATTCAGCGCAGTGCTCTGATGATGCCAGACAAGGATGGAGAGAGGGGAAAGTTCTTTTGCTCTGGGCAGCTGGAAAGAAAACACAACTTTTGTACAGCTCGGCCTTGCTGTGCGTGAGGCAGCTGCAGGGTTGCTCAGGCAAGTTTTATTTGTGCAGAGCCCAGGAGATGGTTCAGGGCTCTTGGTGGTCTGGAGATAAGACCAGGCTTTTCTAGGAAAAGAAAGGAGTGTGTTCAGGGTTTTAGAAAATAAAATCCTCAAGCCTGTCTGTCTGTAGATATAGGACTGAAATTAGACTTGTTACAAAGAGCAGCAATTCAAGTGTTTTCTGCCTGTACTTTCTGTGCCAGCTGTTGGACACACACTCAGCCAGGTTTGCTCATCCAGCCCCTGTTTAGGTGCAGGGTTTGTGTCCTGACTTCCCTTCCCATGGTTTAAACAACAGTAGCAGCTTACCTGCCTCAGAAGGATGCTGCAAAACAGACCTTGGGAACTGAGAGAGGTTGTGCTTTAGGGGTGCTGAATAAGTAAAAAAAGCTTGGCACGCATTTTTGACTGTGTTTCTATCTCCTCTGGCACTTCCTTTTAGAGAGAGAAAGCTTGCAATCAAAAGAGCTAAATGACTTAAATGTTGCAAGAAATGCCTATTTCAACTTTACGTGCCCTAATTTCACTGTTGAAAGTTTCTTTGATCTTTTTTTTTTTTTTTTTTTTTCAGTTTAGCTTTAGTAAGAGAAACTTGTGCATAACAACAACAATGCAATGTGGCCAAGTCTTCAGGTAATTTAAGTAGAAAAGCAGCGAGCAAGGGTGTAGGAAAAACTTCAATAGGATCTGATGCTACAGCATGGAAAATGCTGTTTATTTGTTTAAATTACTTTTGGGGCTGTCAGTAAATAGATCTCGACCCAATCTTTCAAGAATTGTGCAGTCTGTGGATGTTTCATCCGTAACATGTGATGCCAAGTTTGTGGAAATAGTTTGTCTTGGTTTGTACAAAAGATGAGTGGTTAATTTTAATAGCAGCAACCATAAATGAGTGGTCATTTAAAACTTAATGAAAATTTAAATGAAAAATTATTTTGAACTAGGCTTATTTCAATTAATCATCCTTTAGAAAAATATTTGTGTTTTCAGCTAGCCATAAAATCCTTACAGTCATTTCTGGGAAAAAAATCTCTAATATTTATTTATAATGGCACATAATTGTCTTTCAAGAGACTTGGTTGTTAGGTTTGATAGACAAAGAATCTAATTTAGCAATTTTTGCAATATGAAACTTCTTCCGAGCAAATTTAAAACATTTCCAAAGAAGAGAGAACCACGTGCTTTTCAGTGCTTTAGCCCTTTGTCGTTCGGATTTGCGGATTTTTGGGGAAGGTTGTAGGCGAAGAGAATTAAAAGGAAAATGTCAGAAATGTTCCTGATACTTTTGTGTATCATTAGAAAAATTAACTGTCGCTCCCCAGCGTTTGGAGTCAGGCGTTCGGACCGCGCTCTCTCGGCACTCAGAGATCTACGCTAACGAGCCTGATGCATGCTGACATCTAGCAGATCTCATTCCTTCACTACCAAAAATTCAAAGGGAGAAAAAGCTGCAGAAGTCCACAGGGAATTGCCACAGAATGACAAGGTTTGGAAGGAAGGCGAGGAATATCCTGTGTGGGATCCTGTGGTTCCGGACGCTGAAGTCGTGCTTGAGTTTCAGTGAATATCAAACCTTGTTTGTGCTTGGACCAAGCTCACAGGCTTGCTGAGGTCTAAACACCAGTAAAACTGGTGAAATGGAAGGTTTCAAAAGATATCTGATATTTTACTCTGCTTTTTCCTTGTGTAATTCCAACACTTTATTCGGATAGGGAGCAGGTGCTGGGAGAAGAATCACTTTGTGCGTGTCCTAGCCAAGACTTTTTCTGGGCAACTGTTCTAGGGCTGGAACAAGATTCAAGGGGAGAAGTGTCTTTGATAAGGAATATTCTGATATCAGCCATTGGTCCGTGCAAGCAGCATGCAACTGGGATTTTACTAATTAGGTGGACAGTGCAATTTCCCATTTTTTTAATAAAGTCTGCAAAGCAGTTGTGAAAGGGTCCAGGGAAAAGGGAGGGAGTGTGTGAAAGCACCTGAAAAAAGTGTCTCTAACATCTCTGGAATTTATAACTAATAAATGCCTTAATTCCTTAATAAATAATAAATTTCCTTATTTGGAAACTATTAAGTGAAAACCCTTGAGATTAAAATATTTCATTGTTGTAATGATAACAGCAGGGATGGAAAGCAAGGAATGCTGACACTGCTCTGGATTCTGTTTCTCTTAAGTAGTTTTTGTATTTTCTAACTTAAAAAATGGAATACCTTTTTACACTTGTGTACAAAACTGCAGCTCAAAGCGATTTCATCCCTTTATTATTTCTTAAACTTCATGCTGCAAAAAAGCAAAGTCTGTCTGGATGTGATTGTGCTTAAAGCTAGCTGCAATATTTAGGGGAAACAATCACAAATTCCAGTCACAGCTGTGTCTATAATTACTTTTCTGAACTGGAAGGAGAACTGGGAAGAAAATGGGTTCGTCTGAAATCATGTTTAATTTTCCTTGCGTTTCTTTCCCAAATGTTTTAGTGCTTTGTTGTGTTTAGTGTTGCAGTGCTTTTCCTGATGCTACAAAACCAAAAACCCTAAAAGACAAGATAGACAAGGGAAAAAAAAAAAAGACAAAAACTATATGTTGCAATGAATGAAAAACTCTGAGCTAAATGAAAGGTATTGTTGCATTATTGTTCCCAATCTCAATTATAATCCTAAAATATGGCTAATTTTGAAAAGAAAAAAGATGGTAGTGTCCTCCGCTGCCACTAATTTCTCTGAAAATGAGAGGAGTCTGATCATTGTAAAATGATCATTGAATATCAAAGCACTTCTTCATTTTTCAGTCAACCAGGAATTGTGTCTGCAGCTAAAATGATGTTGGATTAAATCTTAATTCTTTAGAAAGATTTCTGGGTACTGAATAGAAAACTGTCAGCAGCCATGGTGTTTTCAAGCACCTGTAGTGCCCAAACACAGCTGCTGGAGAGCTGGGAAGGAGGAAAAAGCATTCTGATAAAAGTTAAGAGCTGCCTTTCTTGTTAGACCAGAGAAGATCTAAAAGTGCAGGGGAAAAAAAAAAATTTAAAGGAGATGACTTTTTGCTTGTGATTATCTAAGGTGGTGCTCTGCTCTCCCAGGGAATTCCACATCTCATTAATAATTACATCTCCCTGCTGCTGGAAAATCTTATTCAAGAAATAAGATAATCTTATTTCCTTTGGGGTGGGTGGGCACACCCCCACCAGAGCAGGTCTGGGAGCAGGAGGAATTCCTGTGGCTGGAATTGGGTAGCTGTGGGTGGAAATTGAGCATCTCCCCTCTGCAGTGTGGGACCTCTGGTAACTGCAGCCTCCTTGGGTCTACTGGAGGTGGTTTTGGTTGTAGATGTGGCTTCAAGGACTTTTGTTTTCGGCCTCTTTATTGAAATCCCCTGAACTGTGCTGTCTTGTCTTTCATTTATGTTTTTATTATGCTCCCATGCAAGGGTTTGTCATGAGGTGTAGTTGCCAGGAGGCAAGTTGTATATGAAGAATGTTCTGGTTGCTTTACTTGAATAGCAGAGTGTGTGTAGGATTCCAGAATGTAATAGGGTGCTGAGGGGTATCTCAGTGAGATTTGAGTGTGGTGACTGCTCTGGGGAGGGAGATGTGCTGCTGGCTGAGCAGAGCCTCACACCCTGGTGCCCAAGGTCTCCTGGAGTCTGGAGAAGCACTGGGATGCAAAGCCCAGCCCACCACTTTGGTGTGTCAGAACCCAGGGGGTTTGGTTTTCCACAAAGGGTATCACAGGTACAAGTTTTCCAATGGAATTCTGCCTTCTTCATAAAAACCTGAATCTGTGCCTAGGGAGCACCCCACAGCCTCCATCTCCCTTCTGCCCTGCACACATCTCTGCCACTGAGACTGGCACATTGATCCACAAAAATGGATTCCTTTCCATGGGGGAAATTTGGTGAATTGATCTGATACAAGAGAGCTGCCCTACAGAACCATGGTGAGGCTCTGGAGTGGAGGCAGCTCTGCCCTCCTCTGCTGAAGTTCTGCCTCAGCCTGATGTGGATTCAGCTCTAGTTTTTAGGTCACCCTGCTCTAGGTCATGTACTCTGGTCTTCACTATTTTGTTTGGGAATTGTGGCATCCACTTGGAAACATCGAGGCAACACCAGCTGAAGCCAATTCCTTTACTGAGGGTGTATTCAGACTGGAAGTCAGCTAGATAGCCAATGTAAATTTATGCATTAATTAATGAATTATATACATTAATTCTGAGTCTGTAAATACCAAAAGCTAACAATGGTCTGATTTAAACTTCTGGCCTGGGTCTGTCTACATTGAAACTTCTGATTGTAAAGATCTTTGTGATGTCTGTGCAGCTTGGGAGCTATCAGGAGCCAAGGCTTCCAGTTCCAGGTTCCAAGAAAACCTGTTCTTTTTAGAGCTGAATTTTTGGAAATATATTTGAGGGAATAGGGAAGAGAACAATACAGTTCTCTTTGAATGAAGTGGAGAGCTCTGTAGCACATAAAGAACTTGGCAGTGGTCCATGAAAATTACCATGAGAGATAAAAGGGATCTAACCATTGCTATGCTGGGAGAGTAGAGTGAAACCCTGATGTTGGGCTTTTGGCAGGTCTAGGCATAAGACAAATGCTTACTGATGCCTAGCCCAGGCAGACCTGGCATCTTCTCCTCTGGAGCTGCCCTGCCAGCTGCCTCAGCCCTAAACAGGATCCCACAAACATGTACGGTCAAGGATGAACAATGGGAAAGGTGAAATATGAGCCAGGGGTTCAGAAAAGAGAGTGGGGATGGGAAGCATTGCTTTTAATGCCAATTTGGCTCTTCTGCATCAGGGCTACAGTGGAAAGGGGGGAAGTGAATGGTCTCAGATGTGTAGAAAAGTGAAGATGCTGGATATTGTCTGTTCATGCCTCAATGGGTAACCACATAAACTCGGCTCAAATCACTGATCCTGCTCATGAGACCTGAGCTCAGGCAGGCTGCCAGTGAATGGGGGGGGTCCCTGGCTGTGTCTGCCTCACCGGAGGGACAATGAGGGAGAGTGAAGGCTCATGTGAAGGTGCTGATGATGCCCAGTGGGCACCTGGGGCTGTGCAGAACTTGTGGTGCACTGGCTTGGCCTCAGAGGACAGAGGTGCACTGGTGGGTGACCACAGGCAAGCACTTACCTTGAACCCCGAGTGCTCACTACTTATAAACTCAGAGATGCTGTAAGGAGTAATTAATCTGAAATACCTCCAGGAACACTTTAAACACGAAAAGTGTCACCTCAAATTTGTTGTAAAATGAGGTGACAAATCATTTGAGCAAATGTTGAGTACCTGTCATAAGACATCCTCTCATAAGAGTGAGAATCTTCTAATAATCATTAGCAGCTTATTTGCATGGAGTTTTCCTGCATTTGATGTGAAATCTTGTTTGGCTGGATGCAGGGAAGGCTAAGTATGTGCTGAAAGCCAGTAATTTGATTATCTACACTCTTTCTGTCTAGTTATATGATCCTTGCGAAGTCCTTTATTAAACCCCATTTAGAAAGAGTTGCTAAACCTTGGTGGAATGCCAACCATGCTAATACAATGTGGCCAGTGAAGAGTAGGTGCTTATTGAACAGAAAACTTTAATCTTGTTAAGACTGGATACAAGAGGAAACGGTAATAACTGGGTTGTGCTGAAACTGTCGCTCAGACAATGAAGGTGGCACCTCGGCTGTGGTGTGGACACACCTGTCCTTTTTCATACTGAAAAACTCTTCTTTCATGTAGGATAATCCTAATGGATAGGATTCCAGGAGAGTTTTTCACAGGTCATAATTATCCTCCATGCCAGCAGTTCCTGAATAGGCATCTTGGTCACTCCATTTTCTGTTGCTACCATTTGTTTCTTCCGAGGGGAGGGATTCCTTTGAGGCAAGATTGGTTAGCAGTTTCTATCTTTCAAAAATAATTTTTAGAGCATCGATAGATGCCGTGGGAAGTCGTAGATAGCAATAAAATGATATCTAAAATAAGATGTGCTCTTGGCATTTTGTCTGTACGTGTTAGGGTGCAGTTGAGGAGGCCGTGTAATTTGGAGGCATCAGTGGAAGCTGGGCAGTGATCTGCCATAGCACATGGAAAAGAGTCCCCTGTAGGGAACCCTCAGTCCCGAATGTAAGAGGTATGCATGGGGACATGTGTCTGCAGAGCTGGGCCACATTCCTTCTAGGGCCATAAACTGCTTATGGAAACGCTGGAAAGCCACACTAAAACAGCCAGGCTGAGAGTGGCTGAAAGCTATGGGTGCTTTCAGTGAAAGGTTTAATTAGGATGGGGAATTCGGGCCAAGTAACAGCACAACAATGCTGAGAGCAACTAGGAGCTCTGTTCTGCTGTGAGTTTTATTTAAAGACTGAGTCAGGGCAAACACTGCAGCCTGAAGAGGTGAATGCAAGGGGGGGACTCAGGGAATGAATGTCCAGCGTGGCACTTGCATGCACCCAACTAGAGCAGCTCGCTGAGTTTGGACATCTACACTCTGTTATTGCCTTCACACGACCCTGAGAGCTGTTTGTGCCCAACATTTGCAGTATCAGGGGGGATGAGCCCATTGAGAGTGAAGGGACTCACCTCCCTATGCAATGTGACCACATGGTCACAGGTGGGACAGAGGTGACCCCAGGCCATCCCTTGGCTTCAGCCAGCCTCCAGCCTCATGTGGCTCATTCTGTTTTGGAAAAGGCCACAGTAAAGTCGGGGATGTGTATTGCTTCTCTGCCCATCACAAGATCCAGTGACCATGGGGTTGCTGTGGCTCTGCGTTTTCTCTTCCAAGAATGAGTGGTTGACATTCATGACAAGGTCATGTCTGAGCACAGACTGATTAAATCTCATAATTATTTGAAGCAGTAATAGAAGTAAGGCTCTTATTTAGTGGTAAAAATGAGCTTTCTCCTTGGAATGAGGAAAGAATAAATACTCATCATTGTTTCTATATGCCATTAAGCAGAATATTTGATAGAAACCCACTTGTGAAATTAGACTCTGTCAGTACCTTTTCTGGTCTCATTTTACAATTATGTGCATTGACATCTGTTATTGCTAATTACTTCTTCAAACTTCAGCAATGATCTCTTGCACTTCCTGTAAGAAATGCTGAAAGCTTTTAACAAACAAATTAATTATGTATAGTCTTTGATGCAAATTAGCCCAATTAGTTGTAGCATTGATACCTTCTTCATGTAAAAAGCAAAAAGAGAAAGAATGATCATATACATATTTATAAGTACCTTTTTGACAGATGATGGTAGGTCATGATGAGGAATTCGATTAGATTTATGGAATGACTTTTTAAAAATGACAAACCAAAGTAACAGTCTTGTGAAAACGTGTTGACTTCACAAAATATGTTGAATATTTAAAGATGGTTCTTGCTGGGAGAATCAGTGTAAAGTGATGGTTATTCTTCAGTCTAAGTGACAACTTAAGTAAACAGAATAGTGTTGCACTGTGTGGCACTAACTTGTAATGGGTACTATTGATCAAATGGGTTTTTTTTCTTCAGCATTTCTTCCTAAATACATTTGAACTTCACCCATTTGGGGTGGAAATGGTCCGCAACAGAAAGACTTGAAATTTGACTAACAAAATCTGTGATTTTGTTAGGAGAGGGGAGACAACTATGTCAGCCAAAAGGACACTTTATGACCCCTCAAACACCAATCTGCCCGGCTTTTCCTTTCAGTAAATTCACCTTTCACTAGGTCAGCCCTTCCTAGGAAGAATAACTTGTTCAATCCTCACACATTCCTGCAGAGTTCCATCGCTCCCTTATAGCTTTTCCCACATGCAACTTATTGACTGAACCCGAAGATTTTTTTTCTTCCCTTTCGATTGTTCCCTTTGTTTTGTTGCATGTTGTGGAATGTGAATGACAAATTTTCTGTGGTTGGCTTTTGAGGGTTGGTCATTGTCGAGAGCGGGTGTGGCAATAGTCACTGCTGGAATGCGTTGGGAACTTAATTCCCCTTCTGACTACTCTGCCCAGGTATTTCATTAATTCCTACCAGGGCAGCCTGTGGAGAGTTACAAAACTGGGACTGCAACCTTTATGAAACGCCAGTTCTAGGAAATAAGTGCTTTGCTTTCAATCTGCAGCTTCCAAAAATTGCACCTTCAACTAAGTGCTACAGAGGGGCACTTTTTGCATATATGATATCTGAGATTACATTTGCCTACCATAGAGTTGTTTGAAATCGGTCATAACTCCTGTTTGGATATGTCAAAGAAAGGAAAAAAAGGTCATGCTTTGTTTGAATATTTTTCCCCTCATGAGACAGAGTCAAAAAACTGTGTTTTTATGTTTTGTAACTCCAAGGCAAAACTCTTACAGAAAGAGTGTTTCAGCAGAGGGATGGGAGAGAAATTGCACTCCACACTTTTGGTTTTCAAAACTTCAGTGTTTGAGGTTTTCTCGCAACTGTAAATCAAGTTGCAGCTTTTGTGATTTTTGTGGAAAAATAAGAATATAATTTGAAAAGCTACTTTTTATATTGAGATATTTCAGTGAGAGAAATGTTTGACAGAAATGCCTGGTTGGGGACAGTGTGAACCTAACCACAGAGAGATGCTACAGAAACGGGCTGTGGCAGTCTAGGGAAACAGCATTTACTTTGTGGTGTTCCTTACAAAGATGGGGCATTGCAAATTTTCCACTCTCTAGAAGTAACAAAGCAAAAGCTCATCGGGATGAATATCAATATTTTCTTTTTCACCCCGCTGAGATATTGTGAAATTTTGTTTTCAGTTTTGTAACCAGCAGAACTTCGCTCTAATAAGCAGAAATGAAAAGTCAAGTCTAGTGTCAGGTATTTCAAAAAGACCAGTTTGGGAAGGGAGAGTGACACGTTTGAACTCTTCTGCTTTTTATTAGGTTACCAAGTCCAATAAAATAAAATAATCCAAACTGAGGGCAGTCACCTGTGCCATGAAGGTATGAAGGCAGAGAATATGCGTCAGGCACACTTGGGTTTGTGTGAGGGATCTGTGGATATGATGAGGGGGTTTTTTAAACCAACAGGAGCTGGCTTTACAATTCCCAGTGTTTCCACAGATGGGGCCATTCAGGGATCTTCCTTCTGCAGCAGTTTTTGCCAGACCAAGGGGTGTGTGACACACCTGGGAACCAGAGCAAGCTTCAGCCTTTGCCTTTGGTTTATCCTGGTCCAGCCTTCATCCTGGCCTTTACTCAGAGCCTCTGTGAGTAAGTGACTGAGCATCCAGGACCTTGCAGACCAGGGACAGCCTTAGAATTCCCAGATCCCCTTCTGGAGGCAGCAGTTCTGCCAGAAAATGTGTGGGAGCATCGCACCTTCTGCTGGGCAAATTTCTGAGGATTGAGGCATTAGCTGGGATTTGTAGCTCAGGACGGGCAGTCCTGTCCTAATCACTACAAATACAGACACTGAGAGGGATGAGGGAGCTGAGCCATGGATTTTGGTCATGTTCATCCTGGGTCCAGGTCCCAACAGAGTGTCCAAAGGCCCTGAGAGTCCTCAGCCTGTGACCTAACTGCAAACCCAGTTTCTTTTCTCCACAGTTGCGTTGTTTTCTCTTGGAATTCTGCCTCGTGTTTTCCTAATTATTCCACTGCAATACTCAACCCAATAGTTGCATGAGGAAGCCGATCATAACGATTTAAACACTTCTACAAAAGACAGATTAGCAGATTAGTGACTGCTCTGGAAAATGTGCAGCAGTGCTTGAAAACTAATCCTGCTCTTAATGCAGGGAGAAAAAACAAGCAGGCCTGTTATTAGTGTTTCCTATTTAAAATACACTTCAATTTCTGATTTTAAAATTGCAAATGCTGTAAGAATATGGTGAAGTATGTGTTCTGAAGAAACCTCCTGAGGTTTCCTTTAGCTAATTATTTACAGTATGAAGATCTGGCATAACAGGTATAGGCATCCTGACGATTATGTATGAACATAATCATGGCCTGTCAGATGTTTTTAATTAAGCTTTCCCCAGTCTGAGTGCTCTGAATGGTGATGAGCATTAGCATCCTCCAGCAGAACAGTGTGCAACTTCCTTGCAGACTGTGACCATGTGGTGTGCTCAGTGCTAAGCTTTGAAGTGTTTGAAACTGGGTGAAGTGAGGTCCTGTATTTGTACCTTGGTGGTTCCTGATCCCAACTTTAAGCTTCTGACTGTAGACTAAACTAGGTATAAAGACATTTCTGCAGCCAACATCCCATGAATCTCATGGAGGGATCTAAAAAAGGCAGCCTGGATACATTCCCAAGTATGCTCCAACATCAGGTTCTGCAAG
Organism: Certhia americana; assembly: GCA_018697195.1. Taxonomy (NCBI): domain Eukaryota; kingdom Metazoa; phylum Chordata; class Aves; order Passeriformes; family Certhiidae; genus Certhia; species Certhia americana. Next base: position 10,651,139 of record CM031874.1, on the reverse strand, counting down.
GTGAGCTCCTGTGCCAGCTCCTGGCCCTTCCTTGTTCTCAGGAGTGCTGCACAAGTGACTGACTTGTAACATGCTGGAGGGGTTACATGGAAGTGGAAATAATATGGAAAGTTGAGTGATAGGCTTGGTGATGACACAAGGTACAGGAAAGTGATTTTTCCCCTCTATCCACATCTGGTGAACAGTGTCAAATCCAGGCAAGGCAGCAAGGCTCAGAGGCTGGTCCTGCTTTGAGCTTGAGGTTGGACCAGATGAAATCTAGAGATTCCTTCCAGGCTCAGTTGTTCCATAGTCCTGTAATAGCTCATGAGGGGTGAGGTATTACTTTTCCTGAATAATTCTGTTTCTTAGTGCGCTTAGAGCACTAAACACTTAGTGTTGGAGTTTTTCTGTCTCCTCAAAGCAATTTACTGATGTCTCACATCAACATATTGTGAGGAAATATGTTGTTTATATGATGATTTGGGATGGCATCTATACACCTGAATATAGGTACAGAGAGGTTTTCTGCAGAGAGGATGAAAGATTTAAATTTCATAACTTTGTTCCTATTAATATATAATCAATTGGCTATTGCTTGCTGTATTAGCAAGACTTTTGTCCTACAAAAAGACTGTGGGAAGTGACTCCTTGATTTACTAAAAAATCTGTATGTTCAAAGGCAAAAGGATGGTTTAATATGTAGGAAAACTGTTCTAGGATGTGAAATATATTAGAGTGGTGTCTCTTGCTAAAGGATGAGGTGGAGGGCCATTTCTTTTATTTCCTCCCCAAAATTCATCTCCACAATAGAATACAGGTAACTGAGCACAGCCTTTCCAGCTGGAGGGCAAACCCTCAGCAGAAGTGCATCACAATAACTAAACCAAGCAGTTTGTTTTCTCCAGCTGACTTTCAAAGACCACTTACCCCATGGACCTGCTTCCCTTGCTCCCTTAGGGGCACCAGCCACAATCACAGTGCCCTGGGTGAAGGTATTTATTAAGGAAGTTGTTCTGGGAGGAGAAGGCTCAGCTGACCTGCAAGGTGGAGTTTTTAATTTCTTTCAATCTTCCATAATCTGGGGTCTAAACAGATCCAGACCCTCAAAGCTGCACAAACCAACAGAGAGTGCTGGTGCCCCTGGATCTCTCCTGTGCCTCCAATCTAGTGTGTTCTCTTTGTTTTCATTTTACTTTTTTCTTTTTCCTTCCCCCCCACTCTTTTCTTTTTTTTTTTTTTTTTTTTTTTTTTTTTTTTTTTCCAGAAGAGTTGGGGAGGGGGTTGTGTGTCCTGCTTTTTAAAGAGGGAAACTTCTGGCCATCTGCATGTAAAACAGGTTGTTGCTTGCATGAATATCTATGCGTGGTCATTTAGGAATGCTCATGCATTTCCCTGTTTTGTGTACAAAACTGTGTGAATTGCATGCAATTTAGGGTGGAGAGTGCAATCCTAAAGTATTACTGCACAAAGTATAGCAGCTCAGCTTTTGTCAAAAAATGAGCTATGTAAATAAAGGTAATACTGGCAAAGATGATGAAATTAAGATTAGCAAATAATGAGTAAAATTATTTACTTGACTACAAAGAGAAGCTGGATGAGAGTCTTATCTGGGAAACAAATGTAAATCTCCTCAGATTCCATTAGAGATACATTAGGGATTGGTGACAGCTCCCAATCCAATCCATTAAATATCCATATTAGCCCTGAAAGGTCTGCATTACAAAGATTCTGTGTAGGGCGGGTTACACTGAGTCCTCACTGGTACAATAAAAAATCTTCAACTACTTAACCACTTCCTGCAATCATCATCTGCAACTGTAACAGTTTGAAATTAGCTGAAGCAGGATCCTCTTTTTTGTTAATTTGCTTATGATTATAATTGAGGGAAAACCATCCTTTTTAAAAACTAGTTAGTTTTCAACTTCAGGCCAAAACCTTCCCATTATCCAAATGAAAGAGCAGAGATAAAATATTTTCTATTTTATTCAGTATCAGCTTCTTAAGTATTTAAATTTTTTTTTTAACAAATGCTTAAAAACATAAATCATGCAAACTTGTGATTATGTGCTTGCATAGTGATTTGTAATGTCAAATTTTTGGAAAATTATTATTTGCATTCTTGATAAAGTAAATGCTGTCTGTTATTATGCCCGTTTCTGCTATATGGAAATCACAGTGCTTAAACAAACTGCATTATGAAAAACATGTGTTTTGAGAACCTGTTCTCTAAAGATATTTAATTTCCATTTAGAACACTAGCTTTAAAATTAATGACTCTGCTTCAAAATGCAAATTCCCCTCTCTATTTCAAGCAGACAAACTGAAGTTCACTGACTCCTGAAATATCGCTGCTTTGTCCCAAGAAAGTGCTGTCTTTTTAAATCTCAGCTCTAATTCCTCTTTGATTTTGCATCAACACCTTAATGGGGAAAAAATTCACCACAAATCAGCATCTGATTAGCCCAAATCGTCCCCTCCTAATCCCCCTCTGAAAAAAAAAAAAAAAAAAAAAAAAGCCACTTGCAAAGTGCTGTTGTATGTACATGCACCGATGTAGCATCTTTGTAAATTTAAAAACCCAGGTGTATTGATGAAAATACATAGAACATTTTAATTAAAACTCATAAAATTGTTGGACATCTGCTCCAAATTGTTCAACGTTTTAGTGGTTAACAGATTTTGTGCACCTAGATAATGAATTACTCGTTATTATTGGCATAAATAGTAGCTGTGGGGCTTTTTATAGCAAGATCAGAAGCCTCTTTGTGCGAGCTCTGGCTTACTTTATAGTCTTTTGGCAGATGCCTATTAGAACCAATAAGTTTAGCTAAAAAAAGGGAGGCAGAGTTAAACACAGGAAACAAGAGTTGAATGTCCGCCAATAAAAATGATCACAAATCAGGGCTGCTGATGTCATAACCCTTGAGGTCAGAGGTTGGGCAGGGAATAAATGGCTCTGAAAGGGGCAGCCTGTCTGGAGGGCTGAGCTGTTGTTGGCAGGCAGGCACGGCCATGAGTAAATGGGAGGCACAATGCCGCCACTGGGCCTCATTAGCAGCCGGGCCCGGTGAAGAGAAGTGTTTGATGAATCCTACACGTCCCACTGTGGCACTGTGTGATGTAAATGGAATAATTACTATGATCTAATGGGCGTCTCTTTTGCATTCGGGCCCCCGGTGAATGGAGCCCCTCTTTTATGGCATTCAGCCCGGGTTGTGTAAACTGTGGGGTGCCACTGGGGATGGAGCGGCGGCAGGTCCCGCCGACCCGCTCGCATTCACCCTCAATAAAAAGGGAAGGCCAAGTAATTTACTCGGCTGCCTTTCACCATGAGAGTGGCAGATTGAAGGTCACACTCGATTTGGCAGGACTTGAGTCGCTCTCTGTGCTGACGCCGAGCGAGACAGATGCACATCTCTCCGCTGTCGGGACTTTCGGGGACGAGCCGCTGAATCGCGTGCGTGTGCGCCCAGCCGGACAATGCAGCACGAGATATCCCACTTTTCGGGGAGCAAACCCCACGGATTTGAGTTGTCTGCCCCATTTTTCACTGGTTTCACGTGTCCGAGCACGCCCTGCTCCTCGTAGGGTGATGGTGGTGGTGGCTCTCGAGGTCTCGCTGGGCTGGGTGGAACCCCGATTCAGCTGGTGACAAACAGCCCATTGTTGTCTTTACATAGATCGTTAAAAGTCTGAATTAAAATAATTGCGTCTTGTGTAGATGTATTGCTTTTTCAGGCTGAAGAGATGTGACATTGTCTCTGCCTGAAATTCGTTAGGAATGTCCTGGTAATGATATTATATCGATTGTGTGATGCTCCATGTTCTGTCTGAATCCAGGCTGCTGCAATCCTGACATAACAAGATTTCGTTGTGGCTGATTTCAGATGTCTCTATTAACAATCAACATCATTTCCTTATTAATTACATGCTTTGTGCATCCATATGGCTTAAATTAAATTTCTCAGACCTTTTTTTTTTTTTTTTTGAAGTGGGATAATATTTTTCGCAAACTCCTCGCTCTAGAAGTTAGAAGTGTTTTGTGCATTTTCCTGCAGCAATTCCCTGTGGGCATGCTTTTTAGGGAACTTTAGACCAACTTTTTTTTTGATGTTTGCTTTTATTATATGCTCCATGCATGGCTAATGAAGGCCAAACCATGGGCACGTAGAAGTCAATGGAAAAATTCTCAATGACTTCAGCAGGACCAGGATTAAAGTGTGTGGTCTACACAAAATTCAGTGGAATCCAGACTCTTGGAAAATATTTTTTCCATGGGATATTTTCTAAGGTCATTTTAATTATGACCTGTACAGTATTTCTGTTGTTTGTGGTCACACAGAGTCCTCACTCATCATTTGTGAAGACAACACAATCTTTCCTTTAGGCAACATTTTTTATTTTTAAAGAAGGAATAGATTGTGGATACTTGGGAAGGTCAAATCTAGGTCAGCATCAGTGCTCTAAGCAGTACTCTAAACACATGTTTACATCATTTGGAACCCATTATTCATGGTTTTATATTACTTATTGTGAAATAATGCATCAACAGTTTTGCTTTGTTTTGTATTTAACTGGTAATATTTGAGTGTTAAACTCCACATCAGCGGAGTGTGGGAGAAACAAACATGTACAATTACTAGACAAAATAGATTGGAAGTTGATGAACTTCTGTTGCCTGTGGAATCACAGAAGCAGTGATGTGGTTTTCTTGGCTACTTCAAAGGAATCCACAAAAAAAGCACCTACTAAAAGCAAAAGCTATTGTCAGGAACTGTAAATTCTCTGTACCTAGGTGTGTGTGCTTAGTCTTTCTAACAGTTTAGAAAATTGTTTGAGGTTCACAAATTGAAGAAGTCTGGAAAGCCTGATGTAGTACCTTTCAGTGTGTTATGGATTATTTGCCATAATTTTATGGTTCCTTTCCTTGGCTTCTTTGGCTAAATCTGAATTAACCTGGCAGCACTAACCATTCAAACCTGCCCAGGGCTTGCCCTGCAAGACAATAACTGGGCTTTTCTCAGCAGTGCCAAGTGTCTGACAGAGTTTTCACAAGCACATTTTCCAGCTGCAACCAGAGCCAGCAGCGCTGAGATTTCCAGCCAGGGAGGTGGCAGGAGGCTCAGCCCTTCACACTCTGCACATCCTCAGCGCTCAGGAATCACCAAATCCATGGATTTTCCTTCTGCCTCACACAAGGCTTTGCCCTTCCTTTGGCCTCACAGAGCCAGTGGGTTTTTTGTCCTCGGGACACGGAGCCCCGAGCAATCAAATCGGATTTTCTGACACTCAGCAAGTGCAAGGGGAGCAGAGGGTGCCCCAGAGTGTGAGGCTGTGGTTCACAGACCTTTCCTTTGCAGGTTTGGGGTGTGCCTGGCTGCAGCCTCCCACTCAGTGTCACCCGGGCTGTCCCCAGGCTGTGTCACCCGGGCTGTCCCCAAACTGTGTCACCCGGGCTATCCCCAGACTAGCTTTGCTCTCTGCGGCTCCAGTGCATCCATAAATCAGATGGAACATCACACCGAGCCCATCTAAATTCACCCCTTGCTTCTGTTGCCTCCCGTTTATCGCTGTCCCCCTTCCAGCCAGCAGGACACAGGGAATGTCACACCTTGGTCTGAGGCACCCTTCGTGTGGCCGGAGCTGGCAGCTCCTGGTTTCCCTGAGTACAGCAAGCAGGGCTTGTGCCAGGGAGTTCAAAGAGCACTAGAAATGAAAGACAGTCTCAACCAGATTTCCCAAGTTGCTCAACACTCAGCAGTTCCCTTGCTGAGTCTGCACCTGAATAAGTGGCTTGATTTTTCAAAGTTATTCGCCAGGCTGTAACTCTCACTGCTCCTCATGATAAATAAAGCTTCAGAGGGAGTTGTTGTCTATGAAGAACCTGGGAAACCTTCTCTGTTATACATACTGTTATTAGAATTATTCTTCTTTTATTTGTTAAAGCTGTTATTTGTTCCTATAAATATTCTGTGGTAAATTAATGCCACTGCAGGAGATGAAGCAGGTTTGGCTCTGTCATTTAATATACCTGAAGGTAAACATTGCTGATAGAAATCTGTCAGAGGCAGGAAAACACAAAAGCCGGTTCAGAGTTTCAAGTGTGTTTTGGTCAGTATCGATCCTCCTCAAACAGATTTTTTACTGTTTTCTTGCTTTTTGGGAGCTCGGCAGCGCCAGCAGGAAAACGATTACGAATCCCATCCCCCACCGATCCCCTGGAAAAAAAGGTTAAATTTAAATAATCATTTCGAGCGCTGTTCCTGTTGTAGGTGGGGTTTGGAATGCAGAGTACAACAGACCCTCGCATTTTTCACTGATTATCTTTAATTACTTGTGAGGGCTGAGCAGCTCGCATTACCCCCAGGCACCGCAGACTGACAAGAAATCTTCTTTCAAGCCTTTTATAGAGCATCGCATTATCAAGTAACTAACAGAGCAAAACTGACACGAAAAGAAAGTTCATTATTACTTTCGTTATTGTCAAAAGAGTTTTATTTACTTCTGAAGCCCTACTTTTTAAACACACTTGCCGCTCGGAAAGTGTTGCCACTGTGGGGCTTCTCCGCTGCCCTGGAGGAGGCTCGGGAGCCGCAGAGCCCAGAACTCCTCCAGGAAAAGCTCGTTGTGCTTTTTGAAAGTATCCGCATCTCCAATTTGAAGTCACAAAGGTATTCCTTCTGCTAGACTTTAGGTGGGGTAAGGAAAATGGAAAGTTTTCTCTACCAGGATGGTTTGGTTTTTTTTGGTTTTTTGGTTTGTTTTTTTTTTTCCCCACTTTTTTCTCCTCGTTCCCTTCTGCGTTTTCAGATGATGTGGGCTCTGCGCTGGGAGCTAAAGCTCTCACAGATGAGAGCTCTGCTGCTCCTGTGTCTGTCACAGATCCCTCGGAGGAAGGCAGCAGGACACGGGCAGTCCCGAGCTGACAGATCTATGCCAAAGTGTCAACACCGGGCACTTAAAATCCCAGGGTCTCTGATGGGAACCTTATTTGCTGGGGTTAACAAAGCATGGGACAAATGCATCGTGGATGGTGGGAGGAAGTGGAGGTTTGATCCCTACAAAAGCATTCACAGTGCCTGAATTTTAGCACATTTACCTTGACGAACCTCCAGCTGTGATTTAATGGCTCAAAATCCCAACACAGCATATGGGGGCAATGAGAGGACATTATGAGTTATCAAAAAGCTGGGCTCTGAGGAAGATTAGCCAAGGGCATGTGCCTCTTTCTCTGAGCCTAAGGGATCACCTACATCCTGAAACTCAGCTGGGGATGCTAACCAGAGCTCCTAATGTGAGAGATGAGTGCTGAGACTGCTGCTTCTGATAAAATGCTGCTCTATCCATCCCCTGGATTACCTCATCAGACTGCCTGCATGCGCCACTACGCAGAAAAATCCAAACCCAGAGTCTTCTCTTGGATGCTGGGAATTTGAATCAACACTTTCTGTTTCATTATTGCAGGATGGGAACTGCTCAGTGTTCCCAGAGGGCAGTGGTGACTGTGTGAAGTCTCAGGTGTAGAACAGTGGCAGCCGTCGGAACAATTTTGTTCCCGAGATTTAAGTTGCAAACCACATCTGCAGTTCACAGCGTGCAATTCCTGCAGTTCCATGTGTCTAGGAAAACCTTGAGAGGTACCCAATAACTGGCACTGGGATACCAGCACAGATTGTAGCTTTAACCCCTCCACATTTTACGGATGTAATTTAAATTACTAACAAAAATCTAGTGGCCAGAAATTAAGACATTTCTGCTGTATGGGCAATTACTTATTAATCTAAACATGTATTTATCTTTCTTTAGCAGTGCCAGATTCCATATGTAATTTGTTTGACCTGTTTGCTTTTAAAAATGAGCTTATTTAATTTATTTTCTTTTTCTGCATCTGTGGGAATGTTAATCGAGCCTTAATAGGCAGATGGAAGTATTTGCAAACCATCTTACTTGTCTTATTTTCAGTACTGTGGTTTATCAAGTAGCTGATGAGTAAATTGAAAAGCCATTCAGTGTATACAGATAATTTTAATCACAGTATGTACTGAACACTATGGGCAGTGAAGTTTTAAAATAATTTGTTGTCTGATAATGGGGTTTGCAGGTAGGAATGATCTAAATATACTCAGATATGGGTAAAATGTCACCAAACCACTTGTCCATGTTGTGCTGTCAGCAGCAGTTTCAACCTCAGCACTGTTTTCAATGGCTCATTCCTCCTCTATGTCTCATAATTTCATGATTATTGGGTTTTATTTCCCTTTCTGCAAAGGCAACCCAGGTAACAAACAATCAGGTGGTCATGTGGATTTTATAGATAATATTCTGGAAACATTTTTCAAAAATAAAGCTTTGAAACAGCTTATTAAAACTCCCTGTCTCACAATATTTCTGCCTATTTCTTACCTGAAGGGTTGTTTTCTTTACGTATTTTCTAATCATGGGAAAGACCAACTTAAGAATAAGATGGGGGCAATCTTGTGAAATCACCAGAAAAGTGGGATTCCTCTCCATATTTGGAACAAGAATTTCCTAAGAGAAGGACATAAAGGCAGTGCAAGCATTTTCACCTGACAACCTGAGAGTTTTCAAGGGCCAGAACAGCAAAATTGAGCACTGGCAGCAATTCCTTCACCAACTCAACTTGTGCTCCTCTTGGAGCTGCCCAGAAATTCTATCAGTCCAAAATTGCCAGACACCTTTCCCACAGCTCTTGTATTTGGGACTAGTTTGGTCCACAAAGCTGTTCTTGAGTTCTGCTGAATTGTTTTAGGGGTTATGTTTAGTTTTTGTTTTGGGGGGTTATTTTGTGATAACAGGGAGCCAGAATGGTGCCTCTGAGCCAGAGGAGGTTGAAGAAGGATTAGAGGTCATGACAGACAAGCTGTGCCACAGAGCTGCTGCTGGGAGAAGGCAGGATGTATTAAGCACATTGAGGTGCATCTTATATTAAGATGGTGTCTTGAAATGCCAATATAAATATAGTGAGTAGGGCTGCCAAAGAAAACAGTCTTCTCCTTTATTAGTCAACCTTTTCAATTCTAATTAATTTTTTTTTATTAAAAAAAAATAGCTAATGGCCTTGTAGCTATGGGATGGGAAGATAGGGCTGAGATAATAGGAACATCGTTATAAAAAGTAAAATGCTGCGTAAAAAGGGAAGATAGTAAAGGTGAAGCATGTTTGGCACGGGTACTTTGCAGTATCCATTAGCTGCGAGCTACTCAGATGGGTCTTGACTGGTTCTCCCAGAAACTTTGGCAACTTTCTTCTGCTCTGTTTTGAGAGAAACAAGTGCCTGTGCTGGGAGAACTGGGCTGGGCTGTGTCACAGCCAGGCTCAGAAGGAGGGCTTGAAAATCAGGGCTTGGCGGCCTCAGTGTCACCTCAGGCTTTGAAATACTTGCACGGGGACTTCACTACGGGTCAGGAAAAATTGTGTCTGCCTTGGAACCCACAGGGCTCTGCTCTGCTGCTGACCTGCAGCAAACCCTGGCTGCAGGAGTCGCTCCTCAGGGAGCGGGTTTGCAGCTGGGCAGTTTGGGAATATCCACGCCAGCCATAAACGAGTTAAACTGGATGCTTGGAGCCTTCCTCACATGGCATCAGGGCGCTCCTAGTGGGTTCATTTGCCTTTTGGGAAAACAGAGAGTTTGGCCACATGCAGCTCTAAGCCACAAGACTGCGTTGCTTCCACTTATCCCGGCCCGGCCCTGGCACAATTAAAAGCTGCCCAGCTTAATAACTGTTAATTACCACTGGGCACCAAAGGAAGCCTGGACTGCTCTTTTGTGATGATATTACTTCTCCATCTCTTGCCAGTACAGCATCTTCTGAGTAGAAGAAAAGAGTACATGTGTTTTAAGTCCCTTTGCTTCCTGAGCAGCAAAAAATGAAAAATGTCTTAATCCTTGCTGGACACACATAGAACAAATCCCAAGGTGTTTATATTCCTCACTGCTACAAAATAGTTCTTCCTTCTCAAGTATAGTCTCCCCACCACCCTTCTGCTTGACCTGATGTTTATTTTCAAAGCATTTTTTGCCTCTAGCTGTCCCCAGCAGCCAGGTAGCCACTGCCAGCAGTGACAGCAACACTCTCCAGCCTTCCTGCTCAAGTTTCTGAGTAGCCTTAAGTTGTTGTCTGTGTCAGAGCTGCAGACATGATGGTGGCTCTGTGTAGCCTAAAGAAATTCCCCCTCCAGGAAGGCTGCTTCCAAATGAGGTGAGGATCAGACCCAACTGAATATTCAAATTTCTTGATGGTTCTAAGATGATAACTCTTTCTTTTTTTTTTTTTTTTTTTTTTCTTTTTTTTTTTTTAAATTTCACAAGTGTTCCTGCTCATATTGGAGGCACCTAGACATCTCTCTAATGCTTTGGCACATATTAAAAGTATGAAAAAATAATGCATTGTACAATGCAGTTTATTTTCTGAAAGAAAACAACTAATCACATGTGAGACCACTCCAGAGTGTGCAATTTAAAAAAAAAAAAAAAAAAAGAAACCTAAATAACTGTTATATTCTCAACAGTATAGTCTTGTGAATAACTAGAAGGACCTATTCATTTGCCTCCAAATATATCTCCACTCAAATGATTCTTCTGTTTGGGGGGAATCCCTATTAATAGAGACCAAGGAAAATAATGTCCTCTTTGTCTCTTTCTAAGACATGTCCTTATTGTGTTTTGGACAATTGGGTCATTTATGATGATGAGGTAACTTGTTCTGAATCCTGAAAATGTAATTTCAGATGAACTGTGAGTAGTTTTACTAGTTGTTGAAATGTCTTTGCAACCTAATTTACTATTTACAATAGGCAGCATTTTTTAACTTTGGAGTAAACAGCAGCTTGAGCATCTGTCCTCTTCCTTGAATGGAAAGAGGATTAAAAAAGGTTTAAAATAATATGTCATGGTTGTGAATTTTTCTTTTTTGTACATTAGGTCCATCTATTTACCTTGGGAGAGCAGGGCCAGGTGATAGAGGGTGAGCAAGGTGCCAAGTGTGTGCATGGGGCTGCTGAGCTGTGCAGTGCAGCAGGTGATGGACAAAAACTCACCAAAACAAAAAAAACCCTCAGCCAAAAACTGCTCCAAGGATGGCAAACAACATCCCAAAACTGATCCATTGGCTCCTCCAAATCTCACAGCAGCAGCTCCCCATCCATGACAAGCTGCTCATTCCTATCTGAGAGCAAAGCTGGGCTCTGTCCTTCCAGCTTCTCTTATTTTGGAGAAGTCAAAGACTGGTATTTACAACAGAAGTTGTGACAGAGGGCTCATAAACCTCTCAGGTCTGCAGATTGTAAGCAGGTAATTAAAGTTAAGCACCTGCTTAGGCGCTGTGCTGATATGGAGCTTGCTCTGCCCCTGCAGTCTGTGGGGTAGGGGCTGTGGGATGATGCTCCAGTGCTCCTGTCCTCACCCAGTCAGCTCCTCTTGGACTCTTGGCAGAGGAAATAACAGTTTCTATAACTGTTTCTATACATCTCTGTACACAGGTACCTACAGCTCGTGTATTGTATGGCATGGAAATAAACCCACGGCCCAGACTGAGCCTTGCTCAGACCCGTTTAGTTCACTGAGTTTTACTTGAAAGAAGCAAAGTGGAGCTGCAGCTTCTCATTCAGTTCACACAGGGAGCCAAAGATTTGTATTTCAATGTCAGAGCAAGCTTTATTAATTTATTAATTTCAGCCAGTGTCCAGGTGTCTTAGCTTTGCCTTGCCATGATATATCTTTATTTATTGAGTTATGCTTGATGTTTTTACAACTGGGCTAGAAAAACTAACAAAACAAGAAGAGGAGGATGCAAGAGCTTGACTCAGCATGGATATTGATGTGGTTTAAGACTCTGTTTAAACTCAGCTCATGTAAACCATTGTGCTGATATAAGTAAGTATGTTGTAGCCTGCTGCTGCCAACCATTTTCACTGCAATTTACAGCTGTGCTGTAAATTAACCAGTGCAGCTAAACTCCTATAAACTAGGTTAAGTTTATTTCATGGGTATTTTCACATAAAGCTGTATTGCTTTAATTATCTATTTTAAAACCACATAATTTTGTTAATCCAGTGTAACTTTTTATATGTAAAGTAGCCTTCAGAAAATTGACTGGCCGCCAAAATCTGCTCTGTCAGGGGTTTTGCTTTGCTGGAATTTTGGAGGAACCTTCTTTACAGTTACATTTATGAGCAGAATTTGGCCTCTTTCTTCTCTTAGAACCTGGAGTAAATAACTCCTTAACTCATTGATTTACTAGGACTGCAGTGTCTTGTGAAGAACAAGAACTAGGTTATTATCTAGTCAAAAAAACCAGATCTCATCCTCCAAAGAAAAATGCTTTTCCTTATCAGTCTGCTTTAAAAAACCCCAACCAAACAACCAAATGAACTACTTTGAGATTAAAATCTTTGGGCAGGGAGGGTTTCACCCAAGCATAACAAAAGTTTTAGTCTACAAAGCTTTTATTTTACACTTGAGCTCCGTGAATGAAGTTCCCTCCCTGGTGCGCTTTATTTACCCTGTAATTTATTTCCCCTTCTCTACCCAAACAACCATGGACAGGAAAACACCTCCAAGGGCAGCTGCTTTAAGTGAAAACACCAGTTTGGAAGATGGAACTTTCTGAGACAGTGCTGGCTGGAGAAAACATGCCTGATATTTGTAACAGGGGAAATGTAGGTGGGCTGTTTCTTCAGCTGAGGTAAATTTGTGTATTTCCACTGATCCCATTGGAGTGACAGTGACTCTGCACTGCTTTGAGGCCTGGCCCGTTTGTCTCTTATCAGTTTAACTTAACAGTGCTGGATGGATGTCTTCATTCTGCTACACTATTTACCAAATGATGGTAATTAACTGGATGATGACTTAATAAACGTGTAAAGATAAATTCCTCTTGGCTGAGAAGCAAAGATGCTTGGCAGCTTCTGCTTGCTTAAATTAAAACAAGTTGCTTTGACATTACATTTCCAAACAGGCAAAAACTTGCACTGCCATTCGGAGTGGTAAAATGAAACCCTGACAATATTGCTGCTCGAGTGGGTGGTGCTGGAAATTGTTTGACTTAAACCCTCTCATTTATTTGGGCACAAAATGCAGCAGCTTGTTGCTTTCTGTTCAACATGTGTGAAGGGCTAACACAGCGACCCAGACATGAGTATTTCCTAAACCTCGGAGCATTTGCTGTCTCCATGCATGTACAGATACGGATTTGGATTAATTGAGTGAAAGTTTCCTCTCCAGTTCTCCCTTTTGCTAACTTCTCTCTCTGCAGCCTTTGCACACATGCCAAGTGCTCAGCTTGGAGAGGAGCAATAATGTGGTTAAAAAAAGCAAAGCAATTATTTTAAGCATTTTCTCACTAAAGTTTTTTTCCAGCTGCAGTTAATTTCTGTCTGATTAGTCTGACCTTTCACCCTCCAAGGAAGTAGTTTAGCAAAAGGGATAAATGTGGTCACAGTATATATATATGTGTGTGAGCATGTGCTGATGCATTCAATCATTGGCTTTATTGGGTTGTGTTCAGCTTGGACAAATTCTGGTTACAAATATTTCTGCACGTCTTTAGCTGTGCTCAAATTTATCATTGGTGTTTGAAATTATGCATTTTTCTTACTTGGTGAATGTGAAGTCGCAATAAAGATTTAGTTTGGGGGGTTTTCCTACTATAGCAAATTAAAACACTGAAATAGTCTTTTCCTTTACTTCTGAATTCATTCCTGTAATTTAAATACATCTATTTACTGGTCAGCCATTATAGAAATCTAAGTCTTTCCTTGTGGTTATGAAGTTTGCTGAAACAAAATACAGCCATGGGAGTTTGGCAGCTGTGAAGGAAGAGAGCTCCCAGATCTCTCTTACCTGAGATTCCATTTTCTGTCCCAAGCATCTGCCCATATTTTTGCCTGTCTTAGATCTTGTGGAGAACAAGTGCTCATTGATATGTGTGTTATATGAAAAAAATTCTTATCTGTGTTGTTTCTTTGTGCTACTGATTGAGCCTATGATGATTGGAGAACAGTTGCAAGCATTTGTACCAAAGGTTTGATGCACCTGTGTTTGAGAGTTGGGGGCTCTTGTCCTGCTCCAGAGAGGTTGCCCAGCTGAGTTATTCAAATCCAAATCTAGGGCTGGATTTCTGTAGTACAGTAAATCGTAAGAATATCTCAGATTTAATTTGGAGCTGCTTTTCAAACGACTCAGTTTAGGGAAAGTTGTTGGCAGAAAGATGACTCCATTGCTGTATTGGTTCCCTCCCAGTCTGAGTTGCAGCTGTGGAGCTACAAACCCAGCAAGGGCAGTTGTGGGATTTGTAACTGTGGATTTCATCTGGGATCTGATCAGCTGTTGCTGTGACACCTTTATGGCCCTCCCAGCTGTCACTGGTACAGTCCTTAAATGACAGCTTTTATGGATTGTCTCTTTTGGCTCTGGGTCAGGTATTTAAAAAATAAATCCAGTTTGTGAGTGCAGACAACCAAAGAGGTGTATTCCAAGCCAAGAGCAGTTTGTGGAGCTGAATGAATACAGATTATCCCTGCATTCATAGCCTGGCAATCTCCTGGCAATCTGGAGAGGAACAGGAAGGGTACCTGGTGACAAAGAGCAGGAAAGAGGCCAAAGAAGTCAGTGAATTCTTTGTCTTAGTATTGAAATTACAGGTCCTGGGGCCAGAGGGAAAATCCTCAACAAGCAAGGCTTTCCCTTGGTGGAGGTAGATCAAGTCAGGGAATATTTAAATAAAATGTGCATACACAAGTCCACAGGACCTGAGAGCTGAGGAAGCCAGCTGATGTCCTTGTGGTGTCACTCTCAAAGATCTCAGAACCATATGAAGCTGGAAGGAACATCTGGAAGTCATCTGGTTCCTCCTGGAAAGGTCATGGCAATTCAGGGAGATTCCTGCCTGGCAAGTGCTGCTGTTTTTCTCTATGAAAATGGGCAGCTCAGATGGCTTCTTACAATCTCTGATTTTGCTCTATTTTCTTTAGAATGTGTATTTCCCTCAGTCTTGTTTCAGCGATTGGGGGTTTTCTCTGCTTGGAAACTGTGTATGGTGTGTTTTCCTGCTCAGTTAGAAGCTCCTGATTCTGCTGTGAATCTCCTGTCACATCCTGTCAATCCACTGTGAAGTGGGAGAATATTGTTAAGATGTAGCTCTTGTTATGATTAGTTTCTACAGCAAGGAAAACTAAGCTATGTGCAAATGTCCTTTACTCCTTTTTCAGTCAGGTGTTTAAAACTTGGAATTTTCTAGGTCTTGAGATACGTCCTTGTCAGCAATGCCTAGCAGACAAAAGAGCAGTCAATACTAACTTCCAACAAAATGCCTTTTTTTTTAATATCACTCCATCCCAGCTTTTAATTTTGCAATGACCTTTCCATTTGAGAAGCAAGTAATGCTTCCCTTGTCGTGATGCTGAGAAGGAGGAGAGGAGCTCCATGCCTGTGTCCCAGGGCACACTTTGGAGTGTCACTGCAGGAAGATGAGTCTGGTGACAATCTTGCCCAAAGCACACTAGCAAAGTTCGCATTAGGAATCTGCTTAAATTAAGGCAAAGCTTGGCACATGCAGCAACAGTTCAAAATCCAGTCTTGTGTTGTCACAAATTCTCTGTCATTAGCTTAATGTTAGTGTGAATTGGGTGTGCTGGCAGGCTTCCTTTCCTTCCTGTAGGGAATTCTGTATCACTGCTCCTATTACACTGAGAGTCCCCAGCACTGGGAGCTGGTAACACTGGTGCACTACTTATTTGCCAGAATGATATGAGCTGCTCACAAAAAAAAAGTCTAATTTCAGCATCTGTCAAAGAAATGAAGCTGCTCAACAAAAGAGTTCACTTGATTGCGTTGAAAAAAAAATTAAGTGCTGGCTTATGACACACAAGGCATAAATTAAATCATAACTAGATCAAGATTACTGACAAGAAGTGATGACAGGTGTTGTGAATATGTTGACACGGGGATGCTGCCCTGTGTAACAATTGTCAGTCATGGGCCAGTGCTGAGGCTCAGCTGTGGCTAATGGGGAAGGGTTACTGGGGATGAGTAGGAACTGCTAACAGTCACATGGTCAAAAATCATAATTTATGGTACAAACATTTGCTTCTTAAGCAGCTGGAGACAGCTGTGATGCAGCAGTATTAGGCCAAGCCATGTGTAAAATACTACAAGTATATTCAGTACAGTGGTTAAGGAGCAGTTTCTAACAGAGACACTGGCCTGGGATTAGGAAGATGGGGCTTTGCATTCTGACACAGCCCTCTCTGTGACCCTGGGCAAGATGTGTCACCTCTGTGCACATCAGCCCTGAGTACAGGATGATATTTCTGCTGTCTGTCTTGCCTGTTTAGGCTGTTAGCTCACTGGTGCATGGCCTGACCCATCTGGGGAGCTGCACACCTGGCACACCTGATTTGCTCTGCTGTAATCTGCAGCGTCACAAAAACACAGCTAATTACTAATCCTGGTGGGGAGGAAGGCACATTCCTTGCCCCAGAGAATTTACAGAATTAAAGTAACAAAAAATTATTGCTGCTGAGGTTCAAGTGGTGCTGCATATGCAGCCAGATGATTCCCATGTGCCATCATTTAATAGATACAGACTGATGCCAAAAATACATGGATGAAATTATATCATCCCTATTGACATGTTTGACACATGTGTTCCCTCTGCTAGGTGCTGTGGTCTCTGCTGCAGTTTAGGATGCATAAAATGAGAGCACCCTGCCTGCAGCACTTCACAAGGATGTTTATGAACAGAAAAATGGATGGGGGGTAAATATCTGGCAGTCAGACCCCTCTCAGCTCTCAGCATCTTTCTTCAGAGAAATGCATCATTATATCTGAACTGCGATGTTTATGAAGTATCATTAGCATTATTCAGCTACTGACTTCAGATGTCTTCTTCTCCGGCCAGAGCAATCATTATAGGTCCGTCCAAGAGGAGCTGTGACAGATGTCACAGTTTGTTACAGTCACTGTATGCCAGATTCAGCCTCTGGCCATCTACTGCTTGAGTACTTCCTCTAAAAGCATCTTGTGAGTACCCTGCAGTAGAAACAAGTGACAAGGACTTCAGATCTATTTGTGACATTGAATTGGAAGCATTTTTAGGATGAGATTATGATGTGGTAAGCAGGCAAACAAAGAGCAGAAGATACTTGCACAAAACCAGTTTCCTACCGATCCTTAACTACATCCTTTCATTCGGGTGATGCACTAATAGCCATCAAGTCCTGCAAATCTGGGCTTAAAGGAGTTTTTCTGTCATGTTTCAAAACAGTTGTTTAATATTATCTGTGTTTTCCTCACAGCTCAAACTGCTGCATTAAGTGTTGAGATAAATTGTGCTGATGAAAGGAAGAAAGGCACAAATAAGCATGGCTTGTGGTCAGACAGAGACTCAGGGTCCAACTCATTTGTGAATCCTATTTTTTCTTGAGCTACAAAGATACAGACCACCTATTGGTCTGGCCAGAGCATAAATACAGACAAGAAACTGAGAAATCTGTGTTTGCTTTACTACAGACACAGGATCTGGTGTTAGCACGTGTACCTGAACTCAGACAGGTTCTCTGTGTGAATTCATGTGCCTCATTTTGGGAGGCACTGGTGGCCTACACATATACATCCCCTCCCTTCCCTTCCCTGGCCGTGCTGAGGGGCTCCCACATCAAACTGCAGCTGATTGAGTGGAGAACCATGTTTCAGATTGACATAATGCTGCTTGTTCCATATGTAAGTCAAGAGTTCCAAGCTGGCAGCAGTCACTGGAGTGCTGTTCCAGGTCACCTCTCAAACATTTGTGAAGAGGACACGTAAATACCATATGTTAAGTCAGACTGTTAAAAACAAATACACAGAACCCCTGGTGCCATCATAACCCTCAGAAATACTGTCCTGCCCGCTTGAGAGGGAAGTGAGAAAATGAGTGACAGGGCCTGGGTTACCAGTTACTGCTGAGGCTTCAGTATTCAATTAATGCTTCTGAAATTGGGAGAAAGGATGCAAGAAAGTCTCCTCTCCAATGCTAATGACCTGTATAAAAAGAAAATAATTGCGAAGAAAGTCTCTTGTCAAAAACAGTCCTTCTTTGCGTGTACCTCTAAGAAGGAACCAGACACAGGATATTATCCAAATGATCCATAGGATACTTCTGTCCCAGAATAAGTGCATTCTTCTGCAGGGGCTGCTTGTCCCATTGATGCTTTCTAAGGGACACTGCTGCCATGAGCTCCTTAATTAGGAGATTAGGAGAATTCTTTGACTGAAAATTAAGAATCACTATGGCTTATTTTTATCACTAAAAGATTGCTCCAGCAACTTCCTCCAGGAAATTGCAAAGGGAAGTCATTATGTGAGGGGGGCTGGGGAGGCAAAAGCCAGCTCGATTGTGCATATGAGCCCCAGATGAAATGCATCCTAGCTCAGCGAGGGGGGAAAAAAAGGGGTGTTTACTAGGTCATTTGCCGTGTCCTTGTTTTTAAAGTTTCCTTTTCCACGATTACTTGTTGACCTTAATTGTTTCCATGCCCACGAGATAAGTCTTTGTACTTCCTACGGGGGCTTAGTGGAGAGGTCTGGGGATTGCTCTTGCTAATTGCCCTGTATTCCTTCATTTCCCTGGAGTGTCTGTGGCGAGCCTATTCCCACATATGCTCCCAAAATCCGTTTTTCTCGGAGGGGCAGCGCTGCACAGCTGACGACATATGTTTAGCTGCATTCAGGGCTCGCTGAAGCACGCCTCTCATGTTACATAAAAGGGGAAGGTCAGTACAAAACAAACAGCTTTTTACAAGCTACGGCTTAAGAATCCTGTCCTAAAGAACTCTTGCATTTCAGGGAGTGACAAATCAGCTTGTCGCTGAGCTCTGTTCTCTCTCGAGGCTTTTTTTTCCTCTTCTTTTTTCTTTTTTTTTTTCTTTTTTGCATACATTAGGAACGCTGTTAGTCTCCCAGGACAACCTGTGTTAAAACCTTCTCTTCTGGCAGGAATAAAGCTGTCCAGGGCCCGATCCTCAGTTTCCCTGGATCCCCAGAGCAGGCTGGAGCACAGCAATGCTTCTCCACCCCTGTGTGCACCTGCTGCTGCAGGGCAGCCCCAGGTTCCAACAGAGCAAACCTGCATGGCACTGTCTGCTGGGCCTTGGGAAGAAGTTTGTCTGTGTTCAGGGTAAAACAAGGAACAGCCAGGAAAGGAGATACTTAAGGAAAACTTGAGCCAATTTCCGTGGAATTGCTTGTTTCCTTTTATTTCCTTTTAACTGGTTTTTTTTTT
This sequence comes from Certhia americana, assembly GCA_018697195.1. Taxonomy (NCBI): domain Eukaryota; kingdom Metazoa; phylum Chordata; class Aves; order Passeriformes; family Certhiidae; genus Certhia; species Certhia americana. Next base: position 10,631,877 of record CM031874.1, on the reverse strand, counting down.
TTTTTTTCTTTCTTCTTCATTTGACCTGGAATCAAGGTAGGACATGACCCGGAGAAGATTTCCCAAGGAGAGTTTGGCCCTCAATTCCCGTTTCCTCTAACGGGATCAGTGCACACCAATCCTGTCTGTGGGTTTGCCCTCCTCTGGCAGGAGCCCTGGCAGAGGGGCCGCACTGAGCTCTTAGCTGGGGGGCAGAGGAGTAAATTCAAACCTTTCTCCACATCTCAGCTGAGGCATCTCCCAGCTGGGTACAGCCTCAGGCTGGCACAGCAAAACCAGCTGGGCTGGTGCCAGCCAAATCTCTGCTGGATGGGTCCAAGGACAGTTTTTGAGGGTCTGCACAAACCCTGCTCTGAGGCCATGGGCAGAACGCCCATTTTCCTGAGAACCCACTGGGGCAGGAGGATAATTCTTCCCAAGATCAGTCCTTGTGAAACATAGCTCCCAACATCTGTGTGGCAGTATCTGCGAGGGCATCCTCGCATTCAGCCTTTCCACATTTCTTTGGAGCCTTTACAAAACGCACCTCCCCTCGCTGATTCAGCAGATTCCTGGAGACAAGGGCTGTTTGTGGCACTGATTCACTAGCTTTGGTTATTTATACCGCCGCGCTGGGTGCTGTGTGAAGCAAGAGCAAAGCACTTGATGCCCCAGAGGCATCAGAAGTCAAGAAAGCAGCAGGATCCAGGGAGTGCACGTAATCCATGAGAGGGCAGAGGAGCAGGCAGCCCTGGGAGTCAGATGGGCTGAGACAAAACTTCCAACTTCATCTCCGAACAAAACCGCGGCTTCTCCACTTGACTCCTGCGTGCAAGTCTAGTTTACGTGAGGATGTGTTGTAATATTAATTCCAGGTGCCTAAGCTGTACTTGGGATGGTTTCCAGACTGCTGGGGCCAGGGGCAGCCATGGCTGTGGTGGGAGGGCTGGAGGGTGGCACAGCATCTCCCCCACCACGACACGGACCACGTGTTAGACAGGGATTTGTGCCAATTAGCGTTGCTGAGAAGCATGTTTGTGACAGATATTTCATGCACCTAGAAGCTCCTATCAACAAAAACATCTTAAAACCTGTAGAAAAAGAATCAATACAAATATTGAGTGTGCTTCTCAGGTGATGTTTGGCTCAGTCATGAGGTGGATCCCAGCAGGTCCTGAACACGACTTGCAATGGGGCCTGATGAGTCTTGGACACTTTTAGAAATGTGTTTTTTCTGTTGTTAAAAAATGGCTGATACAAATAGTGTTTACTTTTTGCAGGGCATGATTCCTTCCAGATTTCCATGTGAGTACTGAATTACGTGGCTCTGCCAGCTGTGGGCTTTGTGCTGCCATGCCAGGGTGTGTTAGTGACCTTGGAAACTGAAATCCCAGGATATGGCAGAAGCAAATGATGCCACCAAAATGGGTGCAAATGCTCATTTGCCTGGGGGAAAATAAACCTATTTTAGTGAGTCAATTTCATAGTGGGTTTATTTCTTCTTTTTCTTTTATTTTTAATTTAGTGTAGATTTTTAAAAGCTCCTCTGCAGCCAGCTAATTAAACTGATGCAAATGGTTTCAATGTTCTTTTGGGGAAAAGTTTACAGAAATAGTTCTTGGTATAGGCTAATAAAATTCCAGTGCTTAGCCTTGAAATAAGCACAGAGGGAACTTCAGATGCAGGCAGTCCTACTGCTTTTAAAATTAAGGAGAGTTTGGGGGATGGGTCAGGAACTGTGATTGACAACTCCATTGAGATTGTCTCCCTTGTTCTCCCAGCATTAATGCGTTTCAGCAATACTAAAATCACATTTGCCTGCATGATAAGGAGAGGCAAAAAGAGCTTCTCAGGGGATGCTGGTATTGCCTGGTCATACCTGAGGGCAGAAGTTCTGTACTTAAACAATTCGGGCTGTGCAAAGACGCAAATCCACCTGTTCCATAAAGGGTTCACTCCCCAAACTGCAGCATTTAATTGCTCTGAAGTGAAACCCCAGCTCACAGGGGGAATTTCCTCTGTCTTCAGCCAAGCCCAGGATTTGTACCACAACATTTTCCCCAGCCCAAGGACGCAATGAGCCCGTGTGTGTGTGATGTGATTTTGATTGAAGCCCTCGTGTGCCGCCCCGCCGTGAGTTTCGGTTTGCTGCTCTGATGGTTTAGATGAAGATCTTTGCAGCTGGAGCTCAGTTTAGTGCTTGGCTGGTTCCTGCAGCCAACCTGCATCCCTAGAGCTGGCTGGGGAACACGCCTGCTCCGGCTGGATCAAAGGCTGTGGGGTTCCCTGCTGGTGCCGTGGCGATTGGGAAGCAGCATTCCTCAGCAGGTGTAAAAGTCCCTCAAGAGAAGGGCATGGAGCCTCAGAGCAAAATAGGCACCAGCTAATCTCTCATGCCTAGATGATTTTACTGTGACGTTCTGCCAAGCAGCCCGAGGCAGTGAAAAGTAAACTGCTAGCATTATAGTATCATTACGTTTCTGATTCTCCAGAGAAGCCAATATTTGTTTGCTTTTCTTTGAAGTGTTTCATGTCACCACGTATGTTCTCTCCCCTTCTTTTCAGAGCAGGCAGAGGGGGAGGAGGAAAGTTTTACAGCAACTGCACAGCCCAGACTTCGTGCTGCTTTGGGGCTGGAGGGTTGGGGGCTTTGTTGCTGCTCTTTTTTTATACCTATGAAATTTGTAAGGATTATTTGGCAACCTGCGAGCGCGGTGTCGAAGTGAGCATTGCTTCGGAAAGAGGCCAATCTCTGCAAACCAATATTGCAGCCAAAAGTGCTGTAAATTTGATAGTTGCGAAAACGATGTGAAAGGGGCTCAGGGGCTGAGCCCCAGCCCCAGGTCCTTCCTCTTCTCACCCGGACTGAGCTGCAACCGAACATTTCAGTATTCTCGGAGCGGCCCGAGGGCTGATTTCTCCTCCTTCCCCGGTCCTGCGGGGTTCAGCGGCCCCGAGGGCAGCAGGGCTTTCAGGAGGTGAAAAACCTGATGGCTCGAACCCCGATGGCGGGGTCAGGCAGCTCCGCTGTCCCGGGTGGAACAGGTCCCACCGCCACCCGGCTGGGGATGCGCAGCCCGGGGTGCGGCTCAGCCCCCGCGGGCAGCCGGCGCTCCTTCCCCGCTACCTGGCAGGCTCCCTGCCCCTTCCCGCAGGGCAAACAGCCCCGCAGCATCCCCGCTGCCCTGCCTCAGGGGTTTAAAAGCCAAGGCCAAGCGGCTGCCGTGGTTTTGATGCCGACGGAGCGCGGCCGCTGCGCTGCCCCGGGCAGAGCCCCGGGCAGAGGGGACAGGGAGCCCGGCACCGCCCGGAAAATGTCACTTCACCGAGCTCCGGAATAACCTGCCGCCTGCCTGGGCTTCCAGACCAGAAGAAAACGGGACAGGATTTCCTTTTTTTTTTTTTTTTTTTTTTTTTTTTTTTTTGTCTCCTCCTGTGTAACCGCTAATTTGCCCGCCCGTAGTAAGAGCTAAAACAGCTGAGATGATTCCCGACCCGTGATGCCGCTATGCGAGCTCCTGGCAAAACGCTTTGACGAGGGTTTTTGTTCTGTTTTTGGCTCTTTTCAGCCGCGGTGATTTTAGCAGAGGCTGTGGGGTGGCTGCAAGCGCAGAACGGACTTTAGGAGCGGTTCTAGAAACCCTGTCCCGGTTCTGGGGGAGCCCCTCGGGGCGCACATCAGGAAAAGCAGCCTCGCTTTTCCTCCCTCTCCTGCTACCTTTGCGGCTGATTTCAGCTGATAAACATCATCCTCGTGCTGCTCGGGTTGTTGTTAACAGGCATCGTAAAAGTTCCAAATAACCAAACTTCGCGAAGGAGTCGCTGGCCGGCAGCTCTGACCTGGAGCCGGCTCTGTCCCCATTGTTCCCCGGGTGAAATGTTAACTTGCTTTCCTTTGAAGGCTCTCACAGATGGCAGAATTACCAGAATTACCAAATTACAATATTCCAGCAGCTTGGAAGCCGGCGTTCTCCTTAGGCATCTGTCCGAAAGTTACTTTTTACTCCGGCAGATGTTAAAAAATATGAATGAATAAATATGGGGTTATTTTCCCAGTCTAATATCAAATGCTGAATCTTTATGTAAGTTTAAAACGTGCAACATTTCAGCTGTTCTCATGACTGAGATGCACGAAAAAATAATGGAAATTTGGTCACTTGTTTTATTAGAAATTTGCAAGGAAAGAACCTCATTTGTATTCTTAACTCACGATAACCCTTAAGAATTTTCTTTTCTTTTAACTTCAACTTTTTGAAATATTCATCTGAAGTAAAAATATAGGACAGGATATCACAAAGGTCAAAGGTAGAGCAAATGATGCTGTTAAAAAAAAAAAAATGAGAAACACCTTGAACACTGCCCAGCTGTTTTACAGCACAAAATTTTCCCTGTGTTTCCGTCATGGACATTTGCCTGGAGGAAGGGAAGGAAAGTGACGACAGGGCAATGTTATGATGCGGGGAAGATGATTAAAAGTGGCATTTAAAAATAAAAATAATGGTGAAAAGTACTGTGAATAGCAATTCCAGTTTATCTGGGTTGTGATTCTACAATTTCCAGGTAATAACGATTTTCAATTATTTAGAGTATTGTTAATAAACATTAGAAAAAACATATATTTCAGATTCTAGACTCAATATTTTTCTTCCATATTTTGGTTTTTCTGGGTCCTTTTTTAAGTTCAGTTTCTAATGAGCAATTAGCATGTCTACATGTGTTCTAAATGAATAACACTTAATAGCAGAAAAGCAGGATATACAAAGAGAGTTTCTCAAACTCTTTGCTAAACCCTATGAAAGATGATAAACCATTAAAAATGGTTGGATGGGTCATTCTCTGAAAGGAGCAGTGGATTCCTAATTATGGTGTATTAATCTCTTTCCATAATACCTAGATATTTTACTTTTTTTCCTGGAGTTATTTGAATTTATCACTCCTTTTTTTGGTTTCAATTTTTTTTGTTTTGGTTTCTTGTTTTTTTTGCACAAGGAAAATCTGCATCCAAACCTTCAGAGTATTTTAAGAAAAACGCATTAAAAATTGTCAGACTGTCACCAGGGGATGGATTTTATCAGCAGCTTACACCAGAGAAGGATCTGCCTCCCCACCTGTGTGCTGAACTGTATCTGCCTCACATTTCAGTGACAAACTCTGGAGACTTCTTGGCCTCTCTGGAAATGTTGGATTAGCAGCACTCAGCCTGTTCAGCTCTGGCAGTTGCCTTTCATTTGCTTTTTGGAAGGGAAAATGGTGAGAAACAGTTGCCAGGATTCCCCAAATCCCTCTTGTTTCCAAAGACAACTCCAGCATGTTTCTGCGTTAGTACAAGTATCCCCAGGCTTGGTTTCATTTTTTTCTTGGATAAAGGAGGACTTGCTGCCTGCTCTTTGCAGAAAATGGAATCCTTGAACAGCTCCTGGGAGGGGAAAATTTAGCATAATGAAACAAACCAAAAGAAAAACAGGAAAACCAGATTTTTGGGAGAAAAACCATTTCCCTTCACCTCGGAGTTGTTCCAGCAGTTCAGTGTGTTGTGGCCATCACACACTTGATTCCCTTCATTTCAGACATCTCATAGAAATGAATTCTTGGGAGGAACTGAGGGATGTCCCCCCACCCTGCAGTGCCCTTGGGGAGGGGTCTGGGGATGGAGAAGCCTGGGTGGGGTCCACAGGCTCTCAGGCCTGGCTCTGCACAGCCAAAAACAATGTCACCTGTGTGCCCTGGCCTGCTGTCACCAGCTCTGCCTTACCTGTCACACAGAGTGAGGCTAGCTTGGTTTTCTTTTTACTGAGCAATGGCAAATCAATTCAGTTACAAGGAAATTTAGGGAACATTCTGCTTCTTTTCTATATCAAACAATCTGCTCAGAGTAGAGACAGTTAATGGCTTGTTTCCAGGAAAGGAGAGGGTGAATATTACTGAGACAGAGAGATCAGGAGCAAGGGCAGAATCTTTTGTTGTCATCAAGCCTTTCTGACACTGTTTCACAGCAGGCAAAAATGAAATAAAATTGCATCAGGAATGAGTTTGGCTGGAAGGATGGCTCCTGACTGAAGGCTAGTTTTTGGTCCACTTTGATGTGTTGAAGAACAAGAACTTCCAGTACCAATTCTGCTTATGCTCATAAATCCTGGGGGTTGGAGAAGAGGAAAGTGACACACTGGTTCTGTTTCTCCACGAACGTGGGCTGCAGTCCATCATAGTGGCTATAAAGTGTCTAAGGCTGATAACAAATGCTCAACACTATCTAAGTCAAGAGGCCAATAAAGCCTGGAGTATTTATACACCTGTGGCTTGAATAGCTGGGTAATGAATGACAAACCTTTTTCTTGCATGTGTGGTTTGGGTTTTTGATTTTTTTTTTTTTTTTTTTTTTTTTTTTTTTCCCATTTCTAGCTTGCACTGCAGCGAGTCTTGTGCCCTTTGGATTGTTTATACCTTGTCAAACCTGTTTTAAATAAAGCGTTGTGCTGCACTTTCGGTTTGTCAGGGAAATTGCTGCCCTCTCCTGGTTTGAAGCAATTCTCCACCAGCTGAAGGCATCTCCAAGCAAATGCCAGTTGCAGTGTGATAATATGGTCCAATATGAAATTAATTAAGGCTACACAATAGTTTCTTTAAGACTAAATCAGAAAAGAGGGCAGGCAGCCCTATCTGAGACAATAGGATTGGATCCAAATGCAGTTTTAAAGACGCATCCCGCCTCCCCTGATCAGAGTGCATTTAATGAGATTCATGCAATTTCTTTCTGAAAACAATAGCTTTAACCATTGGTTGCATAACCCAGGATATCCAGCTGAGGCCCCCCAAGTACAGAGTGTTCCACAAAAAGGAATGACAAAAAGTCCTCTAGTTCAACTTAAATAATTAAAACAAGATCTGGAGAAATGGCCAGCCCGGTGAGATGCCTTTCAGGGGATCAGGGAGTGGAGGAGGCGAGATAAAACTCCTAAGGGCAAAGTTAAATTTGTCCATTCCCATTCTCTTTCTGGGGCTGAGCAGCATGAAGTGCCAAGACCCCTGAGAGTGCTCAGCCCCCCTCAGCCTTTTGGTGGCTTTCAGCACCTTGCAGGATCAGGCCCCGTGGCCATAACTCAGAAAAGGGTATCCATTGTCTGCCTAGAAACAGAGGAGCTCAGCAGCATATACTCCCTGAGACGTGTTTGAGTTCAGGCTGTGATTTGTGGCTCTCATTTTACACAAAGTTTAAAGTTTCTTGGCTGCTGGAGATCCTACCCTGAGCCCAAGGATCTTCTGCCATGGAAGTGGGTGGGAACAAGACGTGGCAATACAGGCAGTGCTATAGACAATGCTTATTTATGATTGTGGAAGCATTGCAAACAAAGGGAAAAATTCCTCTTGCCCCTCCAGCTGCAATAGCTTCACAAAGCATTCAGAGCAACAAATGCCATTTTCCAAAAAGTTTGTACCAGCAATCTGAGGAGAGTGGGACCTTGTGGCCTTCCTGGAAGTGTGGAAAGCCAAGAGCTGTGGCCTCTGATAAGCCACATTAATGGTGAGCACTGCCTTTCAGAAACACTTCATGCATAGCAAAATTCTCATAGTAGCTTTCCTCCACTCCTCTTTTAAGACTAAACTTATTTAAGCTGTGCTTTGAAGATCTTGCTTTTGCATCCCACTGTGATACCATGCAACAGCAATCTTGTTTGTCAGGTGACTTTGAAACAAAATACAGCCTTGTGGCAAGCAAAATCTCCTGTTCCCAAGGCAGAAGTGAAGACAAATGCTAGGTGCTTCCCTGCTGTCTGCTTAGAGCTGTAGAGACAGATTTCTAGTATTCCCAAAGCTCAGAACTTGCAGATGTGGTGCCTGTGAGTGAAGCTGAGGCTTGACTTTTATCTGTTTGTTTTACAGGCTGCATTTCCTCTGCTGCTGAGGCAGCACACAATTAAGGCTTCATTACTAGCGTCTTTCACATATTTACTTATGACAAGGCCAGGTCTCATTCTTCCTCTTCACACCAGAGCATTTCACACTTCAGCAGAAGTGATTTGGTCCAGCAGGGTTCTTTTGCATCCTTTAGTAGTGATCTTCAGCAGCATTTATTCCTAAATAATTTTATAAGTAACTATGGAGGAATCATAATGAGAGAGAGCACAGGAGTGCTTTCTTTACTCTGGGCAGCTTTGTGCTGCACCCAAATCTGTTATTGACCTGTGAGTTGTGTGTGGATATGTGCAAAATGAACATGCTCCCAACCCGTCCTATTTTGGTTACAAAAAAGCAGAAGAAAGGAAAGCTAGACTGGAGTGGCCCAAACAGGATGTCCAAACTGCTTCTTCCCTAAGCACCAGCTGAGGTTGGAACATGACAGGGATTTGACACCTTTTTGAGGTATTCCTCATCACGTGCTGCCTGACAGGGATGCCAGGATAAACACAGTGGAGTTTGCTGCTCACAAACTTGTTCCAAGTCTAACTCCAGCTTTGTGATTACATTAAGGGATGAACCAATCCACTAGCTGCCCACATAGGCTTCTGTGAAAATTCTGTATCCATGATAGACACAATATTTTGCACAAAACAGAGGAGAATCACTGAGTCTTACACTCCCTGTAGATTTTTCTCTCAAGGTGTCCAAGCACAGCCCAAGGCTGTTTCCATGGGTAGGAAAAAAGCCATGGCCTGAGTGCTTGCAGGTGTCAGCTCCTTACTGGGGTTAGAGAATGGAGCTGGGGATTGTTGGGGTTGTGCTGTGGGACATTTCCCCTCTCACTGTGGTCAGCCTTGGCCTGGGATAGCTTTCACTGCCACACTGTTACTCCTGCTTCCAAGTCCACAATTAATTTTCCTTTTAAACTTGGGCGAGAATTCCAGCAACTTTATACATTGTCAGATGTATATCTGGGCTGAAGGATAACTGTAAAATGCTTTATTTTCTTAAAAGTAATCTGAATTTTGGCCGAAGCTCCAGCCCAGCTGTTACTTTGTGAACTGGCCCATGTTGCCATCCCCACCTGGATGCATTTGCACCCAGCCCACATTTTTTAATCACCAAAAAAAGGAACAAGGGCATAAAAAAAAAAAAAACCCAACCCCAAACCTACAAACAGCAACACGGCTCTGCCTGTTACCAGATGCCACTGTGGTGATCTCAAGCATAAGCTGTACATTTTTATCTCTTAAATGGAGACGTCCCTTGGGCACAGCCAGTGCCCCTGTCCACAGCTATCCTTGTCACCCGGCTGTCCTCCGCGCTCGGCGCTGCGAGGCTCACACCATACGGCCGCGTTTGCTGCGTGAGGAGTATAGCAGTGGACAAGGGCAGAGATCGAGGTCTGGGGTCCTGGGGACATTGTGGTTTTAAGGGACTGGCATCTCGGCATGTGGAGTCATCCCTCGGAAGGGCGAGACCGCAGCCGGGGCTCAGGGCCGCTGTGTGCTTTTATTTGCATTTATTGTTTGCGATCGCAGACATTCATCTTTGGGTATCTCCAGAGTTAAGGGGTAATAAGACAAGACAACAAAGGAGTCTAAAGCTAGCAGGGGGAGGCTGGGGTACTGTGTGGCACTGCAAGACTGAAGCGTTTCAAGGCCCCTGTTCTGGACTTACTCAGCTTCCCACTCTGGAGCCCCCAAAATGCCACTGCTCCAAACTTGGGAATTCCCAGCTTGCCCCTACCAAGGGTTGGATCTAAGCTCACCCAGGCACGTTCTTCATTCCTCATGCCTAATTTCCAGTGCGGGCTTATCCATTATCATGAAGTCCCCAGTTATTCCAGGATCCTGATGAGAACAGTTCCCAGCTGGATTTGCTGTGGCTCCCCACACCAGATGTGCATCATTCCTTTAGTGCAGTGGATGTAAAGAGGGGTATCCCCCTTTTCTAGGGTCTGCTGTCTGTCTTGCATTGACTTTGCAATGTGGTTTCCTACCCTCTCCCCACAATTTCTCTTTATTCATGTGCAAGAAGTTCCTCACTGCATGTTTTCCTAGAAGAGCTCATTTCTACTCCATCCTCACTCCATCTGATTAGGACAGAAAAAATGTGTTCTTGTTTGCCCCTGTTTGTACTTCAGTAAAGACTTGTTTGGTAGAAAGTGAAGGGTGTCAACTATATGAATCATCTGCATTTAAATTTGCATTTAAATCTGTCTTTAAAACTTTATGGGATGTTGCCTGCAACAAAGATTGTCATAGCTCTGTTTTGTACTTCAGTCACAAGTGGTTTGTCTGTATGGGGAAAAAAATAAAAGCAGGAAAACCAGATTTATGCAAGAACAGATAATGCAAATGCAAAGTAATAAAAATAGTCATAAAAGACTCCTCAAAATACATATTTCCAATTATACCTATCATGATTTTAGGGCAGTTTAAGTGGCTGCTGCCAGATCAGCAGAACAATCCCAGCTGTAACAAGCTACAACCCCACATGATTCAAAAGCAAAACGTTTATCCAGTGACATTCCGAAGGATTTACAAAATAGGGGGTACTTGTGGAAGGTGACAAAGCTCCAAGCAGGCATGTGCCCGGTCCAGCTGGAATTTGCACAGAGGTGGCAAACTCAGGTATGTTACAACCACTCAGCGAGACTCGCCTGGAGTGAGGGGAGCTGTGATCCTCCTGCCTGGGACATGCTTTCACCTGTTGCCTCGTTTTACAAATGAATACGCTGCTGCAAAAGTTAACACTGCAAATCCTTGGGCAAAACTTTAAAAATATTTCATCCTTTTTTTTTTCCTTTGAGTTTTTTTTTTAGTTTTTTGAGTTTGCGTGCACAAGGTGAGGGTGTGCAGCTGCGCATCTTTCACAGTTCGTATTCACATTTCCATTTCAAAGATTTATTTGGGGAAGATCCCTCTTTAAGCTGTTGGAGGGAATGAGGAGGTGTCAGAGGGTTTCCCCTACCAGGCAGTCGGTGGTCTACAGCTGCTGAGCAGAAAAACCCTCTTTGTATCCACAGATATCTCCGTTTCTCCCTTTCTCTGGGGGAGTGGGGAGTGCAAGCACAGGGCAGCTCCCTGCCTGTCAGCCAGCACCTGAGAGGCACAGGGAGAGCAGCAGCTCAATAAATCATACAGCAATAAATCAAACATAGCTGGGAATCGATCTGAACAATTAACAATGATTCAATTCCTTTGAAGCTGACAGTAGAGGCCCCAAAAGAGAGAAGCACAAAGCACAAGGTGCAACTGCAGCTCTCAAGACTTTGGCTCTTGGGAAACGCATTTGGTGTCCAAAGTGTATGTGGATTTGGGAAATGAGTTTCATGGAACATGGAAAGAATGTAATATTTTTGTAATTTTGGTGCTTGGCTTTGCAGTTGTCCTCAGTGTAAGAAACATTATGGTTTAAAGCTCCAGTAACCTACAAATCCTCAAGTGCTGGTTTCTCTCCATGCAGGGTCTGCAGGTGAGGGATGTACATAGCAGAGTCAGGGCTGAGCCATTTACCAACTCTGAGGAGTGTGAACTGGATGTTTCTGAGAAATTTGAAAACATTAGGGAAGTAAATGAAGTGAAAATGTAACAAGGCTGGTCTACACTTCAAACATTTCAGAGCTCAGATGGTTCCAGAAGGCTGTGCTGTACCCGAGGATCCTCAGGGCATGGGCATGGATTAGGTGACCTCTGGAGGCTCATTCCAGCCCAGTGATTCTTTGAGAAGACAAATACACCGGAAGATGCAAATCTTACCTGAAAAGTGTAACATGAGGCCCACTAGTGGGATCCCATATACAATTTAGGTTTTGCACAGTTGTGGAAGAAGGTTCAATGAAGAACTGCCAGTTGTATTGGTGTGGACAGTTGTTCTGGTGTTTGGAAGATGAGATGGAAAAATGAAGGAATGAACACTAAATGAGATGGTTACATTTCAGTATTTCCTATCTGAGCTGCAAGGTGTTCTAAAAAATGGTACTTTAAAAATTGCTGCCATCTCAGAGAGAATTAGACAATGCTGGACGTCTCTCACAGAGAAATCCTTCTGGACATGGCTGTGCAAAACGTTGTAGGAGATTAAAGCAAAGCATTCCAGCGACTTGTTTAAACATATCTTCTTATATCTCTTTGCAGCAATCCTTAAGCCCCTACCACCAAAGACTATCTCCTCAGAGCAGTGACAAATTCCGATCCCAAACAAACCACCTGGGGCATGCTGAATCTCTAAACACAAATGTCAGAGGTCTAGATCATTTCCAATATTCTTTGACATTGCTTATGATGTGGCCTCTGGCACATTCCCAACAGAAGAAAGTTCAGTTATATTTCTTTCAATTAAAGAATCTGATTTAGCCACTAATCATGTCAAAGAATGTCTGGGGGAGGGAGAGGAAGAGAACGTGAGCGAGCGGTGGTGAGTTCAGACGGGATGGCTCGTGCTGTCTGCAGGGAGGCATGGGCACTGTGGGATCAGGCTGGGACAAAGGCTGGCACAAATAGAAAATCAGTGAATGTGTGTCAAAAATATGACTGGTTTGATAAAATCACACAAAAAATCCTATTATTGCAAATCCTATTAGTGCAAAACCTCAGGCATTCTGCCGCAGTGAAAAACCCACTCTCAGCATTCAGTTTTTGAGGAGAAGGAAAGGCAAGACTTTAGGATGGCAACAATCGGGGTATCAGTGAGTGGGAGGGCTCAGCAAGGTTTATCCAGCACCTCCTGCATTCTTACCCAATCCCAAATGTGCTCCTCTGTCAACCCTAGAAGGCCTCAGTGCTGGATGTGAGGGCAGGACAGGTAACTCTGGGGATGAGGCTGACCCTGCTGCACCTCTCTGTGCAAATCCACTTGAGGGAAAGCCTCAGTCCAAAAACCAACATGCTGAGCCCTGTATTTCGGTGGATCAGGACATCTAGGATTGCTTCACCCATGTGAATATGTTCCTGATCTTCAGTGAACAGTGGGAAAAGCAGACAGTTCCCAAACCTCAAAAAAGGTTTGCGATCATTGTTAAGAGGATTTGCATTTGGAAAATTTTGCCAGGTTACACAAGCAGATGCAATAGTTGGAATATTTCTGCTTAGGTTTTCCAAACCTTTCTTTTCCAATATCCCTGAGGTAACGTTGCTTAAGATGGGAACAGATGGACCTTTGTACATAATGCTGGGTGAGCCTCAGTGATTTCTGAGGCTGGGGTCTTGCTGGGCACTGTGGTGTCCAGTGAGACACCAGCCAGATCTCCACATGCAGGAGGGATGCTGTAAGGCAGAGAACAGCTGAAGCATTTCTTATTTAATCTCTATAGCTGTAATATAGAGGAAAAAAAAAAAAATAGTGGTAATATATCTGAAATCCCACCACAAACACCTGTACTGCCATGAGAGAGACTGTACAATCTTTTAGTGTTGCTCACATATATTTAATAGTTATAAAATCATAGCAATCACATTTTTATGGATTTTTAAAATAGTTTTACACAAAACTATTTCGCACATTCATTTTGGCATTTTCACACTGGACTAGCAGGGTCTCAATGGGAAATTTTAGCACTGAGTAACATAAGGAGAGAAGTTTAAACTGGTACTATGGACTCACCAAAATCTCATCCTGATTCAGGGCTGCCCTGGTGCTCCCAGCTGGGTGAAATGCAAAACTCTGCAGTCTCATTCACACACAACTCCATGGCCTTAGCAACATTTTCTTTACAAAAGTGCTCTGGCCCATATTACTCATTAAGTCCAGCAGAATTGATATGAGGGTACTGCATGACTATACAGATGTGTGAGATACCAAGACTTTGCAATATTCCATGAGTTTGGGACATCTGTTTTAAAAGCAAGAGCACTGACTGCGTTTTTCTCAGTGACAGACACAGAACAGAGAAATCCTTGGTGTAAGTGTTAAGGTTTCTGTAGTGCCTGGATCTTAAGGTAACACCTTGGTCAAGGATCAGTCCTGTTGGTAACCTTGCACTTGGAAAGCTGACATCTCCAAGCAGTGAAATATTGAGGACAGATGTAGAAACTCTCAGACCGTGGCTCTGTGTTGCCGGCTCTGAGTCATGCTGCACATCTTACACACATTAGGGAGCAAATGGGCTCATTCCCATGGCAGCAAACTTCACAAATCAGAACAAAAATTATTTATCGTGACAGGCAGGTGGTACTGCAGACAAAAATGTCTCTTGACCTTGTGGAAATGTGGTTATGATGGTCTCACTGAGGCTGATTTTTTTTTTTTTTTTTTTTCCTTCCGGCTGGTTTAAGAGAAATATTCTGTTTTCAGGCATGGAAAAATGTATTTTAAATGGTGATATGTCTCAGGCATGTGGATTTTATAACTCGCTTGCTGTTTGCAACCAGTTGAGGTGTTATACATGCTGTTTAAAACATAGTTTTTATTAGAAAAGCAGCATCTGTCTGCGTTTGCACTAAATCTACACCAGCAGCCATTACAGCGGCCAGCACACGCCAGCTTGACTGGAACAAGGTGCAACAACACTGCTCCCCAAATCTCTGTGAAATTGGAGATAATTCCATGCAGGGCCGATTTTCAAAGGCCTTGTTTAACATCTCTAAAGGTTCAGCTGAAGGGCTGGGGAATTTTTCGGCAGTGCCCTGCTGCCTGGCGCCTGTCTGCATTCTTCCCGGGGAAATCCTGGAGCTTGGAGTGGAGCAGCAGAGGCTGAGCCCTGGGTCTTGGGGTATTCATGATGGAGAGGAGGAGGTTGTCACCTCTTGGTGGTGTCAGCTGTGAATGCTGTGCACCTTTCTGATGGCCCGGATTTTGGGAAGGTTAATTCAAACTGGATCCGAGCTATTCATAGGATGCAAAAACCTTTATTTGCAGGATTGAGCTGGGTGTGTTTGTCTTGGCAATATGAATGTGAAAGAGAGGTGGGTTTGCTCTCTCTGGGTTTGACAGAGAAGATAAAAGGGGAGGGGGGATTTTTAAGCTAAATGACAAATGTTAGTGGAAGAACTACTGAGCAGGGACTAGCCAGGACTCTTTGGGGCTGGAAGAGAAAAGAAGATTTATAGCCATGAAGGCAGGGAGGTTTTCTTCCAAGGAAAGGAATGGGAGCAGCACCTTCCCCAGGCACTGTTAGGATGCCCTGGATGAATCTGAGAGATGTGTTAGGGTATGGAGACAGGAGGGGCAGAGCAGTGGGCCAGGCTGGGTTTTGTACCACAGCGTGGTGCTGGCAGGGATGAGTGTCTCACCTTCACTGCTCTGCACTTGAACTGAGTCTAACACACACAGAACCCACCCCCCCAAGAGCTGCAGAGCCTCTCAGCCCCCCAAGAGCACCCTCTGACCCTGCAGCAGCCTGGGCAGCTTTGTCCTCTCTGGTGCCCTGTGTCCATGCCCTGAGCAGTGTTAGAGCAGGGCCAAGAAGCAGGAGTGCCTCCACTCCTCACTCACATTCCTGCCCTGCTCCTGCATTTGGGGGCTAAGTCACCTTTTTCAGCATTACCTCTCTCCTCCCAGACACTGAGGCTTCACTGCAATTTTTGAAGTGAGGAGAGAGTGGGGGAAAAAAGCACAAAAATGAAGATTTAGGTGTGTTGAAGTACAATCGTGGATATTTTCTTTTTATTTATTTCTTTTTTTTCCTTGCAGACGACATATTTGCAAACCAGGGGTGCTGCAGGGGAGGAGGGAGGGATTCCTAAACTCTGTTGTGGAATGAATACACTGCTGAACTAATGAATAGAAACAAGATGTTTTAACCACCACCTAGAGAGGTTGCTGAGTGGCCATAATCAATGCTCCCTAGGAGGTGGCCAAAATGTCTCCTTGCCATTCATTAGATCAGAATAGCTTTCGGTTTATAATGTGATCCTTCTTCCTGACCTTCCTTCTGTTCTTAAGTGACTTCAGGACTATAAATTCCTT
Organism: Certhia americana; assembly: GCA_018697195.1. Taxonomy (NCBI): domain Eukaryota; kingdom Metazoa; phylum Chordata; class Aves; order Passeriformes; family Certhiidae; genus Certhia; species Certhia americana. The sequence continues at coordinate 10,616,091 of CM031874.1, read as the reverse complement.
CCTAGAAATAGCATTATTTATTTTACTGTCTTGTGTTTGTTATGGTCAGTTGAGATCTTTCTTTAGGAGATGTCATTTTGAATCAAAATGGAATTTAGTGGTGACAGGGTTTGGTGCCCCTCAGATTTTATACTGAAATTAGCCTTGCATGAGCTAAGATTAGTCTGTTTGCAAAATGTTCCTGCTCTTTAGAACCTGTCTGTGAGAAACATTCTGCTGTATTAGAGCTCATTGTACCAACATTTCTGGGCTAATTTGCTGCTGCTTTAAATATCAAGGAAGGTTTTCAGATGGATCCCTTAGGCCTTGGCTAGGAAACTGAGCAGTACCCAGCTCCCCGGGCACAGGCGTGCTGTGGCACTCTTGGGACTGCCTTCTCCTTTTGGGCACACCAAGTGTCTGTTCCCAGCAGCAGAGCAGGTGATTTCCAGTGCAATCCTGTCCTTGTTGAAATCCCTGGCACTGTGAGGAGCTCCAGCAACCACTGGGGAGCAAGGAAAAGTCTCCACGGCTATTATACTTCATCAGGTTCTCTAACTACTTCAGGCAATTCCTTTTGGGACTTTTTAAAATTTGCATGATAGGTATCTTTACATCCCTGTGAAAAGCACTAGATATTTTAAATTGCATTTCATCCTTAGAAAGTGCTGGGACTTCCAGCTGAACTCCAAGAGGCAGCTGGGGATGTTCACCAGGGCATGGAGGTCCCAGATTCCTGCAAATCCACTGTGAACGTGTCCTTGTGCTGAGAGAGGAGACAAACTGCTGCTGCTTGAGATCCCTTCTGTCTGTGGGGAGAAAATTTGGGAAGTGCAGAGTGGTTGCATTGCAGATTTATGCTCTCCTTTGTGTGACAGAGAGGGAAAAATGAATTATTTGTAGAGAGGTAGAGTGGATTTCTGTGCAGAAACAAACATGAATGAATAAAAACTTTATACCAGAAAGAGCTGCCTGTGTAAGGGTCAGACTTTGAAAGGTGAGTTATAAGAGGACAGAGAGTTTAGGCAAAAATCACAAAACTTTTGGGGCTCCAAAACCCATGGAGTGATCAGTAGCAAAACTGTACATTTAAAAATTCATGAGCTTTGGCTCTGTGTCTTGGTTCTTGGCAGCTGGAAATGCTGGGACCTTGAGGGCTTCCACAAACAATGGGTATTGACAGAGCTGTAGGAAACCTCAGCACCTGGAAACAGCAGTTGTGCTGGCAGAAAGGGATTTTAGGAGGAAAAAGTACAGGATTTGCTGAATTGCAGAGACTGTTGTAAAATATTTGCTTATGGACAGTTGTTCACGTGTGAGGGAAGTGCAGCTTGTCATGGTATGAGTGTTCCACTTCCAAACCTGATGGATATTCCCAGGGGTCTAGAGACCACTGTGAGGACATAAAGATCCATCTCCAACAGTTTACCTGAATTATAATTCTAATCCTTTACAAGAACCCTGCCAAAGGCAGAATAAAACTGGGTTTTGAAAAATGCAGGAATATGGTTTAACTAAGCAATATGGAAAATGTCTGCAGTGGCGTGTGCTGGATGTTAAGAAATAAGTGGCTGCTTCGAAACCAAACCAGTGATTTGGTTTTCCACATTTCTCAGGAAGTTACTGAACCTAAAATAATTTTTGTTGGTTTAATGCAAGGGTAATGAATAAATAAATAAAAGCACCAGGCCAACCTTCAAACCAACAGAGACTTTATGTTTTATTTTATTCTTTGTTTATGAGGTTCATAAAAGTTCAGTTTATGTTTTACTGGATCTGAGCCTCACACACTTCCAGCTTCAGGGCCAGATGTGGAAAGTACCTAAATGCTGTAGAAAACAGTTTGAAAGATTATCTGAGTCTGATGGAGCTGGAAACCACAGAGATCTCAGACTCTTGGGAAACCTCCAGCTGAGATTCCCAGATAAACTGGGACTGACTTGGAGATGGTGTGACCCAGGAGTCAGACACTTGGATTACTAACTTCTCCAACAGAATGTCCAAAGCTCTCAGAAGTTTCCCCAAGGTTAAGTGTGTGGGGAGAGAGGAACTGTGATTGTGAAAAATATTGTATCACACAGTGCTTTGTAGCTTTTGAGTTCAACCAAGCCTGTTCATTTTGGAGATCAGCAGTGTTCTGTCAGGTCAGTTGGGGCTGGGTTCAGAGCTCTCTTGTATTCAGGAAGGACTCCCTTGACCAAGTAAACTCACATTTTCTATCAGTTTTGAGAGCCTTGCCAGCCTTTTCCTGCTGATGCAATGCCAGCCAAATCTAGAAAATGCATTCGTTGCTTGTACCTGCAGATGGGTTTTCAGCCCTGCTGGGTTGGCCAGAGATGTTCTCAGTGCAGTGTTGGGGAATATTCAGCTTGTCCAAGACAAACATGAGCAATGAATCAAAACTACATTTCAATCTCAGCTACTGCTGAGCCCTGAAAACTCCTGGGGTCCTCTGGTGTCTTGAGTGTCCTGCCAGGATGGGTGCAGAATGTCTCTTGCAGGGTTCAGCCTCTTTTCTGTACCACTGGTGTGAAACCCACATCCAGGGGTGAGAAATTAAGTGTTTTCTTCCTGCTGTTCCCAGAGAGGCATTCAGGAGCATTCTTAGAGCATGACACACTCTGACTACAAAATTCAGCCATCCCCTTCCATCCCAGCATGGTGGAGGAGTCAGAGGTGATGCAATGGCAGGGTGAGGCCAGGCTCTTGGGCTAAGGACAGGTTTTGAAAGCTGAATCGAGTCAGACAGCAGATTTTGCAGAAGTATGTAAGTGCTGTTCACACCAGATTCTGTCTGATTACGACAAACCAGGTGAAACTGTCCTTTAATCCCTCTGAACTCAAATTCAGGGCACTTACCCTCCCTGCTCTCATTGCACCGGATTTACATGTGCAAACACCTTTTCAAACCCAGCCTTGCTGCATCTGCCCTGCGAATTAGTGAATTTCTTCTATCTCTATTCTACCTTAATTTTGTGGATTTTTTAAAGCTGAAAATGCCACAGCCAAGATTCCTTGGGAGAGCACAATGTTGATAACCACTTAACAAGAAATGTCCCTGGCAGATATATTTAGTTTACCCAAGAACTAATGGAAAGCAGTGTCCAATTCCAAGTGTTGACATGATTTGTCAAGTTTGCCATTCTATATGCTTGAAGTTTCCTTTGAGGGGAACTGACCCAAAACTGTAACACTAAATAAACACCCTCTTCAAATAACCAATGGTGGTTTCCTAAATTGCCAATCAAATCCATAAATATAGACACAAACTCTGAGTGTATTTAAGTTGTGTTTAGCAGAACAGAACTAAACAATAACATTCTTGTTAAAATGTATTTTCATTTCAAAGCCGTTTTCCCATGAACATTCCAAATGTAAACAGCCCAAAAGATTTCTAAATTATCTCTGCCTTTGCTTCTTGCGTGGATGGGAGAAAGAATGAATCTGAAGCTACATTAGAAACACTGGAGTTGGATATGAAAGTCACAGAGACACAATGCTGCATATTGTCATAATTATCACTTCGTAAAGAAAAGAAAGAAAAGACCAGTTGACTTGGGTTATGAGGACTGGGATCTAAGCAGCATTTGAAGCCGTCTTATGTTGCAAAAGAAATTGAAATGTGTCTTAGTTTTGTTCACAGCAAACACAACACCCCCCAGTCCGAGCTCAGACATCCAGGACTGGCATCTACCTTTGAGTCCTCTGGGTAAAATCAAAGCAAAGAGGAATTCTGCCCCTTAGTCAAGGCTAAGCAGGAAAAAAGGATGTGAGAGCAAGGCAGGAGAGAGAATTTGAAGTCAAATTTGGATTCAAGGTCTGCTTTTCTGCTGGCTGGGCTTTGCACTCCGGTGCCAGCTTTTCTCTCCTGGTTGCTCTCAGTCCCTTCACTGGGTGAGATTAATTGCAGCTTCCACTCATCACAATATTGCACTGTCCTTAAAGCCTTCGTGAATTAGGCCACTGGGGAACACGAAGAAATGTCTCAAGGAAGCCACCTGCTCTGAAATCCTCCTTCTCCTAGCGTTGGGTGTGGGATTTTCCTGGGATCCCTGACTCCAGAGCTCTTTGATTCCAGGAGCTAGCAGAGCTCAAACTGCCTTCCCTGAGCCCTGGACTGAGATCTTCCACAGACATCGAATTCATACTCCAAACAGCCTTTCTCATGCACATCTCCTTCAGACGGTTACGGTTTCAGGAAGAGTCAGAAATCCAAACATTTCCTTGGCCCTAGAAAAAGGGGCAATTCCTGAGCAGGGGGCACAGCCTGGCAGCTGAAATAAAATCATAGACTCCTAGAACTGTTTGGGTCAGAAAACACCTTAAAGATCATCTAATTTCTATGCCTATCCATGGGCAGGGATGCCTAAAGGAGGCTGAAAGCCAGCAGAAAATCTCTTTTGCCTTGCAGGACCCTTACACAGCCCCCAAAGATTCCCTGCACCAGGTGTTTCCAGAACTGCAGTGAGCAAACGGGAGCAGAAGCCCTGATTTAGAGTGTAGGTTTTACCCCACCACTCTCGTTAATTCTCAATTTTCAATCCATTCTGTTGCTTTGTTGTGTTTTCCCCCCTGAGCTAAATCAAACCTGTGCTAGAAACCTCTGCAGCCGTGGGGAGAAAGGCTGGCAGCAATGGAGGAGGGCATGGACCTGGGAAGGACCATATTTCCTCTAAATATCCAGTTCACAGCATCAGCTGTGCCATCCCCTGTCCCTCAGCACCAGCAGAGGAGCCCCGAGAGTGGCACACACACCGCAACAATGCAGGACAAGTTCTGTAAATTCAAACTAAACAGTGTGCTCACGCTCTCTCCCAGATGAAAGCCAAGCTCAGTCCCCAAGGATGTGCAGAAGAGCCTCTTTCCCACTTTCCAGACTAGAGGGGGCAAGCTCAGGAGCTTCCCTGTCCCATCCCTCCCCCCATCCCTGCTCCTAAACCCAGAATCAGCCTGTGAAGTCATTTTGGAGCAGAGAGAGTTAATTTGTCCTCATGAATCAATAGCTCTCATCACATGATGAGGCTGAAACCTCAAATCCGTGCCAAAGTGCTCTGCATTGCACACACACCTCTGTTTTGCCCTCAGGTGCAACACGCAGTTAGTGAGAGCAGAGATGCCAGTTTCTGTGCAGGTATTTCACATTATCACTTAGATTTGCCCCAGGCTAAAAAGGAGGAGGGAATCCTCCGTTTCAAAAGGATATTTAAGTCTATGGGGCCACTGGGAATGTGCTTTCCTAAGTGCTATCTACAAGCAACAAGAAACAAAAGAGCCGAGAAAGACTCAAACCAGTCTTTGTCACACACAAGGAACGTCACAAAGAGCACATTTATTTTTAATCTGGTATTAAACCACAAGAATTAATCCGCAATATTTAAACACTTAAGCATTTAAGTCACATTAAAGCTGGCTTGTTTTTTTCGAAGTGCTTCACACAAATAATTGTGGGTGCTGGTGGAAACAGTAGCTGGGAAAAAATTGCCTTTTGGTATTCCTTCAGAAGAAATCCGCGGCTGAAAATGTTTGCTGCAGTTCAGAATTCAGCAATTTTTTAAGTTTCCTGGAAAATATGTTTCTGACGCTTCCCAGTACCGTTGAAAAACCTGAAGTTAGTCAGATGACAGGGAATCGGTGGTTCTAAAAAAGCAGGGAAAATACGGATTTACTTTTGAATTTATGCTCTCCTTACTTTACATGATGAGCCTTCATTTGAGCTTGTAAAGCATTTTAAAACTTTGTGCCTGGGCACATAAGATATTAAAGAACCCCAAACTGAGTTATGATCCTCCCATGAGAAAGGTGGACAGCAGTAGGGATGGGAGAAAATAATATCCCAAATTTCCCAGGTTTTGGCATGGGGCAAAGCAGCTAAAAGTGCTTAAAAAGCCCCAGCCAGAAAATCCCAGTGACCAATAAAATGGCTTCAAGATTGGGATAAAACTATCAGGACATACATATCTTCAGGTTTAGGTAAAACAGTGAATATTCTCTACTTAAGAGACTTCCCTCTAGGTGATTTTTTGCTAAGAAAGTTCTGTCAGCTGAGAAGAAAGAGTTGGCAGAAAATTGTGTATCACAGCAGTAAATCTTCTGAAATGTATTTTTATAGCACCTTTTATCTGATCCATAAACTCTGTGAGGCAGAAGAACGATGCTGTTCCACAAAAGCACTCAAGAGGTGAAACGATTAACCACAAATCACACTGATTCTAATTTTATATTCAGGATTGTAACCTGGAGTAAGGTCTTTGAAGTGAAAACATCCTGAATTTACACCAGGTCAGCATCTGGCCACTAGCCTAAATTGAAATTTGGGCCCTCCTTTCCTATAAGGATGAATACTTTTCATTCAGAGGGGAAAAAAAAAAAAAAAAAAAAAAAAAAAAAAAAAAGAATGTTCTCACAGTGGTGGTTCTAAAAGCAGCTTTTTTGATGCCACTTACTTTTGTGGTGCTTAGGAGGAGTTTCATTCTGGTTGAACAGGTTGAACACTTCTGTGGTGCAAGTCAAGATGAGAAGTCTGGATGTGAGGCTGGGGGGCTGAGTCATATAGATTTCCTTTCCAATGTATGGATAAGTGTAACTCCATGTTTTATTTTGAGATCCCCTCCAACAATCACTATGTCCTGTAATTCAGCTGTTGTTGAAATGTAGTTTAGCTGGTAGAAGCCTGGGCTCTGGCTCAGACATTCCTTTTAGCAAAAAAAGTCTGGTTTTATATTTTAAAAAAGGATTTTCAGTGGTTTGTTTCCTTCCTTAGAACATCCCTGTGTCCTAAAAACCCTATATCTTTCCCTCCAGTTCCTCTAAACCCCATGCCTGTTCTCCTGTGCTTGGAAAAGGGCACCAAGAGCATTGATGTAACTTCATGGGAAACTGGGAATTACTTCATCTGTGTTTCGTTTTGGAAGAGGCTGCAGGCATGGTAGGAGTTCCAGACAGGACAGGGGCACCATTTGTCAGTTCTATCATTTTCTAGACAGTTTCACAAAGTGTGTAGTGAATGTTAAAGAGCCAGTGAGAGGCTTGGAAAGGCGAGATGATAAATCATCCCGTGAAACTCAATAGGAATTGTTTCCTTTGCTGTGTGATATGTGAAAACTCTGCTAGAGGGGATGTCTCTCAGAGCTGCCCATTACCTAAATTCCCTTCAGCTCAAATGTAAATCCTTTTAAGAGACTAAAGATGCTTTGAAGTTCAAGAGTTGCTCCCAATGACAAATATATTTTTTTTTCTAAATGTTTTTAGTCCTTTACTTCTCCCACCAAATCCCTTCTCCCACATTCTGTAAGATACAGCTAAACTGTAACAAAACAAGTCTGCAGTTATTAATAACTTAAACTGTCGCCTCCTGATTTTTCACACGTTTGATTGCTATTGTTATTCTCACTCTGTTTTTCTTGTGTCTTGTCATCTTTAATGCCGTTGGAAAATGTGAAACATGAAATTTGGGGAGAGCCCACGGAGGCTGCTGGGCAGCAGTGGGTGCCAGCAACCAGGAGCAGATGAGACTCAGCTCCCTCCTGCTCTCTGTCCCCAGACAGCCACAGCAGCACAAGCTGAGGTGGAAACCTTCCATACATCAAGGCTTAAAGCACCAAAAATTAGGTGTATTGAATGCAGGTTATCATAGAAATTTCTTGTTGGCTGAAATCTGTACTTTCAGCTAACAATGAATTCTTCTAAGAATTTTCTTTCACAGTTTTTTTCTTTAGGAAATACAATATTTTTCTTTTTCCACAGGGAAACCTAAAATTCTTTTTAGAGCTTTAGCTGCCTACTTGGGTGGAAAAAAAAGCTGACTTTGTTACAAAGCAATTTTATGAAATAGATTGGATTCTTTTTAAAATAAACACATCCAAAGGGGAACAGTTTTGAAACTGCCACTGTGTTCTGTGGGATTCCTCAAAACACACAAACACATCCTTGTGTTCCCTGTGGGACCAACATGGACCAACAGTTCTCACTGGGATTAACAGGAGCTGTATGCCTAAAACCTCTGCCTGGCTGAGCCTTTTATTTTTTTTTTTACTCTATAGAGACAGAATACCTAGAAGGAAAATCACACTCAGGCTGTAGAGAAACCCACAGGAGCTGCCTCAGAGCATGAAGAAATAATCCCAAACTAGGTAGAAAGCAGCATAAATGTTGTGGGATTCATCTCTGTGCATGGAGCACCTTCCCAGAAGGAGTCTTTGACCAGAGAACAGCACTGCTGTCTTCCCACTTTTCCTGCTGTTCACTTTGCTTTCTTTCCATGCAGTTGCCATTAGGGTTTCTTTATTTGGGATTTGGGGGTGAAGCTCTTCAGGAGGGGTGAAAATGAGCCCCACAGCTGGAGTTTGGGTGACACCAGCTGTGTTCTGCATTCTTCTGCTCTGCAGGGCTGAGGATGAGACTTCAGGTTTGAGCCTTCCCAGATTTCTGGGATTTTTCCATTTTGCTAATTAGTCTTCCCTGAAAAGCCAACCTCAGATTCCATTCTGGGCTTTCTCATTTTCAAGACCTCAGTTCATGTAAGCCATGAAAATTAATGTTTGGACACACCATTTTGCCTTAAAGAGGTATTTAAAAAAAAAAAAAAAAATCTCTGGTCATTTTTTCTTTGTGAGATGAGCTGCTAAAACCAGAAATTACAGAATTTAGGATTTTTTTTTTTTTTTGCTTCACAGGGTTGGAGGTGACCATGACTAACCAAAAAGGTATTCCCAGGTCGTGATACTGTTTTGCAAACTGTTCTATATTAAATATCATCCCTCTAGTGAGAGCTGTCAAAACACTTTCATCTAACCTTCACCAGTAGAGAAATCTTAGTGATGCCACATAACAAACATTATACAAATAACTGTCAGAATTCATTAAATCTCCTTTGAAAAAATTATTTTCTCATGTGCTTTGAGTATTTTAATTTTTAAGGTGTCATTTCTAAGCACTCTAGTGCCGATTTGCTTCTGGAACCCTTAGATCTCATTTTCATTAATTTTAATGGAAGCTGTAAAATGCAGAACACTCAAAAGTATTTTCCTATTCCTGTTTGTATTGGGTTTATGCCATTTCAGTGACACAAAAATCTCAGGCTGTTGCTTCAGATGGAGTAGCTGTGGATGTTTTCATGTCCATTTTAAAAAGTTGTGTCCGTGCTTGGGGCAGAAGTAGATGGAAACTGAATAGAGAGGCTTTAGGCAGCCCTAAATTATATATGGTTTCAGTGCCAGCAGAGTGTGACAGCTTCTGAAGCAACTTGCCCATCTCTATCACTCATCAACAACAAAAAAAATCAGCCCATCTCAGAGATGCTCCAGCTCATGGAAAGGTCTGGGTTCCAAATTAATTAATCTGGATAATTTATTTATTATAACATTTAGAAACTCTACTTTGAGAGAGCTGGACAACACATAGAACGAAAAGATTTTTCCCACCCCAGAGGCAGGGCCCAGACAGCAGGTGAATAAAACAGTAGGAAAAATTGAGACATATTGTTCTGCAGCATCAGCAGGGAACACTTTCTTCTCCTCTGTCACAATTTCTGTGAAGGTAGGACTAAACAAATTTTACACACATCTAAATATTGAAACTATGCAGGAGAAAGCCTGCTGTCCTCTGGTGTGGATGCTGAGTGTGAGGAGCAGCCTCAGGAGGGGAGCTGCCTGCAGGGAAGGCTGGGCTGGAAATGTCCCTGCTGTTCTGGTGGCAAGGCTGCAGGTCACCCTGTGGTCACCCCGTGGGGAAACTGCCTGGCACAGTCCTGCTGTCACTGTATTACCTGTGTCCAAAACCTGTGCTCTGTTAGCACAGCTGGGAGCTAAGCCAGCAGTTAAGCTAAGCCTGGAATTAGCCCTGGCCCTGCAGGAATGGTGGCTCCTGGGCACAGCCCCTGTGCATTGCAGCCTGCACTGTCCCCCACAGGCAGCTCTGGGGTTCCTTTGTGGTCATAAAGACCTGGCTGGGCTCTGAATGCACTGACATTTGCTCTGAGAACTGATGGGGAGGGAAAAAAAAAAAAAAAAAAAAAGACACATAAAGTTCCCAGAGATCTAAAAGCAGAAACATGTGTTGGAATATGAGCACAGGCTTTTTCTTCTTAACTAAATTGAGCAGTAGGAGATAGGAGTTTGGGTGACCCCTTCCTCACAGTGGGTGTTATGCAGACTCAGGCTTTAAGCACTTCCTTAAGGACTGTCAGGAGACTGGGAAATAATTCAGTCAAAGAGGGCAGCACAAGCAACATTGTCGAGGGAAGGATTTTATATTTCAATTTAAGTGAATCCATTTGTTTCCTTTTTAATGGGAACAGCACTGTGACTCTGCAAGAGTTAGGAATGAGCTCAGCAACTGGAAACTGAAAAGCAGAAAATCCTTTTGCTCCTCAGGGTGAGGTTTGTAATGGTGGTTTCAGTGACCCAAGGCATGGCTGTGATCAGCCCTGCCTCGGTGTCACAGTACCTGTGCACTTTAAATCCATCATCCATGGGCTGCATCATCCATCCTTTTCCCTAAGGAAAGCTGTGATGCTGCTTGCATTCACTTTTGAGGGGTTTAGGGCATATACAGATCTACAGATAGTGTTAGTCAGAATTCAATTCAGAGGTACTTCCATTCTATGTGCTTTGTAAACTTTCTAAATTCCAAGAGAGCTGGGAGGAGTCACATTTTTGCTTTCTGCTTCTGTCATTTGCCCTGCAGCCATCCCACACTGCTGGTTCATGGCTCACTCACCTCTCCTGGCTTAGTACAGGCTTGATACCAACCAGAGCTCCAATAGCTGCTCATTTCCACCTAGAAACTTTACAAACCTCCTGACAAGGGGGTCTCCACTGACATAGGGGTCTCCAGTACTCCAGGTTTAATCAAAGAGCCCTGGTTTCATGTATTAGCTGATATTCCATCAGATTTTTCTGCTTTTCTCTACAACTTCTTAAGTTTTGCATTTTAGAAAGGGTGATGCTCCTTTTATTCTAGGACATGCACAGTTTCATTGTTTTCTTCTTCAGTCTCTGTATCCTCTGGTGGCAAGACTTGGAGAGCCAGCAAACCAAGCTGGGAGAGTTTTCCACAGCACTGTCGAGAGGATTATTTATGTCCATTACAAAAATAACTGGGTTTCTAAGTATCCATCTTGTGGGGCACTCTTAGCTCACTATAACATTTTCATCATGAATAACCAATTAAAAAAACTTATTTTGCAAAGCTGTGTTAAAGTGCCCATTTGGGGAAACTGCAGGCACTGGCTCTGCTGGCCAAATACACCCAAAAAATGAACTTTACAGTATTCTTCAGAAAGCCACGTAGTTTTACACTTTCTAAGAGTTCCATCATTTATTAGCTGGACCATTTCCAGTGTCTGGTTTGCCTGGGCTCCCTGGCAGAGGTGCCAGTGCAAATGCTGCTTGGCATTTGTCCTAGCTGTCTCAAAATTAAACTGCCTGGACTCAGGGCCCAGCTGTGTCCGTGCTGCTGCAGCCTCTGACCACAGGAGGATGGAGAAAACGTGACCTTTCTCAAGTGCTTGGATGTGAATCTGCAGGGCAGGAAAGTCCCTCCCTGCCTGAGTGAAGGGATTGGATTCGACACCTGCCTGCCCAAGCCCAGGCTGTGGGGAGCAGGCAGAGAGCATGGCCAGGGTGCTTTGAAGGGGATAATGTGCTTCAGCTGTTCCATGCCTCTAAAAGTCAGGCCACTGCTTTTGGTGCTGGAATACATACAGGGATTTGAGGTCAAAACCCAGCGTGGATTTCAGTAAGGAAGGTTTTCCTTAAAAGCTGTATGGCTGTGAACATACGAGTTAATCAAAGACTGAAGGTGCAAGGTATTGCACTAGTTTCTCTTCTGACAGAGAAACTTTGCCCTTTACAGATCCCTCTGCCCTCCTCACCTGTGGTGTGAAGGCAAGAGGGGATTTTGGAAGCTTAGCAATGACCCCCTCCTGACAGCACACATGCTGAGGTGTAGGGCAGCTCAGTCCCTTCCCTTGCACCTCTCTGGGATTTGTACTTTCCCACTGAGACTCTGCTGGGCAAAGCCTTGCTTCCAGGAAAGCCCCGCAGAGCCTCAGCAAATTTGTAATTCCTGTTACTGGGAGACTCGGGAGTTTAAATGAAGCCCAGAATGGCATGGAGTGTTCCAGTTAACACATTTTTGGGTTTCCTTCTTAAAACATTCATAAAAGCATTCTGTAGCCAGCTGTGTGTCAGCCAACAGCCGTTGCTTCCTTCCACATCAGAACAAGTAGGAGCATCTTTTTTAGTTGGGAGAAAACAAAAAAATCACACTAACTCAAATTTCCCTTTGATCCCTCATATTCCCTACATGCTTTCCTCTCTGTTTATAGCATCTGACATAATTCCTTTGGTCAGATTTTATGCCTGAAGTCATTTAGGCCAATTTTAGCTTCTTTTTTTTTTTTTTTTTTTTTTTTCCCAAGGCTTTGACGTCTCAAGCAACTTAATCTAGGTCAGTAAAGTACCTGCTGTTGAAAGGAATTTTCTTGAGTAATGTTTTGATGTCAGAAGGGCCTTCCTTGGCATGTGCAGACCAGAGGTCACCAAGTCCACAAAGGACAGAAAGGGCAAGCCACTAGGTGCTAAATATTAGTCAAAAACCAGTCTGCAGTAATATGCAGATTTAAATTTTAAATGAAGGAGGTTTGTGATTTTTGAACAGCTGAAGTCCAGCAATGCTTCCTTTGGGGGAGAAAGTGCATGAGAAATGTTTGGGTTCAGGATCACAGGAGCAGCAATTACACCGAATTTCAAATAATTCCCAGACCAGAGTGCTGAGTTTGCAACTGGGAGAGCCCAGGGAGCTCATTCTGAGAACAGCTACGGGATGTGGGAGCTCATGGAGGAGCAAACCTGACGGAGTTAACACTGCAGTGCTAAAGTTCCTGCTTTTTGGGTACTTTAAGGAACATTTTTGAGGACCCTTACCACAACTCCCTTTATCAGCACCAGGGCAGAATGACAGGTCTCCCTTCTGGCTTTCCAGACACCAAATGAAGGCACTGGGGACAGGGAATTATCACTGTAGCCAAGGCAGAAAACTGGGAGAAAACGGGAGAAAAATACAAGATACTTCAGGAGCACCAGGACTAACAAAGATTTTCTTTTCTGGGTTCATATTTCATTATTGATTTAATTTTGTGTCTGTGAAGGGGAAGCTCTAAATGAAGCTTTTCCTGTTGTTTGGCTTGGGTATTTGCAGGGGTCTTCCTCCTGTACCTACCCAACTATTTTCACAAAAACTGGAGGAATTCAAATTGCTATTCATCTGACCTTCTGTCACATTTGATTAAGAAGGGTTCAAACATAACTGAGGTGGGTCACAGGTAAAATGGCAAAAAACTCAACAAAATGTATAATTGTTCTTCATTTCCAAATGACCAAAAAAAAAAAAAAAAGAAACAAACTAGGGCAGCCCAGTCTTTTCCCTAAATCTTTAGAAAAAATATTGTGAACTACATTTATCTATTCCTTCAGTCACTTCAAAAGCAGCAGCACAAGCCAATACTTCAGCACTGGTTTAGAACATCCATTGAACAATGTCATTTGAATGACATTACTGGAAACTAGAGTGATTGTGTATGTGCTTATTTAGCTCATCACTGAGGAGTCCATCAGTACTGCACTAACAGGGACTGATATTTTTGCCCTTCTCAATTGACTTGCCTTAATTTATTTCATTTGGTTAGCTGGTTTCTCGTGGATTCAAGTATGGTTCTCAAATCATGCTCTGCAGAGAGTTTTTTGGTGGGCTTGATCAAACCCATGGTCACGAGATGCTTTTTTTCCCCCTCCACCCTCCATTTCCAGTCAAGAAGTTGTGTTATGAGGCTCTAAAAATACATTCACATGTTTTCATTAAATTGTTTCTCCATGGCAGCAATTGTTAGAGCTGCTGTGCTCATGGCTTTGATCACTATTGGGAGGAGTGGTGGCTTTTGTGGAAATGGATGGAGGACGGAGCCAATCCAAATGTGTGTTTGCATGAGGGATGTGTTTTTGTGAAGGAGAGAAAAATCTATTTACACGTGCACTAAAACTGGGGTTTTGCCTTTCCATCCTTCTATGAACTTTTAAAGTAGGAAGTTTTACTTAAGTAATTTTTTTTTTTTTAATGTATGGAAATGAAAGGTGTGGGATTTATCTCTTTAGACGTCTGCATAAAATGTTTTGGTAGGCAAAGAATAACTTAAACGTAATTGCTGCATTTCAGCAAAGATCTCTCTTATTCAAACATTTCTTCAGGCACCTGAGTTTTACAGGAGGTTGCCAAAAGAAAGCTTTGAAAACAAAGTAAAACCCCTTTTCCTCTGCTGTTTCTGCTTTCTTCTTTTAAAAAGTGAGATTATGAGAAGTCATAATAATCAATAAGAAGTTCTCTTTTACCATTTTCTTTCAAGTTAGGACCTAAGGAAACAAAAAAATCTAAGGAAACTGAGACAGAAGCTAAGGAAAATGGTAATTAAATAAATATAGACACATGTAAATACAGAGAGGTTTTATATCACAATTTTAATAAATACAAGAATAAATAGTGATTTTTTTTCTTTTCCACTTCCACTTTCAGAGTTGAATTTTAAGCTATAAATTCAATCCAGAAGGTTTCTCAAAACCTTAGTTTTTTAACTACAACTGGTCAAAAACTGATTTCCCTACCCTGAAATCTTTCTATGTTAAGCAAAATCCCACTCCAAACAGCCTGAAAAGTTCAAACTCTATCCCCCAAAATTTTGCATCTTAGAACAGAACGTAAACCTATAAATAGAAGCAAATTAAAATATTTTCATACATGAAAGTTTTAAATTGAGTAATTTTAATAGTATAGTTTAATTAAATACCTAAATTAGAAGAAGTTAATTTTGAAACTGAGATCTTTGATTTTATTTTAAGTGCAAGAACACGCCAGTTGAGTTTCACAGGGGATTCTTGATGTTAGTCGGTGTTCCCTGGAGGTCACCTGAGCTGAAATCTTTGCTAATCAAGTAAGAAGCAGAATTTGGCAGGATTTATTTCTTAGCCTTGTTCTTTTGCAGGGGTTAAAAGTGAGCCTTCCTCCTCTTTACAGCTATAAACACTGCAGTCCACATGAAGGGAAATCTATTTAAAAGTGGCTGAATAAAGTCAAGAAGGTAAATTAGAATCATCTGCTTCCCAAAGCCTTTCTTGTCTCCATAAAACAATGTCCTCTCCTGCCTCCCAGGCTGTGACTAATTCTCCAGCAGTCCTTTTGTTCCAAATAAAACTCTCATGGAGGCTGACCATATTTTAATGAACAAATGCAGGGAAGATTGACTTTACAGGAATTTTTTTTTTTTGTCCTCTTTACTTCAGTGGCAGCGAGTGGAGGGGACAGAGATGCAGGACTCGAGTCTCAGTGTAGATGCTGAAGGATGGTCAGAGGATTTTTTTTAGCTGCTGTGTTTTTGGGCACAGCTGTGGGTCATGGCATGGATACAGTTAATTGTGTTAATACAGTTAATTAGGAGTGTTTAGTACTAGCTTATCTTTCAGGGGTCTCTGTGAGGAAGCAGATGCTGGAAAACCATACTGTCCCTACGTTGGGGAGAAGCAGGATGATGGGACTTGCTGCAGAAGGCTCTAAATGTAAATGGAGGGTCTATCACCTTCCTTCCTTTGGAGGCCACAGCACCAGGAATGTCCCCAGAGGGCTGCAGGTCTGCCCTGGGAAAGGCACAGGAAGAAAACTGGAGTTTTGAACTTCCTGCAGCTCAGAACTAAGTGTATTTCTCCTTGGTTGGAGCCCTCTCAGAAGAAAGGGTTAAAAGGAGGACTCTGCGGTTAAACCTGCAAAGAACCTGTGTCATTTAAATCGTGAAAAGTCTGATATCCTCACAGAGTTTAACGGTGAGCTTTACTTCGATGTTTGAAAGCATTAATGTCCCTTTGGAAGTGCTCATCAGAGCACTGTCAGACCTTCTCCCGAGAGGGGAAGCAGCTCTGGTGACACTTGAACCAGCTGGTGAAAGGCAAGTAACACTCATTTGAAAGAATTGAGGCATTTTGGCCACCTCACAGTGTCACAGATTTGACACTCTTTCACACTGACCTAACCCAGAGTCACTGAACCTGTTTTTCTAGTGACTCCACTGCAGCTCCAAGACCTCTTCTTCCAATTTGCCTTCCTGAAAATTGGGGAATCCGTTGAATCATTGGTGGTCATGAAGAGCCATGTCTTCTCTATTACTTCCTTTACTGTTAAAAATCAGAAACCAATTGCAAATTGAGCTCCAGGAATAAATCTAGAACAGTTCTTTTAATGTCAGCAGTTACCTAAAATAGTATCAGATGAGAAGGACCAGAAAATACCAACTCCATTTATTAATTTTATTTAAACACTTGTTGTTGTTGTTGTTCCTAGGAGATCTTGTTAATCTGCAATCCTGTGACCAATATCCAGCATTTCAGGAAAGTAGGTCCTGTTTATGACAGCACAATCCATAATTTTTCTACCTGTAAAACTTGGGCTGAAGCTGCAATCTGAATTCAAGTGATTTTAAAGGAATAAATGTAAGAGGGATTTCAATTCCTCTGATCTTCTTTGATTGAAAATGCCTGACTTAATTCCAGTGAAGAGGATCTGAGATCTCTTGGAATGAAGAAAGGGTCTTTGAGGGTGAAGAAAGGGAAGCTAAACCTGAAATTTTCCTACGATCTTACATCATTAGAAATCCCCATGAAGACATTGGCAATTTTGTACTTGAGCAATGATCCTACAGAACTTTTTTCTCCTAGCCACTTTTGGATTCTACTTGGGCTGACTGTTTGTTTGTTAGCTCAGGAATGTCAGAGATGAGAGAAGAACCTGCACACATCTTCCACTCCTCCATACTTTGTTTTCATGTTCCCCAGCAAACTCCTCAAGCTTTGTGTTCGCTTGTTTATTTTTATTAAATATTTGCTCTTGTATCTCTTAAAACTATGCAGGCTAAAGGTCTGAATACTCAGCTTGGTTTGAGCATCCTTGATTTGCTGGTTGTTTTATTGCAGTTGTGAGAGCATTACAGCAGTAAACATGCTGGCAGCCCATCAAACTC
Source organism: Certhia americana (assembly GCA_018697195.1). NCBI lineage: Eukaryota > Metazoa > Chordata > Aves > Passeriformes > Certhiidae > Certhia > Certhia americana. The sequence continues at coordinate 10,599,059 of CM031874.1, read as the reverse complement.
AGGATGCAGAACCTTGTGATGCCAGCACTGCTATTGGCTCTGCAATCCCAGACAGCTTCATCAAGAAAATTCTGTCAAAAGAAATCACTGGCACAGACGTGGCTGATACAGTTAGAATCCAACATCTTGTCCCTTGGACACAAAGCCTCAGGCTCCAAACACAAACAAATCAACCCTTCGTAAGGAGATGCTTATGTGTTAAATCCTTCTTTTCCTTGGCTTTGGCAAACATCAATAAACATCTTGGCCATAAAGAGCAAGAGATTACATGTTATATATGGGCGGCAGGCCTCTAATGCAGCTGAGGGAGGGACCATATCTGCTCCTGATGAAAGCAGAATGCTCAGTGTTATGCAATTAGTTCTGTGAAATGCAACCAGCAGCAGCCTGGTGGTCAAAATTAATATTGGAGCTCCAGGGTGTCTTGTCAGGGCTTGGTGGACAGATGCTGTATCTTGACTGGGTCATTTTCTGAGAGATTATCTCATTTCAGTATTCCTTTGCTTCCCCCTTCCCTTCTTCCCAGCTGTTCACGACTCAGGCAGACAAAATATTGCTTGAAAATGGCAAATGATTACTTGAGAAAAAAAAATAGTGAATTGAAGATAATGTCTTACTTTTACATTCTGCAGTTGTGTCTGTAGGGACAGTAATTGCTATTTATTTTAGTGGCTGACGTACCTACTTAGAGTGAATTTTTTTCACATTACAAGTAGGACATCACTTACACTTAAGTTGCTTGTCATACCTTTCAGACCAATAAAACTCCTACAGATGAAAGCTTGCCTCACCTAAAAGAACTGTTGAAAAAGTGTTTCTATGGACATAAAATCTGACATGATGATAATCTGAAACTGCTCACTCCCCAAGGATGACAAAATCCTTAACAACTTCAAAGCGAATAAAGACTCGCCAGAGGGGAAATCGTAATTAAAATTAGATAACCTGCATGAAAAGCATCCAATTTGTAGTCTTTAAAAGCATTTTAGAAGCACAGTTCTTCAGCCCCAGGACCATAGCTGTAACAATTATCTCAAGACTTTCACAGTGGAACCAAAACATGTTAATTTGTTAATGAGTCAGTTCGTAGCAGTTAGGAAAAACTCTAACGAGGAAATACGAACATGAAAGCTGCGTTTTTGGGTTTGAGTGAATGCACTGTTTAAGTCCATGCTTTGATTGCTGTGAAAGTTCCCCATCTCTTCCTGAAAACAAGTGGGTTTGAACTGAGTGAATGCACCTCTTCCCACCTTAGTCCTAGCCAAAATCCAAGTGGGTCACTTGGATTCACATGGAGTGGTTTCCTCTCAAGCCTTTTCTGTGGGAATGTTGGGATTCTGCAGTGCCTGTGCCTGGCTGGGAGCACTGGGGACACCCCACACACCCCATCTCCCAGCTGAGACTCCTTGAGCCATCTCTCAGTCCCACCACACACAATTTCCAAGGGATAAAGGATGTAAAATAAGCACAACCACCTCTTTCAGTGACTAACAGCCTCACTCATTATCAACCTGGAGCAGGCAGGCAGCAGCTGGACCAAGGACTAGCCAGAGCCCTTCTGTCCTGACATTGTGGCAGATGCCAAAGAGCAAAGAGGAACCTTGAACCCAGCTGGGAAGGCAGATTGCTTCTTGTTTCCCACTTCCCAGCAGAGCTTTTCATCCACCCTGTCTTTAGCAGCAGCTAATCCATAAACCTGGAGCTTCTCCAAAGCAGCTGCGCTGCAGTGGCTGCTCCCCCAGCAGGGCAGAGATGGAGGTTCCCCTGTTACTGTGCCAGCACAGAGCAGCAAAAATATTAATTTTCAGCTAATGATTGTATGCCTCAGATTAGGAGAGGATTAGGGAATTCTTTGAGAGTTTGGGTTGCTGTGAGGTTGGAGGGCAGAAGTGCAGTGGGGAGAAACGTGATGGAAAGAAAAGCCTGGAGAGAAATATGAAGAGGAAGAAAAAAGGAGACAAGAGGGGAGGGAAGGGAGGAAGGAAAGAAAAAACTGCATATGAGGAGGAAAGGTAAAGTAATCAAAAAAATCAGAAAACCAGTGGTATTTTATATTGATTGGGACTTGCTAAAACAAAAGAGCTTGAGCTTCAGGTCAAATAAATCTTATTTCTTTTTTCCTCCACTGTCCTGCACCAGACACTCTTAAAGAAAGAAGAGTTTAGGGCCTGGTCATATCAATACTGTCAATGAGTGCAGAGCTAAGGGAAGTTTTAAGGCCAAAACAGCTCTTTCTGTCATTTGACTGCCAAGTACAACATCACTGCATCTGGAGATGAGAGAATTTCCATAAGGAGAAAGTCTCCTCAGCTGGCACGATGGTAGGCACAAGGAAACCCTGTGGTGTGATGGCAGGATGGCTTTCCTGGGAATTAGGGACACTGGGAGAACAAACTGGCCTATCAATACCCAATAGCATTTCAGTGTCTTTCACTCATCTGTTCAATCTCTTTGTTCTCTTTTCTATGGTCAGTAAATTTTAGGATGCAAAGGTGCATCCAAACCCACCTGCATCTCACTCGTCCTCACTCATTCTAGGTCCATCCTTTAGATCAAATCCTGTTTACTGTTCCTCATCCAGTAGTTTGTAATTTTGGCTCCTGAATGAGCCACAGAGCACAATAAATGCACAGTGTTCCCACACTAGAATGCGTGTCACATCATTGCAAGTGACAGCAGTAAAGGTGCCCAACATCATCACCTCCCTACAGTAAAGAGCTCACACACCAGAGATGTTGAGAGAAGGGAAAGGGCTTGGAGAGAGAAGTCAGAACAGCCTGGGTGTACTAGTGATCTCCTGGGATTGAATCTCATAATTAGCCAGGGCAGACTCCTCTTTGATGTAGGATTAATATAGAAAGAAAAGATTAATGTACAGTGTCACTTCCTGAGTGAGCTGTTTCATTACCTTTGGTAGCTTCACAATATGATCATAATCACAGGACTAGATCTGATCTTTCCCAGTTGAGACAATAGGGAGGAGGTGAGTGTTATCTCTGCCTTCCTCCACGTGACACAGTAAATCCACAGTGTTGTTCCTGACAGCTGGAAAAGCTGCACATCTCCCTAGCTTTGCACATGGCCTATGCTTGCAAGCATTGATAATGATAAAATACTCATGATATCATTTTTGCTTAAGGCAAATATACATTCTGGTGATCTGATGTAAATGCACGGAGTTATCTCCTGCTGGTCTCTATTTATGGGAGCAGTGACTCCAGGTACTGCTATTATTAGCACTCTTATGAACACTGTTTGCTTTGTTGCAACACTTCTCATTTAATCAAACATCCCAAGGCACTTGGAGAAAAAGTTGTCCTATATCAGTACTGCCAATTTTAAGTAAATATTCTCTCAGCCAAACATTTATCGTTACCTGGGAACTGCTGGCTGCTGCACGGGCTCAGAATTCTGCAGGCCTGGATGCCTTTTTCAGTTGTAAAGATTTTCTGTGTTGGAAGAAAGGTTGTCCAAGGATTAAAACCTTTGGGAGAAGAGAGAGATGGAAAAGCAAAGGAGCAGACTGCCAGGTTCTTTGCCCTCTCTGAATTTTTTCATATCAGTAAGAGGCTTTATGTCTTCTATGAGGTCCCTCCCAGTGTCAGGCTGTGAGTGATTCAGAATCTGTGCATGCCAGAAAATTAAATACCCTGGTGAAGATTTTCATTCAGGAAACAGGGACAGCAAAGCATACCTGCCTCAAATAGGGTGGTTTTAAATCTGCCTAACCAGGGACAAATACGTTTTTCCTTGTTTATTTTCTGTGATTCTGCTCTGGCCTGGGAAGAGGCATTCCACTGCACTTTATCATCAGCCTTCCCGCTGCTCCACATGAAGTGTGGAGGGTCCTACCAAAGCCCTGAATCATTCACTCAGCAGCATTGTTTGGGTTTGGTTTGGGATGTTTCTCAAATTCAAGTTGAGGCTGGTTTGATGTTGCGCTCTTCAAAGTTGTTCAGTACCCAGCCCTTCTGTGGCTCCATGGAGTTCAGGAGTTGGCTGGAGCCTTGTGCTGTATCGGAGCTTTCACAACAGCAGCCAAAACAATTAATCTTCCCCAAAGATGCAATGTGGAAGACTATTGCGCCTTCTATTTTTATGGCAGTGTTTTTGCTTTATTTCTCACTCAGATCCAAGCCTTCATTCTGTGCCATCTCCTTGCCCTGGATGCTGAATAACTCCTTACAGGCTGAAGCTATGACATTTTCTAACTGCAGATCCTATAAACCAGGGAAATATGCCAGTCTAGGGTTGTCTGTGAGAAACTCTAAAGTGACCTGCAGCCTTCCCAGCATTCTCCTTCATGGCACCTTTCATTTGATGGGCAGACTGTAGATTTCTGACCTTTGAATTAAAAGACTAAGGACAGAACCAGGGAGCTGTTTCATGTCAACTGCTCTGGGTTGGACCATTGGGATTAGAGAGAGGCAATAAATAGCACTGAGCTCTTGGGGGGCTTCAGGTTGGACATCAGGAGGAATTTGTTCACTGAAAGGGTGGTCAGGTATTGCAAGGGGCTCTCAGGGGAGGTGGTGGGGTCCCCATCCCTGGAGATGTCCAAGGAAAAACTGGATGTGGCACTCAGTGCTCTGGGCTGGTGACAAGGTGGGGACCAGGCACAGGCTGGTCTCGATGGTCTGGGAGGTCTTTTCCAACCTCAGTGATTTCTGTGTTGCTGTGATTCCTTTATGCTGGCACCTATTTGCCAACACTCATTAACCACACACACTCACTGCACAAGCATTTACACAAATGCTTCCATTTATATTTGCAGTGAGTGTGCAGGAAAATTAAAATGTTGCATGAATCTTTCTCATTCCACTAGGTGAGAATAAAGAAACTTCTCCCCGCCCCCTCCCCCCTTTTTTTTTTTTTTTTTTTTTTTTTTTTTTTTTTTTGCCGCGGGAGGGCTCCTAATTTAAACTTAGATACTAATAATATTTTGTAACTAACACATAGTGCATTTTGAGTCCACTGGCAGCTGTTGCATTGCCTGTGAACCACGCTCAGGAGAAGCTAAAATAAGACAGTTTTAATAGCAAGTTTCCTCACGGCCTGGACAGTCTGGAGGTTTGGGTCCCTGCTCCACAGCAGGGATGGGCAAAAGGAGGAGGCAGTGTAATGCCAGGAGGGTCTAGCAGGGCTCAAGGCTGCCCAGTCAGAGAGCTGCCAGCAATCCTTGCACCTGTCCAGGTGGGCATCCCCCCAAAACAGCACCAGAGGTCACCTGAACCCTTCCACTCCTGAGCATCACCTCCCCATGGTCCCCAGGGACAGTTGGAATTGCTCTTTCTGATGACTGGAGCAATACAAACAGTGAGGGAATCTCTCCCCTTGTGAATCACCAAAAATGGAAAATAATAATCTTTAATTTAAGATATAATCAGTCTGCGAGCAGCAAAACTTTGTCAGCACAAGAATAAGACATTCTCCTTAATCCTGTCTGTGCTGAAAGAAGTTTATTCAAGTATTTATCTAACCTTGTATTTAACCAGGAAATCCAGCTGAGCTAATCACTTTCTGCCAAAGAAGTATTTGGGCGCTCGTCTGCCATGACATTTCTGAGTGATCCTGTACACTGTGGCCATTCTTTTAATGGTTTAATCACACGCAGGAGGAGCCACACATTCTTTCAACAATGTTTCCTGCAGAAAATCAGAGAGCCTTGTCATCAGGGAAGACGTAAGATAATGTTGTGTGTTATTTGTAGAGGTGATGCCTCGAGATGAGAGGCCAAGGGGTTCTGCCTCATGTGCTCTCTATGGGCCTGTCCAAGTTCACACCACTTCAGTCTGTTCAGAAAAAAATGCTGTTTTCTTCTGAGATTCCAAACAAGAGGCTCCATTTCTTGTGCCATAACACCCAAGGGTTTGATGGCTTGGCTACCTCTACCTCATAAATAATACAGCAATGTACTTTGCTCATAAATAACGAGATATTCCCTGTACACAGACACATATGTGCTTCCACGCTCAGTTTGTGATGATTTTATAGGTAGATAGACACAAAAGAGAATGAAGAAATTATACTTTTCACAGGCATGAAATTATGTGGCAAACAGCAACACCAGATTTGTAGTTATTCTGGGCAAAGACTTGCACACTGTAAATCTCAAGGGCAGTTAATTAGGGAAGTTCCACCTCCAGGTCTACAACACCAAAAAAAGGCATCACGTGCCTCAGTTTCCCTGCAGAAAAAAATGGTGTTGATTGAACTGACCTCATCCAAGACCTCTGGATGACCAGTGCTATGGACATTTGCTCCTAATATTTGTGTACTCTCCTAGCATGGCAGTGCCAATGGGAGAAAAAGAATCCAAATAGGCCCTTGGATTTCACCACCTCGTCCCATGTCTGTCTGTGCAAGACTCATGTTAGGATCATGAGAAAACAATAAAAGAGGAAAAAAAAGGGAAAAAAAAAAAAAGCAGGCACTTGAGACTCATCCCCCTCCTTGCCTCTTGGATGAATTATTCAACAGAAATAATTGTCAAATAATTAGCTGCCACCACCCCCGCCATTGTCCCCTTCAAATCACTGCCTTGCTGAGTCAGCTGTCCCCAAAGCATCCTTCGAGGTCAGCATGGACCTCCCTGACCCAGCCTGGAGCCACCCATCCTGAGGGGCCCAGAACTGTCCCCTTGGACATCTGCAGGGGCCCTCTGTGCCCTCAGCACCTTCCAGGATCAAGCCTTGCATTAGAAAGTCGTGCAGACACAGCCACAGCCAAATGTGAACCAGCTGAAAACGCTGCAGCCGGGCACATCGTCTTCAGATCAGGCCCTGGAAGAATTAAAACCAAGTGTGTGATCTGAGCAGGCTGAAATGAACTCCAAATGAAACTGGAGTTGGGTCTCCTTAGCAGGGAGCAGGGGCTGGGATTGTTAGGTTTTAATAAAGTGTGGCCAGTGCTTTAATAAAGTGTGGCGAGTGTATTACCCAACATGCTTTTACAATTACTGAGAAACAAGGACAGGAACTTCATTAACACTTTACAGGGGAAAGAAAGCCATGCTACAGGCCAGTGATATATTGCTATTGTGACTGTAGGTGTCCTGCGTTTAAGAAAGCAAAGGAAAAATCTGGAGAAGGGAATAATTACACTGTCAGCAAATGTGTTTGTGTTCACAACCAAGCCACCCTCCCAAGTCCCACAGCTGCTGGGAGCCTGTGTCACAACATGGCAAATTTCTAGGACAGAAGGTGACTCTATAAACACAGCAAGGGCTGTAATGTGAGAGACAAACCTCCTGAAGGGGAAAAAAAAATAAATTTAAAAGCACACGCAGAATCATTTACAAAATGTGTTTTCCAGGGCTGCAACAACCCTGGGCAGGGTTACACTCACCACTCTTGAAGCAGAGGGGAGCTGCTTTGATAAAGCACAGGTGAGGTGTATCTTGTGAGCTGCATGTCAGGCAGGATTAACTCCCTGGCAAATTATCAAAGCCAACTGATAGCAAAACAAGTTGGGACTCTCCTACAGTGGCAGTTTAAAACTAGGTGTAACTTCACCTAAAACAAATGAATACGGCGGGGGTGTAAGGGGACTACCTAACTAATTAACCCCTTGATTAACGCCCAGTTTTGTGGAAATCAAGGAGGTCTCAAGAAACTTAAAACTGTGTTGGCTAAGCTTAGAGTGAAATTCAATTACTGGGAGAATTCTGTGTGGTTTGAGGATTCAGAGAGGAAGGGAGGAGAGCTTGGGGTGAAATGTTTCACTGCTGCTGCCTTTTGCTGCTCAGCTCTGCACAGATTCCCACGTTGCAGGAGCAAGCTCGCAGTAAAACACACACAGCGTTCCTCAGAGTAGGGAAAAGCTGCTCAGCAGCTTGGAAAGAGGAATTCTAAATAACCCCTGAGAACGTAAAACCACCCCTTGAATTGCCACACAGAGCTTTGAGACAGTTTTTGTACTGTTTTGTATTAGAGCAGCTGAAGCACACACACACACATACACACACACACGTGAGGAATTATTAATTCCTCCCATTAGGATACAAGAGGAGTCTGTAACTCCTGTGACAGCACAAACCATCACACACACAGGCTCAGAAATGCTGCCCTTGGTGTTTTCTAACCTTTTCCTACCTGTGCCCCTGCAGCAGGAAATACAAACCATTTTTAGGTGTTCCCAGGGAGCACAGGGCTCCACCTGGCATCCCTGCCACCCCAATGAGACCCTGCAGCTCAGGGAAACTCGGGGAGCAACCAGTTCTGTAGCACTGCATCTGGGAAAAGCAGGCATGCAAAGCGGGATGTTGGGCTGAAAATGTGGCTTGTCAGGGATAATGAAGGAGACGGGAGGCAATTAAAAAGGAGAAAAGTGACAATCTGACAACACGCTCAATTAATGTAATCAGATTTTGCATTCACTTCATCAGTAGTAAATCAAAGCCTAGTAGGAATGATATGAACTTTTTAATATTAAAAACTACTCCCATAATATGCAAAGTCAGGGTGTACCAGTAAATTTCTGTCTGTTGCCGATCATTAACTGATTTAGGATAGACCTTAGTGAGTAATTATGTTTAATAAGAGCTTGTCCATACAAGCTGCTATCAGATGTCATTTTATACAGTTTCAAGCCAGATATAATGGGCAAGTTGCACATATTAATTTTCTGTAATCCTGCACTGGCTTTTTATGGGAGAAGGGTGGGAAAATTCAAAACTGATTATTGTGTGGCTTCCTTTCAGACAGTTGTATTTGATCTAATTTGATTTATCGCTGCACATTTTGAATGAACAGAAATGTCTGGAGGGGAAAAAGGAGACTTGTTACAGTAAATGCTCGTGTTAATGTATTTTCACCTGCTTGCTTGGTGGGCTCCAGAGCTGGCTGTATTTATTACTGTTTGGAGTCTTGTGGATTAAAAAGTCTCCTGTCTATCTTTTTGCTCTCTGTTGTAGGGATGTAATGAGCTTCCCACACCCTCCAAAAGCAGTGATTGTGTAACTAATCCATGCTGGCATAACAATGTCTTCACCTAGATCACTGATATTGCTAAAGACAACTGCAGGATAAAGGCTGGTGTCTATTTTCCTGAGGAAAGCACAGCTGTAACTTGCAGGCAATTTTTTTCCAGATTCTAGAGCACAAATGTCTTGAACCTTGTAGAGAATGAGCCCAGAGGTTTGGAGTTCCACTCCTTTTTAGAGAAGCACATAAAAGTTTTGGTGCTGGTATTACTTGAAGGCACAAACCCACAAACAGTTTTCCTGATTCCTTAAGGGTTTCTGGGTCCCCAGTGCAACTCAGCTTAGTCTTTAATGTACTGCCACTGTTTTTCTTCAGCAGTGGGACATGGGGTGATGAACCAGTGGTTTTTCTACCACACTCTTTCTAAGAAAGGCACACACACTTAAAAAAAAACATAAGGAAATGCATAAATATCTGTGAGTCTGAGCCTGCAGCATGAGGACTCAAGGTTCTTCTGCAGTTTAAGCACAGAATTAGAAAACGAGAGCTCTTTGGGCAGACTTTGTCACTGACTTTCCGTATGATGGCTGGAAAGGCCCATATCTCTGCAGTGACTTTTACATAAACTCAAGAAGCAATCTGAGTTTAGGGATTTATTAGCACCTACACTTCACAGACTGCTGGGCTCTGTGATCCAGGCCAAAGCAGGGCAGTACCACACCTCAGGTGGCTCGTGCCTGCATCTGCACCCCAGTGTTGTGTGTCTGTAGGGCCACTGATGGGACAGCAGGAAGTGTGTCCCAGCTCTGGAGTGATTCCCACCATTTACCAGCTGTTCACTGGCTCCTGCTCAGTCTCCCCTTTGAACAGCATCACTGATGGGCACAGAGGAGTCTCTGTGCTGCTGGGAAACTCAGACACCTGAGTTCTCCTGAAAGCAGGGGGAAGGACAGGACACTCATCTCTGCCCCTGGAAACAGCAGTCGAATTAGCACGAAGCCATCCCTTCCCTAGGTGGGTTTTGAGTTCAGATTAGGCTTCCCTGCCTTATCTAACTCGGGTAAGTCTTAGTCACTGGCATTGCAAAAACTTGTTATGGTTTTGTTTGGCACTGTCTCTTCACGTGTTCCTGTGTGTGGATTGCAGGGACACGTGTTTGCCTTGCCGAGGGAGATCTCACACATGAACACTGATTACTCTGTGAATTTGTGATCCTCTGCAAATGTTTTCTGGGTTTGTTTGGGTGCTGATCTGCTTGGGTCAGCCCTGACTTTGCTCTGTAGGTTACATGGACGAGGCTTCTCTCACCACAAAAGACTCCTCTGTGGTGGTTGCTGGTAGCTGGAAGAATTCCTCCTGAAATAGGTGTTGACCTGCTAGGTGTTGGTCAGGGAGGTAATTTGTTCTGCTGACACTGATTAAAAAAAAAAAAAAAAAGCATAATTTACATAAACCTAGAGGAACAGGCATTTATTTCAACATAAAAGGTGGAGGATGACTAAGAAAAGAAGGCATTGTAGACTCACGTTCTCCTGATGTGTTTGGCAAGGTTTCTGTTGACATGTCCCCTGTTACAGCATAAGTTTATGGGTTATTTCCATACATCTCCAGAATGGCCTGAATGAGAACACCTCTAAATCTGTGGGAACCTCAGATTTCAATCTCCATCTAGATGCAAAGCATAATTTTCTCAGCCGTATTTGCATTCTGAGATATACAAAACACAGCAAGCACAAAGCTTTGGCACTCAGGGAAGTCTCTGTCGTTTCCATTCTCATCTCCAGCCCTGCACGTGCCACCATGGGCTGGGCTGCCCCTGCATGGGGTGACAGCACTCCCAAACCCAACACCCTGCACACAGACTCTGCTTTTTCTCACATGCATACTCGTTAGAGAATTTCTCTTATTACCTGGGCTGTAATCCCTCCCTGGGGGGGAGGCCTTGTGCACAAAATTAATTTCATTTGGCCACAGAAACACCCTGTGCCTTTGGCATCTCAGTCTTTATATGCAGAGGGAAAGCCATCTGAGGCAGAGCTGCTGCATTTACGAGACCCTGTAGGAAATATCTCACACCAAGCTGGAGTGGAGGTCATTGCTGAGTTAAACTCTGCCTATGCTTTCTTAAAAAAAAAAATAAAAAGCTGGGGTTTTTTCCCCTCCTTTCAGAAGCTTCTTTGCGGCTGGATCTGCCTTTATTGACTTAGCTGAGTGTGCTCAGCTTTGGAGATGGACTAAAGGCAAGTCTACACCTGGCATCTCCCCTGCATCGTTCTTTTCAGCTCAAATGGAGTGAAAATTGTCCACATTTCCTTTTTTTTTTTTTTGCACTTTCCTTCCTTTCATTGGTCTCTTCCTCTCTTTCAATTGTATCTGGTATTTTCAGGGATAAATGTTTTGGGGGATTTTTTCAGTGACAAAATAATTATGCAGAAAGTACCTGCCTTTTTATTTTTTTTTTTCCCAAGAAGTATTTTTTTTCATGGAAAAAGTGAAAATTAAAACAGTTTAGTTGAAAATAAAAAACATTGTTCAGTCCAAAAACCTCTGAGCTTTGAGTGTAACAGAAATGTTTGAGTGGTTGAAATTCCTGCAGAGAATGGAGGAAAACAAATGTGTTTTCACTCTTTTTAGTTATTCCAGTGTTTCACTGTAAGTATTTTGAGGGGGAGGTTGGTTTTTCCGTGGCAGTTTCTATTTGGGTCCTCTAATTCCATCTTTTTATTGTTTTTCCCACATTTTACAGCAAATTCTAATATTCCTTATCTTCTTCCCATCTTTCTGGCTGTGCAACACCCAAATCTTGCTCTCATTTTGTATTCATGAAGGGGGTGGAGGAAACAGACACAGCTGAAAAGTATAATTTCTAGCAATGATAACAAAAATTACAACTATGGCATGGATTTTATTTTCTGATGGGGGAGAAAAACTGAAAAAAAAAATTTTAAAATTGTTCCCCATTTCTGCCAAAACTTGATAGGCTCCATTGAGCGTTTCTTAGATGGCGTGTGGATTCAAGGGCTTCACATTTCATCAGCATCCTTAATGAGCTTGAGGAGCCTCTAATAAATCTCAGCCCTTTTAATGAATTCTTTATAGCTCTTGACTGCTCCAGATAGAGATTGACGAGTGTAACCGGTAGCACAAAATCTTGGCAGGCAATGAGACGAGCGGCCCCATCCTTTCCCTCTGGCATCCCATCTGAATTTCTGCAGCAGAGATAACCAAGAGCCTGTCACTGCTATGAAGTTTGTGAAATTTAATTAGGAAGCTAATAAAACAGCTCTCATCTAGTGCTGCAGTTACCTAGGAGATCTGGTGTGTTGTTTAAGAGCTTCTCCCAAGGGAGCTTGTGGTGGAGAGCTGTTATCTGAGCAGAGAGTTTGATTGACCACTTCTCTGTTGTAAATCCCTTTCTAGTAGAGTTAATGCTTTACTAAAAGACATATTTGCACTATTTGAGTGAACTGTTGATACACCATTGGTGGTTGATATTTAAACACAACTCACTTTGGAGAGACACGTGGGTTGGTTTTTTTCCCCCTTTCTCCTAATTTCTGTTCTTGGTCACATTCTCAGTCAAAAAGGCCCCATTTTCCAGTTCTAACTCCAGTGTCTTGAAATCATCTCAGCACAACTGAAGATTTTTCTCTTTGGACTTTTTAGAGGCCAAGTTTTCTCAGCTGGAGTAGAGGAACCAGAAATGATGGTGAGAATAGACTCAGATCAGATTCAACCCAGTGACTCTTTCTGCAAGATCTGCTCCTGAGCAAAAGCTGGATGTGATATGTCCAGACTGATCTTTTCAGCTCAGTGAATGTTTTGGCACTAATTACAGTCAAGGAAATTTCACTTTAATGCAAATTAAAGATTAGATTTTGGGTTGTTGGTGTATTCTGGAAAGCATAGTTCTGTCAGTTAATCCACAGGTATATGCAGTTTATATCTAGTCTTAGAATTCAGCAAAAAATGGGTTCATTGTACCTTGAGCCCTTTTAAGATTTCAGATATTTTTCCCATACCACAATAGAAAACCACTCATCTCTGTCTAGATTTTTTTTGGTGATAAGTCCACTTATATTTGAAAATGAAAAGCTGCTTCAAATAAAGAAGATTTTATTCAGTTCTGAAAATGTCAAAGAAAGCTTCTTTGACCATTTCAAAGCCATTGTTTTTAGAAGAATAATTGAAATGAAAAAATTCTACTGAAGCCATCCCGCCCCTCCCAACTATATCTGTTTGGGCAAAGCAGCATATTCGAGCCATAAAAAGAAACCACATTAAAAAGTATTGACCAATCCTATTTAATATTTATTGTTCTTTGATAACTGAAGAGAATAGAAAAATCTTCTCAGCAAGGCACCCATGAGAAGGATTTCTTGGAGAGCAGTTTTACTAGGAGGATCGTGGCTTTGTGATGAATATCTCAGCTGAAGACCTGGCCTTTTGGCACACCAGAAAATGGGCACTGAGGAGGTTTTTGCACTTCCTGGAAGCTCCTGGCCAGGGGATTGTGTTGTCAAAGGATGTAGATAACACAGTGAGCTGAAACTGGGGCAGTGGTGTCCCCAAAACACTTGGATTGAGAGGGTGGAACATGGGTTTGTGCAATAGCGGGTTTGTCGGAGCCTGCCAGTGACAAAGTTGTTAAAGTGATTTATTATCAGCATAAAGGGTGTTCAATAATAATAAAACAATGACCAATCCTCACTTTCTGCTAAAAGGCAGCTGCTCATGGCCTGTGGTGGGCAGATGGCTGAACTTGTAAAATGGATTCTACAGTGCTCAGAACAGCAACATCAAATTGTTTGTCCTTCAAAGATAAAGAGATCTTTGGTATTCCAGTGCCCCAGAATAAAATACCCCAAAAAGAACTGTATTTTCGTAGCAACTCACAGTCTTGTCTAAATGCCTGGTAAGAGGTTTCTCAGCTGTGGTGTGTTTGTGGTGCAGAAAGTACCTTTATCTGGTTGCATCAAGGGAGTGGGGACTGGCCTCTATTGTTCCATCTCCTGCCTGTCTTGCAGAGGTGTCAAGTGACTCATCTGACCTCGATGAACAATGCTGAGGTGCTGTGAGCAGCACCTGAGTAAAGAACCTGGCACTGAGCTCCCTGAGCCCTGAGCCAGCTTTATGAAACTGTGCCCATGTTTGACCTATCAAACCTTGTGCTGAACTGATGGCAGGGTTTGGCCAACACATCATTAAGACTTTCTCATGGTTAGGGAGGAATTGAGTGAAATTAAATGATTTTCCTGCAGGCTGAAAAGCCCTTGGGAATGCTATTTGATGATGGAGCTTCCTGGCTTTCAGGTATGGCTTTAAAACCAACTTTATTATTTATATCTTCCTGAAAAATTACTTTTCCAAGTCCTTGTCTGAAGGGGCTGTGCTCCAAAGGGATGTCTTTAACATGACTTAAAGTTACCTTTGTCCTAAGGAATATTGGGTGGGATATATGGATGAACATATGGATGTGCCACAGGCATCACCTAGTAGTGCAGCCTCTCTGAGTAAGGATGGAGTTAAATTTCCATCTCTGTGGTGTAATTACTGAGAGTAATGGGCTGTTTGTAATTATGATGATATTAAACCTGATAAAATTTTTGGGCCAGATTCTTGCCTCGTTTATAGTGGTATAAACCAGGAGACTGTGAAGGAGATCTTGGCCCAAGACAGTTCTTCAGATAAACCTCAGGCTAAACAAGATTTAAATCTCCCACGCCCATGATACCCCTCCAAACATCTCTTTTATTCTTGGGTTAAAGGCCAGGTATATTTATGGTGCAAACTATATTAAGATTATCACCGTTAATTAACTGTGTTCTGTAGTTTTTAATCTCAACCTCTTCAGGAGCACTGAAATAATTTACATACCGAAACAGTAGTGTTGAAAAAGTTTCCATCTGTTTTCCATCTTTTTCCAAGAAATTTTTAAACACTGGCCATTTTCCCAGGAGACCATGTCCCCAGGGAAGCATATCCTGACCAGCACTCCTTTCCAACTTCAGTAATTAAGGTGTTTCTGTGAGTCACGGGGACTTTCCTCTTCTTTCTTAAGATATGAGTGATGCTCTTTGGGGAGAATAAATAAATAAATAAATCCAAAGACTGTTACTAATGGACTGGAAGAATGATAGCCTATAAATTCACCTGATTTTAGCTGATACAGGCAGAACCCTGTAAGGGTTGGACTTTCAGATGATCTCAAGAGATTAATTCCCCTGACTTTCTGATGAGCTGTCCTTTTATACATTCAATGTATAAAGCAAATAGATGACATCAGTGAATCTGGTATAACAACGTGGCCTAGCATGTAACCCATTTTAAACTCTGAACAGATTTAAAAGCAAAATGAAAAGGTATTTATGGAAAAAAATTATCAGAAGAAAAATCTAAATAAGCAAAACCTTATTTGTTTGCAATGTATAATTTCAGCAGTTTTATTTATGACAAAACCTTAGTTCTCTTAGAGATAAAAGCTGTTATACAATGTTTTCTCAGTGACTATCTAGTAATCATTCCTAATTTTATTTACTTAAACACTTGCAACTTTTCTTAGCACATGAAAAGTGATGAGAAAATCTTGATTGCCAAGTGCGATTTCTCTAAATTATTGCTCTCATAACACAAGTTCAAAAGAAGAAATTAAAATAGGAAGCTCTCCTACAGCAGGCCTCTCCACTCCTAAACCCTCTTTTCAACTAAAAAAATATGAATTCCCATTTTTGTAAATTCTGTACATTGTGTACACAACCAGCAGGGTCAAAAAGAATTAGCAATTGAATTAGTGGTGTGGAATTTGTGACAAAAACATGACAAAATTTGGTCTGTGCCAAGTAGAATGAAGAGTCTAAAACTTGTGTGTTACAAAGAAGGGGGAAGAAGCTATGTAGAGAAGGAGGCATGTTCTTTTGTGGAGAAGGCAGAGGAAGACGACATCATAGCAAGAAGTACCAAAACTGTTTTAGTGACCCCATGTTCCTGGTTTTCCCAAGTTCAGAACTGTCCATACAGCTGTGGCCCAGTTCAGGTCACAACTGGAAAAGAACTGTCTCCAAAGCCAAGCACTATTCCTTAGGGCATAGGGATTTACCTGTGAGGACCTGATATTACAGATTTTTTGTTATTTGGGATAGGCTCAGTACACACTTCACTCTTCAGCCAAAAGAGAGCTGTGCACAACAAGGTGGGAATTGGTTCTGCCAAGTATGAGAATGGTTTGGTTTCATTTATTCTGGTGCTGCTCAGGTTAATCTCCAGTCTGGGCCAAGATCTGAACTGGCCCCTGTGTCCAAGAGGAGCAGAGCAGCAGCCAAAGCTGCAGCTGACCCCTCCTTGTCCTCCTTGTGCCTGGAGCTGAGGAGGGCAGGTGGGGAAGCAGCTCCTGCTGAGTGGGAACTGGCCTGGGAAATGGGTAT
The DNA here is from genome assembly GCA_018697195.1 of Certhia americana. Lineage (NCBI taxonomy): Eukaryota > Metazoa > Chordata > Aves > Passeriformes > Certhiidae > Certhia > Certhia americana. The sequence continues at coordinate 10,582,714 of CM031874.1, read as the reverse complement.
TTCTCCTTCCCCCACCTGAGCTACATGACCCAGACGTGGACCAGGGCAACAGCAAGAGGGAAAGGACTTTGTTCCTTGCCTCCCTTTGAACTGGCAGCTCACATCATCCTTCTGTTTTCACACAAAAGGGTATTTGGTAATTTTGTATTCTATAACAATGACTCTGGTATTTCCGTAGTGATGCATATTGTTATAATCCCTCTGTTTTGTTTCCTCGACATATTTTTTTATTAAAAAGTCTTCCCAGCCTTAAATAAGTACAGAATAAGTGTGGTCATTCTGGGAACATGAGAGGCCTGATTATCTGACCATCAAAGACTATGCTGTAAACAGGATACTAGTAAACAGGAACTGAACTCCATATGGAGAGTTTGTGGTTTTCTTCAGCCTCTGTTTGTTATGTCTTACATCCTGTTAATTATAGAAAAAGAGCTGGAAAGTTGGAAATAATCTTTTCTCCAGATTATTTCCAGCTTCCCTCCGATAGAACAAAATGCAGTATAGTACTGCCTTACCTTGCTTCCTTCAGATGTAAAGCATTAAGACAATTCATTCCAAGGGGATCATTTTTCAAGAGGATTACAAGCAGATTTTTTTTTTCCTTTTAATTACAAAATGAAAATTTAGATCTTAGCATCTTATGCAGGGAATAGTCTCAATTGTTAGAGCAGCATTTCAGTGTATTCTTTGGATTTTGTCTGAGAGCCTTTGACACTTTTTAAATGCCATTTCTATGAGTGGTATAAATCACGTCTCAGTAGGTGGGTTCTTTGAATGAAAATTTTGTTGCTCAAAACAAATGGCAGAATTTAAAGTCATAGTTTTCAAGTTATCTGTGTTGTTAGGTGTCTTTCCAGGTTGTCCATGCATGCAGAGGGATTTTTCCAGAGCTGGCTGAAGCAGTGGGCAGAGCAGACAGCTCCTCCTGCATTCCCACTGCTTATCTTTAATTTGCACAAATGATTGCCCATCTTTCCAACATGGCTCAGCCCATGCTTCCAGTGTCAGCAAAATCCTGGAAAGTGTTCAGATCTGGAGTTTTGTGTTTTGAGGTACATTCCCACTCTTCCTTAAGGACCTGCTTTGGAGTTTTGGTGCTTGAAGGTGCCACATCAGAGGAACAGTGTGAGGGGGTCATGCTTTGTTTAGGCTTATTTGTACCAGATCAGGCTTTGCTTTTACAAAACAGTAAGCCAAAATCTGTTTGGTTCAAGGTCCCACGTTAGCTGTGACGAGCGGAAAGTACCAACCACTCCTTATATTTCTTAGACAGCCCTGGACCAGAGACCACAAATAAACCTCCTGTTATGTTATTTTTCAGCTCTCCGCTCTCAGTGCTGTCTCTTTAAGCTGCTCTCTGATGCCAACCATCTGCTCCAAATTGCTCTGTTGCTCTTGAGATTTGTAAGGCCAAGTCTGTGCACTCTGCCCCCAGCAGCAAACTCAGGCCAAATCCCCCCATCCTCAAAACTCCTGCCAGTTCTCATCCTTGTGGGGAGGAAAGGTAGGAGATCTTCTGCCCCACATGTCCCCAAGCTCAAGGTATTGCAGCACCTCCAGTCCTGGGGCTGCCACTGGGACAGGGAAATATGTCAGGATTATGGGATCACCAGAAAGAATTAAAGAAATGCTGAGAGAATTGGCTGCTTGTGAACAATAAGGTTTGGGTGCTATAAAAATTCCCTGTTCTGGCATAACTCTGCTCCCATTAAACTCAAGGAATAAAATTCCTACCAACTTTACTAGGAGCAGAGTGTGGCTAGTGCTGAGGGCTTTTGAAAATCCCACTGTATAGCTACACCCACTTTATGTATCCATTTTAATGACATGATTAATAAAATACCAATGGAGCTCCAAACAGTTCTGTGTTCGTTTTCCAAAGCACTTTGACTCATCCGTAATCATAACCAGACTTCCAATTACACTGGATTTTAATTGTTCTCCTTTAAGGATAATTACTAGTACTCTGAAAAAAATTACTATGAGTAGCTGGTGATGAGTAGGAATAGACATCCTCGCTTCTCTCAGTCTGTTCTGTCATTTGAGTTACGAGGGATGTAATTGGATATGTGACACCCAGACACAGAGTGGTTTCCAGGATCTGAGAGGGCTCTGTTTCAGTTAATGTGTTAATTTGGGTTCCATCTTCTCATTTGTTCTGCTTTGATCTATCATTTCATAAAGCCAAAGCACCAGATTATTAAGTGTGAGTGCTTGATTAATGTGCAAGACTCCATTTGCATACACATTAATATTTTAAAAGTTTTGGTCCAAATTTCTGCAAGCCATGGTATGGAGTAATACGAGCTGTAATTTCATACTGCATGGCAGCAACTGGTGGGAATAAAATTATCCTGTGATTTGGTCATATTCACACACCACAAGCTATTTTCCATTTGGAAATTTCAAAGATTGACAATTGAAATATATTTGTAAGCAAGCTGTAAAGAGAGGTGTTGCATGAGCTGAAGGGCTTGGGGCAGGAGGCTGAATCTCACGCTCAGTGTATTGAGATTGTTAAGAAAATGACATTAAAACCTCAGCAAGCAGGAGCTATATTTCTACTTGCCTGAGAATGGACAGCCAAGGACTCTCTCCCCTGACTGGGAGAAGAGTTGGGGCTGAATTTGCTGAAGTGTTGCCCAAGAGGTTGGGTTTGTGACTGTTCCCAGCACAGGGCTGGCTTTTGGCATGGTTGTGTTTATACTCTCCTGGTTAAAGTGCCAGTGTCAGGATTCTGCTGCCATTTATCCATAAACCTGGATTATACAAATGCAAGGAGTGAAAATTGTGAAAATTTGTGTCTTTACACTTTAAGGCCTCTGGGAAGTTAAGGATTTATTTTTAATCTGACACTTAGCCCAGAGAGATTAACGGAGCTGCTAAGATCCAGAAGTTACTGTACTTCCCTAGTACTTCCTTTTTCAAATTTGTGTTGGATGCCTTCAGACATAAAGTATAGAATAATGTAAATATAATCATCTATTCCTTGAAGTTTTATTATAGTAATTATTTATATTAGATGAGTATTGTTTTAATGATGTTCTTTTTCTTCAAATTAGTCTACAAAATCCATATTATAACTAGTTTTATTATTTAAAAAAAGGTTTTCAGTGGGAAATACTGACCTCGAGAAATGTGTAATTTTCCTTGTAAAATATTTGTTCCAGTGGCACTTCTATTCATCATGGGAAAACTTTGGAAAATTTCAGGAAAAAAAATTGGGGTACAGATCCTAGGCAGTACAGCTGAGGGGTGGGTGAAGGTCTCTGGTTCAACCTCTGCCAGCAGCCTTCAACTGAGGCTCTGGGATTTGGCATTCTGTAAAATAAGGTGGGTTTGAGCTATCAGAAGAGCTGGGTCTGCCCTGCTCTGGTTGGAAATGTTTGACTTTGTTCTCTGCTAGAATTCAGAACTCTGAGTTAGTTTGATTTCTGATTGACCAGTTAGTGTCAGAGATGCTGGTTTGTATTTTCTGTGGAGTAAATCTGTCCCATCACTGCCATGGCTTTGCAGTTACTGGGAAGATACTTGTGGAATTTGAAGTTCTTTTTATTTCCTAAAGGTAGTCACTGGCTGTGTTTGCATCCCAATGTCCAAGATACTATTCCATGGAAAAATCATCTTAACTATGAATTGCTGGCTGATGGTTTGAGTCTCCCACAGAGGGATATGGTTGTCCTGCTGGTCCACAGCCCGGCCCATCACTGATTCTGAATTCTGAGGATCCACAGCTTGCATGGAGCTACCAAAAATTATCAGATCTGGGTTCAAATCTGGAATTAGAAGGTTTTGTAAGTTACCCTTTCACTTTGAAGCCATTGCTCCCCTCTGTTTCATTTCTGCTTCATAAATGCACAGCAAAATTTTGCCTCCTTTTAGCTTGTCAGGATAATCTAATCCAGACCCTTCTGGTTTAAATTACAGCCCTTTCCAACTCACAGACTTTCAGAACTGGCTTTCCTTTTAATCCCTTTTTATTTATTTATTTGTATGTATCTTGTCTCAGCAAATTATGTTGCTTCATGTCATCTTAAACGATGTGGTGTAAAATTAAAAGAAAAGCCACTTTGTAATGCATCAAAATGTTATTTAAAAAAAAAAAAACCAAAATGTTTGTCATTTATTTTGCTCACAAGTAATCCCAAGCGGCAGCGCACTGTGAGGTTTTCTGTGAATGCATTTACAATAGGAGCCAACCACACATTTCACTGAATCAACAGGCTTGTCTCCAGATATTTATGACATGAATGCTCAGACTTCTGTTTAGTCAGCCATCCCCAGGGGAGGCAGCATTTTTGATAGCGCCTAAAGGAATTAGGCGCATGCTGTCAAAAGGGTCTTTGAAACCTGAAAAATCACTGCAAACACAGCTTTGATGGCTGAGTCATTTGGGGTCTTGCAAATGCTGTGCTGAGTACCTAATTCCCAGCAAAGAGGACGGGAATGCAGCATTCCCAGCAGCTGGAGCCAGCGGCAGCACAGCTCTCCACACCCGTCAGAGACAGAGCGGTGACAAGCACATTTTGTCGCAGGAACCGAGAAACTGCATTAGCTCTGGATGTGTCACCTATAAAAACATCATTGTCTGTCTGCACAGCTTCCAGGCTGACTTTGTGTCAGTCCCAGGGAGGGATGCTGCCCTCCCCTCGCCCGAGCTGCCTCCTCTGCCCTGCTGGGCAGCGAGCTCCCCGGTACACCCCGGGATTTTTGCTGTCCGTGTTAACTCCAGAGCGAACAGGAGTTTTTTTCCAAGTTTGGGGCTTCATCCCCAGAATCCCCACACAGTTTTAACGCCGGAGCCCGAGGCTGGGAAGCAGAGGCATGTCCTGCATGGCTGGGAGGGCAGAGAAGCTGATGCCAGCCTTGGTCCCTCTCTCCAGCTCCTCCCGCCGCCGCCCCTCGGGTGCCATCTGAACTATTTTTCCAGCTAGAGCCAGACTACTCCATCATGTCCTCGGTATGAAAAAAACTTGCGAAGGGGGCAACCTTTGATGCCTAAAAGCTTTCAGAAGTGTTAATTCCATGTCTGGAATATTGTCACGGAGCGGCTGAATTCCAGCGCAGGCGGCACCCGGGGGGTGAGCGCAGCCCGCTCGGAGCTGGGCCATGTGGAGAAGGGCATTTCTTGCTAGGCTTTGTGCTCAGGCTTTTATGATGCTTTTAATATGAGAGACTCTTATCATGGTTCATTTACTTCCATGCTTGTGGCTTTGCCACTTGGGAGCAGTTATGGGATTCTCTGGTTCGTGCTAAGGGAGGAGCTGACGTTTAGATGGTGAATTATGTGGCTATTTTTTGGTGGACGTTTGCTGGAATTGAGCTAAAAGACACTAAGGCACTCTGGACCAGTTAAGATGGCATTTATCTTGTGTGTGGCCACACTTTATTTTGTTACCTACGCTTCTGGACTCCTACACTCCTGTTTGAAAAGGAAATATTGATGGAAGTTTGAACACAAGCTGTTGATGATTTGGCTTTGCCGTGATAAAGGCAGGTTCTTTATTAAGCTCCACTATGGGTTGGTTTGGGGTTTTTTCAGTGCATTTTTTAATTTATTATTTTCTTTGACTTTCCAGAACACGTAAGCTCTAACCAGTTCATTTTGTTTCTGGTTTTGTCCCACCAGTATTGATGTCACTAGTAGATCTGATTGTCAACATCATAATGACAGTGCCAGGAAAAGCCACAAAATATTGCACAAGACCCAGAAGGACTGAAAGTTGGAGGATTTCTTTCAGGGGATATATTGTTTTCACTGGTGAGTAGGTGGAGCCATTTTATTTTTCCTGATTACAGTCTAGAACAGCTCAAGTTGCTGTGACTGGAATTTTGATTCTATGGATCATCTTGCTGAAATAATTTGACAGCACAAGAGTTTTTCTCCAGGGCCCTTGCTGTAAATTATACGTGTTTCATGCTCCGTCATTAATTAAAAACAGGGTTTTTTCCATGTAAGCAATGTAATTCCTTGAGGTGGGAAGAGGGTTTCTTTGGCTGACAGCTGTTCATTAAATTGGGAGTAGAAATGGTTTGCATCTTCTGAAGTTGAATGTATATCTGGAAAAACTTTTATTATATAATCTGAAACTGGGGAAAACTCTGGAGCCCTGAGACTGAGATGAAGTCCTGAGTGCTGTTCAGAAGAGTCCTAAAAGGAGCTAAAGGCAGGAATTTTGAGAAGGGAAAAAAAAAACCAAACCCAAAACAAGTTGAATATTTGTTCTTCTCTCAAGCATTCACAGGAATGAAAAATTGCACTCGAAGTGGAATATTAAATTCAGCCTCCAAATGTGAAGACCTACTGGGCACATGGTTGCAAAACATTGCTCAGGCAGCAGAATGGTGGGGTTTGAGCAGGAGGGATTATCCCCAAATAAATTGTCCATTTTGAACATTTGTACTTTCACTACTCACTATGTCTCACATTGATAATATTCTTCCCCCAAATTCATGTGAACCAGGGAGAAAGGAAAAGTGAGGGGATGTGCTTCTTTTTTTGATTTTGTTATCTCCAGAGCTAAAAAGAATTTATTTATTTTCCAAGAAATTCAACCTCACCCTTGATCTAACTGTATCTCACACAATTATTGAAGTCTTGTTCCTTGAAGTAGCTCTGAAATCTTGAAAATCACAGGAAATCTCTCTCTCTCTCTCATTTGAATTTCTTTTTTTTAACCACTACAGTGGAAGACTGTTCCAAAGCTCCACCAGGATCCCTGTGTGCTGGGACAATGTGAGTTTCCTACTGAGCTGCAGCCCACAGGGTGTGATGGGCATTCCTGTCCCCTCCAGGATCCAGGAGAAGCTCTGGGAATGTGACAAGGCACAGCATGGGATGTTCTCAGACCTGTTCTGCCTTTGCTTCATGGGCAAACAAGAGATTAGAGGGCACAGGAGGCTGACCTGGCTCTGGTTTCTGATTCAGGTCAATAAATCAAAGGATAAAGTGACCACAGCAAAACATGTTACAAAAATCCAGACTTCTTTCAGTAATGAGAAGCATGGATAACCAGTTTAAGATTGAGAGCAGGAGAGGAGCAGAAGGCAGTGCAGTGGGGTCCCTTGGATGATAAAGACCATCTTAATACTTTCTAATTACACTTATTAATACACTTTCTAAATGACAAAATAGAATCAGTCTTTGCTGCCTCACATCCTGCTAACAAAGCAGGGGCATTTGATTTCCACCAAAGGAGCTCAGAAGTGCTAAGACAATTTCCTAATACCTGATTTTGAAGAGGATTTCTTAAAAACAGATCACTGTTTAAAAGTGATAAGCTGGACTCATGCCCTGGAGTTCTGAAGGGCAGCAGCAGCAGCAGGGGCAGAGGTCTTTTGGAAGGGGAAAAATGGGAAGTGAGCCCTCAGATCATCCAGGTTCTCCCATCTTTCATCAGCCTTGACCTAGTCTTTCCCTGCCTCAGCTTCATCCAGATATTTGTGCCAGACGAGCTCCAAAAGAGCAAAGCAGAAAGTCTGTCGTTTGTGTTTAATACAGAACAGTTTCACCAGGTACCATCCTCGTGCTTACCCTAAAACTCTATAAAACATCCTGTCAGCTGCAGAATATACACAAATAACATACACTCATGGGGCTTAGGAGGATGAAATCCAGATGGATGGGTTTTTTCTCATCAGAGAACACAGGCCAAACCTTAATGTGCTGCAGGCTGGCACGGCCGCCCAAGAACAGTGCCAGTTTGCTGTAGGAGTGCTCAGACACATTTTCCTGCACATTTTCCTGCTCAGGCTTCCCTCCTGCTGGCTGAGCTGCATCCACAGCACAGCATCTCTGTTCCAGTTACCTGCCAGGGGTGCAGAGAGCTCCCAGGGCCGGTGCTTTCCATTCAGCAGAGCGTGACCCTGGGGATGTGAGCTGGGGCAGCAGCATGGACAAAACTTGTGTTTATCCCCTGGGCTGTGCAGCCAGCAGCTGCTCCTATTAGCACAATTTGCATATGGCCTTGGCAAGGCTTGGGGTGAATCAACTGTTCTTCATGGGTGGGGACAGAAAATCTGTCTCCTTTGGACTTGCAGCAGTGTCTGTAACATTAAACCTGCGTTTGGGGATGAGAGAAAAAGATTGATTAAAGAATAATGGTCTTTTAAAATGAGGGTTTTTAAAGTAATTAAAGCCAGAAAATAAGTGGTGAAAGAGGATGAACAAGGAGTACCTGTGTATATTCACAGTCACCTAAATACAAACTTATTCTATTTTTGGATGCTGATCTCTGCCTTTCCCCATCCTTCCATGTCCTCTGGAAACAGGGCAGTGCAGACCTGGAGAAGCAACTAATCTAGCCATTAGTGTCAGTCTTATTAATTCATGTCACACAAGCTAAATAGATTATTGCTTTGCCATGGAAGGTCTGATTTCTGTGCAGGTGTGTGTTGGTCAAAGCAGGAAGATACAGCTCAGATCAATTCATGGAGAGTATTGGGTGTAACACTTTTGAATCAGTCCTAACAAGTTTTTTTATGTTCTTGAATGTCTCTTCAAAGAAAGCAACAAGAGGGTATCGAAATTAAATGAGCAAGTGATGGATTCAGAGTGAGGAGAATAAGATTCTTCTTAACATGTGCTATATTTAATCTATAGAACTCCTGCTAGAGGACACACTGAACACTGAAACTTGAGGTGGGTTCAAAATTTAGCAATTTAAAATCCCCCAACAGCATTCCCATGCTCCCCACCAGGCAGGGCAGCCATCACTGCTCACTGCCAGGGACTCTTCCACAGACCTTCAGCTGGGATCCCTACATCCATTCCTGATGCTCTTAGAGGGCCTAAACAGGTATTTCACAAGGCAGCTTTGAGACCTGACTAATATGGACAAATCACTTTGAAATTTTTGGATGAAAGGGGCTGCTAAGTCCAGCCCAAAACTCACATTGCATGATGTGCAAACAATAACCGAGCTGGCAAAACTCATTAAATGGAGCACCTTTATCACAGGGGATAATCTGTAAAAATGTTGCAACACCAAATATTGGCAAATTCCCAGCACACCATCATCCCATTTCAGTGACCTGGTGATAAGCTCCTACTTGTTCAGTGCCAAACTCTCCTGGGATGATGCATTAGGAAATTCCCCACTGGCTACCCCAGGTTTTATCCCGAGGGTTTGGGCTGGACAGGAGGGATGGGGCACTGCTCCCACAGTGGCTCTGGTGCTGTCAGGGCTCCAACCAACACCAACACATGTGGGCAGCATGTTCAAAAGCTGCTTTTAAAAAGCTGTTTAGATTTCACAATTAGGACAGATGTCAGTCTTTTGATGATGAAGGTGAGTCTGGTCCTTCTGGTGCAGCTGATCTCCACTTGAAGGACATAAGGTTTGTTTGTCAGGTTTTGTTGTTACAAGCAGACATCATTAAGGTCTGGATCATCAACGTTTTGTCATGGGGTCCAGGAGATTGAAGAGGCTTTTGGCATGGTGATAGCATTTTGGAAAGACTTTGTGAGAATCCAGATTTTTTTTTTGCCGCTGTATGGAATAGAGAAAAACTGAGTAGATATCCCAGATTTTCTTACAGTAAAATAAAATTCAAGTAAAGAGCCAAGCGTTTTAGCAAAAAGGTCTGCATAATCTTATTGTTGAGCTCATAGGGAAATGTAACAACAGCATTTTCAAGTGGTTTTAGATTCCAGTGAGACTATTTCACAAGCTTGTTCTGAGCACTTATGGAACCCTTTATGTTTTCAGGGCTCCTGAAAACAACAAGCTTGCTAAAAAAAAAAAAAAAAACAACACAGGCACTATTTTTAGTGCTGCAATGTCTAAAATAATAGCACATTGACAGGAACTCCATCAGTTGCAATAGGAATCCACAGTGCTTGGTGGTTTATTGTCTCCCTCCAGTTCCCAACTGGGTGAGCTCAGACAGAGGAGTCCTGGGGATCCCAGGTGGGCAGGACCAGCAGTCCATCCCCACTGCTGGAATGCAGCCACCTCTGTGGTAAAATCTGCTTTCTTTGACCACCACCAGATCTTCAGCTTTCTGGTGTGAAGCTTGAGCTTGGAAGAAGAGTGTTTTCAGCTGGAATGCTTTGCCCATTTTATTCACTTTTTATCCTCTCTTTGACTTTGCAGTGAAATCTCTCACCATTCTTTCTCCCATTCCTGAATTATTTTCCCAGCATTTTGTGGCAGAGAGCAGGAGGCCCTCTCCAAAACAGATATAGAGATATCTGCACAGGGAGTAGGACTGACAGACCATTCCCATCCCTGAGCTGCCATCTGAGCTGCCTCTGGGCAGCATATCCTATTCTCAGTGTAACCCTGGTGTTTCTCCCAAAATGTAACTTGAATCCAAGAGCAGCTCTGTTGAACTATAATCTGGGTCAACAGTGTCTGGTAGGTTGAAAGGTCATGCTGAAACCCCATCTGTTTTAGCTCTCCGTTGGAACCATGAAAGTACTTTAAACTTGAGATGTTCTATAGCATTCCTAAATTATCAGTAATGTGTAGTGACACCAAGAACTGTGGTCTAGAAATGCCATGTTTCTCTCTCTCTTTTTTTTTTTTTTTTTTTTTTTTTTTTTTTTTTTTTTTTTTTTTTTTGATCTGACTGGGTGAAGCATCAGATTTAGGAAGTAAATTCAAATCAGCTGGACATAGGTCAGTGGCTGTGTGTGGAAAGGACGGGTAGTAGTGCCTCTGGGCCTATAAAAGCCTGTCCACTGAATCGGCTCCAGGGCTTATTAAATTACCACCATTTTTGACTATAAAAACCAAACAAAACTGCTTTTTCTCCTTTGATGATTAAAATCAGCCTGAAGTGAGTGGCATCATTTATATAAACACTTGCTTTTATGCAAGTGCTGTCCTAAGGGATTTGAGTGTTGTATGCTTCCTTGTAAGATTCTTTGCTTTCAGGTGAAAGCAAACATAACCCACAGACTGAAGGACAGCTTCAGTAGGCCAGGTTGCTCAAAGCCCTGTCCATCCTGACCTTGAAAATTTGATGGGACAGCCAAATTTCCCTGGGCAATTCTTTCTTGGGATGTTTCCTGCTCCCTTGGTGCAGGGCAGCTCTCTGTGCCCGTGTTCCCAGCACCTCCCTGACAGCGAGGGTTTAAAGCTTGCCTATAAACCAAGGACCACACTGGTTCATATTATTTATAGCTAACTCAGAGACACCCTTGGTGACCTCCTCCTGCCACCTTTAACCTCTCAGCTCTGTCTGCTGCCTCCCCATCCTCACGTAACACGAAGACGACAACCAAACCCCTTGCTCTGGACTAGGGCGCGGTAATGGAGCGGAGTCACGCTAACGACACAGAGACGAGTCTGCAACTGATTATGAGGTTTTCTTCCCAATTAATTGTCAGAAGCAAAGGGGTGTTTGATGTTTAATGTCGTCCTCTTCTTGTTAAATGCATTCCCTTTGCCACCCATCCTCAGACACTGGGAATAGGCAGAGCTGGACGAGACAAAATGTAGAGTTTTGAGTGTGTTCGTGTAAAATCAGTCTCCAGTGTCCCTCTGTAACACACAGGTCTGCAGGGGACCTTTGGCTGAGGTTTGTTGATAAAATAACACTGCCATCTTACTTGGAGGCACTGAATGAATCCTAAACCAGAGTTCAGGGTGGGAGATTTCCGTGCTGTGTGTGTTCTCTGGGCTGGGAGAGGGAGGATGCGCTTCTTCAAATTGTGAAGTGTCCTCACAGATCTGTCTTTGGACACATGAAGACAATCCCTCTGTCTGAAAATCTTCCTCGGAGCTGATCTTTCTTCCTGTGGTCTGAGCCCAGGAACAGCCCTTTGGCTGTCAGGAGTTTAAGCAAGGGAAAAAAGAAAACAAAACAAAAAAAGGGAAACAGCAGTGGCAAGGGAGAGGAATCAAGATGTGCCCTGTCTGACCGAATGGCAGAGATGTCATTTAAAGTGGACCAAAAGGACAGTCAGTCTGTGAATTCTTCTGCTTTTGGACTTGGTTAATTCTATTTCAAAAAATTGTGAAAAAATCAGCAGTTTGTGCACTTTTTGTGTCCTACAAAATGACAAATTCCTCCCAGCGTTTTAAAAGTTCAGAGGCTTTACAAAGTGCAGGGAACTGGCTGTTCATTCTGGAGACAGGAGGGTGAAGCTCAGCATCCTGGGGTACCTTAGTGCTGCTGAGGTCATTGCAGGAGCATCCTTCTTTTTTTCCAGAACTGCACATCTCCAGTCCTGTGGGGAAAATCCTGACCCCAGCCAGGTCAGTAGCAAATCTGTGCATCTTCCTCCAGGGCATGGTTTCAGCCTTGGTGTCTTCCATGAGGCTGCTCAGGGCTGTTGGGACTCAAAGTTAAGCACAAATTGAAAGATTTAAGCCAATTGTAATTCAGCAAATTACTGGCAGAGTTCTGATTAAGACTTTAGATATTCGTGGCTCCCAGCCCTCTGCTGTGTCCACAGGTGGAATTGAGCTGATTACAAAAAAATCTTTGGAAGATTCATTATTTTAGATCCAGTATTTCGAACTTTTAGGAAGATCTAATGTAGATCAGGAAGTAATGAATAGTTTTATGAAAGGGTAAAATACAGATTGGGCTCCTGTAACACAGAAATTGCCAGAGATAAAAAGTAGATAATTCTGTACTAGGCTGTATTTTAAGTTACCAATTATGTAAGATAAATCTCATAATTTGTTCTGATTTGGAAAGAACAGGGATGCAGTATTTCACTCAAAAAAACCTAATAAAAATGTATTTGCGGTATTATGCATCATTTTCCAGGTTTTTATAGTGACTCTCATGTTATGCTAATGACAGTTTACATTCTGCTTAACCATTTTATCACAACTAGAGAGGAGGTTTCTATATGTATGTTAATATGTATGTATATATATAAAGTGAATAATTTGGCAGTTTTTGATGAGCTGAGTGAATGGATGTGCTGAATGGAATGGGGAGCAGGACTGATCCAGAGGAAAAGCCAGCCCTGCACATCATAAATCTGCTTTATTTTTTTGGTGCAGTCAATAATTTCCTTTGGATGGGCTGCAGAAATTGAGTCAATACTGATTTGTTCAGCCCAGATGCACAAGGCAGTGATGCCCTGTTCACCATCCAGCTGGTAGAGCCCTGACAGAAGTGCACAGATCCCTGACTGTTAGAGGAGAAGGTTTAACCATCACACAGCTCAACTTCAGCTTTGGTGGGATGGTTCAGTTCTCTCTTGTGCCCAGGGATCATACTAATGTGGATTTTCATTTTGCCTTCTTTTCTCTTCTAAATTAGCAGAATGTTTAAATGAAATGTGCTGTCAGGTTAGATTTCAGCTGCCATGAAAGTTGAAGTCACTTCTTTTCTCATCCAAAAGAGTTTTTACTTTATAGCACACCAGCCTCTTTTAGATGTGTCAGATCCAGCACCCAAAATCATGAGAGACTTTTGTTAAAACTGGGTAGCATGAACACCCTGTGCCTCATTCAAGCAACCTCCCTCTGCTTTCTAAAATCTCTCCCTATCCTTCAAGCACAGAAGGTGCCAGACAGCAGCAGCAAAAAGCAGGGAAGAATTTCACATGAAAAGAACACCACTGCAAGGGGTGTGCAGACCAGTCCCCCCCAGAATGCTGGATGAATTTATCTGTTCTTCTTTCAGGTTTATCAGACTGACCATCACTTCCTGGATCCCAGGGATACAAGGACAAGTTCAACTTGTAACATCCTCCTCAATTTCCTTAGCTGGCATTTAACTTCCAGTTGGATGCATCATGTAAGTAGACACAAAACTGTGCAAGAGACTTCATACAAAGTCCTTCTTTGAATTCCTGTGGGCATTATAAAATACATAAGGAAATATTACTTGGTTTTATAGTGCTTTATTCAGGTTACAAGCAGCAATTAAAATGTGTGGGGAAAGGAGGGAGTAAGAAGGACTTTTCAGAACAAATCAGGGTAAATATATTTATTTTATCACTGGAAGCAGGAATTTGGTATTTCTGTTCTTGCTAAAATTTGTTAGCTCTTTGAGACAAGATTTTTCATGCAGAATCTTCTATAAGAAGAGAAATAGCCAAAATGTAAGCCCAGCATCAGGAATCACTGACCCACAGCTTGAGGTGCCAATGTGCTCTTGTCTGCTCCAAAATTCAGGGTAAGAGAGATGCTGGACAGCTGAATTCAGCTCCATCTCTGCTGTTCTCTTTTAGAAACAAATTACTGAACAAACAAAATGCTGGACCTCGGAAACCACCTCTATCATCAGATTATTTCTGTCTTTCCCAGAGTCCCAACAGCTCCTGTTGGAACTGTTCCACTAAATCACTTCTTTGAATGGTCACTGAATCAGGGGGAGATGATAAAAGGTGGATTTCAACATCCCCCCAGCAATCTGAGGCTGGATCTGCCCCTGTCTTGATCCTGTTCTAATCACTGATCTCCAGGAACAGGGAATCACCTACCTGGATGAGGGACATCCATCTTGGCAAGACTTCTTTTGTTTGAAATTGCAGAAATGGCATTTTTAGTGAAAAAAGGGGGGTTTTCCTGGATCTAGTTCTTAGCACATCAAATCAGCTGCCAGGTTTGATGTCAGGGTTGAAGAAAAGCCCTGACCACACCTGCAGCACAGACAGACTCCCACACTGGAGTTCTCCCACTGCCACCAGCAGCAGATGGGGAAGGTGAGACATGTTTTACCCACCTTCTCTGCTCTCAGGATGTGGTTCTGGGTTGGATTTTCTGTCCTTGCCCTTCATGCTGGCCCAGTTTTGGCTGTGGAAGTTCACAGTCTGGCTGTGCTGCCACACTCACGCCATCACTTGAGCTCCTGGGGCTGTCAGGGAGGCTGACAGGGTTGGTCGGTCTCTGTTATCTCTGTTATCTCTCAGCCTGGGCAGGGAGCACTGCAGGCTACACACTGAGGGGCTTCCAAAACTAAGCCTCAAATCAAACACAGCAAATTAAGCCACGGCATATGCAACACATCATTTCAGTATTTATGTTTGCAGCCTCCAGCTCCGGTATCAGAAAGCCTTGGAGATGAGTGCAATAAATAGCCAGTTCACGGAGGAGTTGGCAAGATTTATTATGTTTATGATTCTGCACAAATAGTGTTGACAGAGTTCTTTTGATACAGAGATAGTTTGTGTGCTCAGAGGAGAGCTGCACTTGGGAGGATTTGCCCCCAGCTGAGTCTGGATTTTTAGGTGCCTCTAACTCCATGTGTGCTGTGTTTTAAATTCAGCCACGTGAAGGGGTTTTGTATAAATCACTTCGTGCAGTGATTTTGTGCTGCCCTTCTGAGATGGCAAACCCAGCCTTACCTCTTTGCCTGCTGTTGTCTGACTACAATTAAGTGATAATCATTGCTGGCATTCAGAATCCTTAATGTGCTGCAGTAATTAAAACATGAGGAAAGCATCCTGTGAAATTTTCAGTTGAGGCTTTGGTACAAGAGCCATGGAATCAATAGGAATTTTTCCTTAATTTCAGTGGGAGCTGGATCTTGCCCAAATTGCACAAAGCAGCCTCCCACGCTCCAGAACAAATCCAGAGGCATATGGTTACTGTCAGGGGAACAGGTGGATGTTCATATGGTTTGTAAAGGAGCTGGAGACAGCTTGTTGCATTTTGATAAGAAGGTTATTCCAGGCAACTGGAATAGTGTAAAAACAGGGAGAAGTGCAACACAGCAGCAGAGGCAGCAGCAGCAGGCAGGGATAAGACTGGGATATGAAGGGAGGGGAAGCCTGGCACAAAGTTATTCAGGGCTTTGGAAATGAGAAAGGAAAGCTCCACTAAATAGGTGCAAGATTTGGAGGGAAAACTGAGCACATTTGAGAGCTCTGTGCTCCCATTTTGCCAGGGTTGTGGAGATTTGTGGGGGATGGAGAGACCAGGAAGGTCCACAGGTGAGGAGGGCAAGTTTCATGCAGTAGATCAGAGATCTGCTAGGTCTCAAAGAGATCTATCCAAATACTATCCCAAAGTATTCTGTGTAGCAAACTCCAGTGCATAACTTTATAATGAGAGCCATTGTATTTTTTGCCAGTTGCAAAGTGAAGGCAATAAAATACAATTTCAAAAATGAAGAATCCCGTGAGTATGAGAGAATTTTGTTACTGGAACTCCTTGTTTATACATGCTCAACAATTAAGCTTCTGTGATGCTAAAATAGAAATGTCAATAATTTGGGAATGCTAAATCAGCACCATAGCAGTTACTCTTCCAAAGGATGTTTTTGGGAACTTACTGGGAGACATAACCAAGCCTTGGTGCTGTTGTTTACCCAGAAGCAGCTTGAAGGGCCTTCTGAAGTATTTATCTGACAAAATTGCCACCCCCAAGGAATGATTTCTGTGTGAACAAGGCCGTGTTCCTCCCAGAAAAGGTGTTAACCAGTCACTCTTGTTAAAAAAGAGAAAACCCAGCAAAGAATCCTTTCACAGTGATGCTGAGATGCTCAGAGGTCACTGTGAGGATACTCTTCAGTGCTCCAAGAAAAGTTTGAGATGCTTGTCCTTGAAACTAAATTTTCATTTCGTTCTGAAACATATACCTTTGAGTGAAGTGTAAAAGCAGATCATCCACGGGACTTCTCCCTGGAAGGGAATCCTTGCTGACGGCTGTGAGCTGCTGGTCTGTCTGTCTGTCTGTCTATCTTTATCTATCTATCTATCTATCTATCTATCTATCTATCTATCTATCTATCTATCTATCTATCTATCTAATCTCTCTCTCTCTCTCTATCTATCTATCTATCTATATCTCTATAGGTGATTTTTCTGTTAGGAATATGCTGTCAGTATCCCAGCAAGAGGATCCCCGAGCCACTCCTGAGCTGTGGCTTTGTCCTCACCCACCTCCCAGTGGGAACCCACAAACCTTTTCCCTTTCACAGCGGGCAGGGTCCGTGTCACCGGGCACTGCCAGCACAGCGGCGGGACCGCGGCTCCCGGAGCTCCGCCGCTCTCCCGAAATAATTAAAAATTAACTCTACAGGGCTGGTGAGGGCAGCTCGCACCCTGGGCTGGGCTGCTGGGGTTTGTGTGTCCCGTTCGCTGGGGATTGCAGCGGCCGCGGGTGGCCGAGCGGCGGCACACCGGGACCGGGATCCGCATGCCCTGCCCCGGTCACAGCCCCATACCCTGCCCCGTTCCCGTCCCTATTCCCTGCCCCATTCCCAGCCCCGTTCCCTGCCCCATACCCTGCCCCATTTCCAGCTCCATTCCCGTCCCCGTTCACTGACCCGTTCTAGTCCCCATTCCCGTCCCCATACCCAGCCTCATTCCCTGCCCCGTTCCCATCCCCATTCCGTCCCATTTCCGTCCCCATTCCTTGCCCCATTCCCGTCCCCACTCCCAGCCCCGTTCCCTGTCCCATTCCCGTCCTCATTCCCATCCCCATTCCCAGCCCCGCTCCCGGCTCCCGGCGCGGCTCCAGCGCCTCCTCCCGGCATCCCGCGTCACTCCCTGCCCGCTCGGGCAAACCTCGAGAAAACCGAGGGGTGAATTTGGGGCTTCTTTACGTCCGGCGAGCACAGCTGACTCTGAGGAGGGGCAGGGGGATGAGGACAGTCCTTTCCGAGTGCCCACAGCACAGCCGTGACTCCCGAAGCCACTTGTGCCCCTCACTCCCTCACCAGCAGCGACACTATCAGAAAGCGAGGTCAGCATCTGGAGCATCTTGCACGACACACACGGGAAAATATTCCCCAAATATTTACCCAGGAATGGCATTTCAGTGAGGGGAAAGGTTTGTGGGTTCCCACTGAAAGGTGGCTGAGGCCACAGCTCAGGAGAGGCTCGGGGATCCTCTTGCTGGGAGGCTGAGAGCATATTCCCAAGAGAAAAATCATATATAGAGATATTGAGAGACAGACAGACAGACAGACAGACAGACAGATGGATAGATAGATAGAGAGAGAGAGAGAGAGAGAGAGAGAGAGAGATGATAGAGAGATGATAGATAGATAGATAGATAGATAGATAGATAGATAGATAGATAGATAGATAGATAGATAGATAGATAGATAGATAGATGTGTAAATGGAAGCATAATGTATCTGTAATGTCAAGCAGCCTAAAGGAGAGGATTTACAGACCAGCCTGGTGTCCTGACTGATGTCAGATCCTGTGTAGGATGGCAAGGTGAAAGAAATCCAGCACCCACATAAAATGAGATTAAAAATGTATCTTTAAGTTAAAGCACATTTCTGGTGAGGCCAGGTAAGTTTTTGGTTCTGTAATTGTTTCTGGCTATCCTCTGTCAATGCAGGAACAGTTCTATAGGATACAACTGGCATGTGCAGCTCCTGCCCAGTTTAGGAGCACAGTCATAGTTTCCACTCCAGTGATGTGTGCAGTATAGAAATGTCACAGCAGTTATCTTGGGCTGACAAAGCAGAGTAGTTGGAAAATGTTCTTATAAGGAAGGTAACAAACACATTTGGCTAAAAAGTGCCCGTGTGGCAGTGCCGGTGCAGGTTCCCTCCTGGCAGCCTGGGCATTGATTTTGCACCAAAGCAGAAATCAGCCACCCCACGCTCAGGCCCAGTGCAGAGGGTGTGCAAAGGCCCTTATCAGTGTCTGCACCTGCTGTGTTCGTGGGGCTTTGCCTTGCAGGAGCTGATCCTGCACAGCTGGTTCACACTCAGCTGCAGAGAGCTGAGATCTGTGCCCCCAACCTGCATCTCCCCGAGTAACCTCAGTCCACACCATACAGATCATGGTTTGGGGTGATTTTATATTGTAGGGTGATTTCCAGAGACCTGCTGGTGCAAACACACCCAGCCTGATGCTGCTGGGGAGCTCAGCGAGCACCTGTTACAGGAATGCAGAACTTTGCTTTATCCATTCTTTCCGAGAGCAGTGTGTGCGGGCTGAGGGAGGGGATGGAAGGGTCCAGAGCCAGGCAGCGCCTCAGGAGAGGTTCCTTGGGTTGGTGTTTTTGAGCCCTGCACTCTCCATTTCTCACCCTTCCTCTTAACACCTTTTCCTGCCGCCTTGCCTGTTCTCTCCAAGAGCTCTTGGCTTTCCAGCTGCTCCCGCAGAGCAGCAGCAAGGAGCCGAGCAGCCCTACCTCGGTCCCTTTCCATCCCTTTTCCCGTTCTCCGTGTCGCCGGCTCTGAGGACGGGATTCTCCATCTCAGGGATGCTGCGGTGCTGCCGTTCCTCTGCTCTGCCGCCAGAGAGCGGACGGGGATTTCCAGCGCCGCCGGGACCAGCCGCTGTCCCGGGACATCCCGGCACATCCCGTCACATCCCTACAGCACCGGGACCGCCCGGAACCCTTCCCGGGACATCCCGGCACATCCCTACAGCACCGGGACCGCCCGGAACCCTTCCCGGGACATCCCGGCACATCCCTACAGCACCGGGACCGCCCGGAACCCTTCCCGGGACATCCCGATGCCGTCAGGATCCCCCTAAATCCTCCCCGGTACCTCGTGGTACATCCCTATAGGGCCGGGACAACCCAAAATCTTCCCCGGGACATCCCGGGACATCTCGATACCATCGGGACACCCCGGAACCCCTCCCCCGGGACAAGCCGGTACCTCCTGGTACATCCTGGAAGCGCCGGGACCCCTCCGGGCATCTCCGGTGCTGCCGGGATCGTTCTGGTACCGTTCTTTCTAGAGCACACTTAATGCTCTCTTCCTCTTGCTCCTCTTTTTAAGTTGCTGCTTTTACCCAATACAAAATTCTTATCCATTCCAGGGGACTTTATTCCTGCCCATGGGCGACAAATTCTTCTGGCCAAGACTTCGATCATTAATTAATATATAAAATTTAAAAGCTATTTCAATTTGACTAAAATTATGTATCTTCCTGCAGCCTCATTCTGTGAGCAATGTGAAATGATTCCGTTCCAGTCACATCTCCAGAGGTAAGAACAGTTTGGCTCAATTCAATTTGTTAAGACAATCAGTAAAAACATCCTTAACCTAATGGATGAAATTATTTTACCACAGCAGAACAAATTCTAGTGTTACCCAGTGAGATGGTCTGTGTGAGTGGCAGAAATGGCAGCTTCTTCTTCCTTTTGCCCACAATGATTCCTCAGTGAAGAGTGGAATTCTGATGCCCCAAATTTTCTCTGTCTCTAATTTAGGTCTAGCTCTGGCAATCAGAATAAGCAATTTTGGTTTGGAAAAGTTCAACAGAGATAAAGACTTGTATTATGGGGATGAAATTTAGCTCACAACAACACTGAACACTTATTCCTGTTTGATTTCCAAAATAAAAGGGGATGTAAGGAGAAACAGGAGTGGGAGCTATGTGAGGTTCTCACTCAGCCCTCTGGGAGATTTCTCACCAGCAACTCCATTGGGAATAACAAATAACAGCATCCCTTGATTCTCCTCCAAGAGTTTTGGACTGATTGCAGCAGGATTACACGTTGTCCCTGGGTTGCAAACATCCCCACAGAAAAACAGGATTATGTGGTCCTCTCATAAACCATGAGGAAAGACTGGCCCATAAGACGAAAGAGACTTTTATTCCTGGAAATCAGGATTTCCTGAGGCCAGGGCTTAGCAGAGCTCTTGCAGTGGCGCTGGTGTAAGCTGTCCCCAGCCTGTCCCTCCCGGCACAGGGATCTGCTGGGCCACGAGGGCATTCCACAGCCTGTTCTGAGCCATAATGAATATCCACGAGCCCTTCCCTCATGTGCAGGGCCAGGGCTCTGCTCCAGATCCCAGCTGGTGCCAACTGGACAGGGATGTGGAGGAGGTGAGTGAGGCTGTGAATGTTGGCACCTGTATGGAGGCAAGGCTGATCTCTCAAGAGAAACTGAAGCCACACTTAAAAATTAATGATTTTTCTCTTCCCGGGTCAAGTGTACTGCATTGTCCATCTCCACGCAAAGGGAGGAAACATTGGGTGATGGATAAATCACAAAAGCAGCACTGAACATCTCTTCCTGTTTCCTCTCTGTCCTGTAACATTGACCAAGTGTTTTAATCAATGCTCAGTCTCAGGGGATATAAACAAGCACAGCTCAGCTGCCTCCTGGGTAAGGCATTTATTTCCTGGGAATCTGGTACTGTGTCTTAGGTCCTCATCTTTGGCTTGGGGATACAATTGCTTTTTGTGGAAGGATATTGAAATGTGCTGGGTTTTGTTATTAATTTCAAATTACCCAATTATATGATATTATAAAATTTGCAGACTCTGCCTTAAAGGTTTTAATCTCAGATTCATGTATTACTTCGATGCATTTAGATAAATGTTGTAACAAAACACTCCTTTACTCTCTCAGAAGTGCTTTTATAATGACTGTAGAGAGCTCTGTGATGTGTGTTAATATTTTAAATTCTGTGTTAAGGAGCTGATCCTAACTAAAGTAGGGAATATATTTTTCACTTGTAACTTAGATTCTTTTCATTGCAAGGTACTAATTAGATCCAGCATAGCAAAAATAGCACAAGGAAAAACAGTTGGGCTACTTAAAAAATGCCATGAGAGATTAGCAAAGTATACCTAGACACAAACCATATGCAGACAAGAAAGAACCAGGGCAAATCAAAACAGTTTTAGCAGGTAAGCAGCCACACAGCAGCTTGTGTCAGATATCAAAGAGGCACAGGCTCTTTGTAAAACAGCATCCTGCAGCTGGCTGCAGGTAAAAAGTGTCCCAATAAAAGCTGGATCATCCCTCTTTGGTTTCACGAGCTGTCCTGGGTAGTGATTGCAAAATTGAGTTGTAAGCATCAAAAGGAGACTGGAGTCATCCCAAAGCACATCTGTGAGGATCCAGGGGGCTGAGAGTGCTGAGTGCTGGGCAGAGGAGGGGTTCCTGCTCTCCTGGGAAGTCTCTCTGTGCTTCCCATCCAGAGCTCATGCACACACTGTGAGGTAAAACCACACAGCACCAGGGCAGTTCTGCTTTCTTCTCAGCATCCTTAATATGAGTTACATTCCTAATTCCCCTAATAATACTAATTCCCAAAATAACACCAAAAATTAAGCATATTGTTGATTAACACAAGAAATGGAAAAACCCTATAAACCCTATTTTTATTTATTTTCCTCTCCTAATAGGAGAGAAAAACACTATTTATTCTTTATATTTCAACTGTTTTAGCTTGTTTTCAGAACCCTTCCCATTTTAATTCCTGATGTAGGTGAGCAGCAACGTTGGAAGACAATTCCATGCAGGCAGGAAGAATATGCAGTGTGTCTTTTATGGAGCTATCCTTCATTTGGGGGTTTCCCAAAGTGGAATGGAGGTCACTGAGTTCCCATGTGCAGGATGGTCTCTGTTTAGGGAGGGTTTTGTTGCTATGTGGAATTCAGCGGTGATTACAGAATTACTTTTTAAGGTTAAATCTATTCCTCTGCCTCCCAATACCTGTGGGAATCTATTGGTGCCTGAGGACAGCATTGCTGTGTTTAGGAAAGGCACAGAAGGGAAAATGTCATGTGACTTTTGAGACCCTTGGAATAACTCTGCTGATCCTGGTGGAAAGACCAGGGCCAAAAGGTGGAAGGACCTGATGTACCTCAGGCTACTCCAACAAAGATTTGAATCACAGCCTGTATAAATGAAGGTCAGCACAGCTGGAAATTCTGCAAAAAGTTGAGCAGCTTGGGCAGATATTGCTCCAGCTCCAAGACAGGGGCTTGTCCCCAATGCCTGGGGAGGTCTGGGACAGTCAGGATCACTCAGATTCCCAAGGAATATCCAAACCCAGCACCTCCCTGGAGACAAGAAGAGCTCTTTAAATGCAATTAGGACTTGGGTTACAGGTTGGCTTTGCTGTGTAATTATCAGCATTACCACAGCATTATCAGCCTGGGATTTCACTGCTGATCCCCAGGATAATCCTTACCTGTGTGACAGCAAAGGCTGCTGCTCCTCCCCGAGTTCAGCCATCCCCTCCCACCCCACTGGGGTTTGCAGCATCTGCTGTTTGCTGAATTAGCTGCTTTGGGGAGCACATGGTGTGAGAATGGGCAAAAGAGGAGCCTCTTAGTTCAGCCCCAAAACAGGGTAAAAGAATATTAGCAAAAATTAGCCAAAAATATTTCTTTCCTGCCAATCCCTCTCAGTGATTTCTTTCTTTTTCCTTCTTTTTTTTCCCCCTCCAACTTTCACACAAAGCTCTGTCTTTAGGATTAGCTGTCTACAGGCAGCTCTTTGTATTCAGCTGAATTTAAGATTATGACTGAGCCATAAAAGGGGAGAAAGGTGACATTGGAGAGTTTCTGCAGCTGTAAATCTTGAAATATTCAGGCCCATGACATTTTTGTAGCTGGCAAATGCTGAGTGAGGCATATCTGGTCAACACTGAGGCCCAAAACTGGTTGGATTCCACAGAAGAACCTGCTGTGAGTCTGAAGTTTGGGTGGCATCAGATGCATTTAAAGAGATCTTTCAGGTCAGATGCTGAAATGCTGGTTTTACTTGCTGCTGTCTGCAGTGAGTGCCAAGAGGTTTAACACTGGTCTTCAAACAGTCCTGAGCTGGTGATGACTCTGGAGCACTCAGATATGCTCTTACTGAGGTGTAAGGACATGTGTGAAATGAGTTAAGTGTGTCTGAAAAGGTTAAATGGGCTGCGGCTGTGCAAACCAGCCTGATTCAAGTTTCAGTTCATCACTGGATTGGTATTAACAAACATTATTTACAGACACATGTATAAATGTTGGGGTTTGATTAACAGACCTTGAGGGGAAGGGGATCTTGGGCATTATTACCCTGCCACAGGCCTTCCCCCGCTGGAATTTCTGTGCTGGAAATCATATTTATGCAAGTGAGTCTCATATAGGCAATGAATTTTAACTCCAAAGTTCATGTCTTTAGTGTTCAGAGACAGGAAGGCAGCTTGAGATGTGGTTTCTCCCCATATCTAATGAGTGTTATTACGAGGAAATCTTCTACTGGATCAGATGCTTCCAATGAGTCTTTAAAAGGCTTTGGATGTATTTAACAGGGTACCAGAGCTCACCACAAACGGGAAGAGGAAAAAATTTATGAAGTCTGAGGCTTTGTCACCATGGTGACATCTATTTGAGTTTGGAAGTTGCATTAGTTTGAGCTCACAGATTTTCTTTTCCTGTCATTAAAGGCACGCCTCTTATCCTCTCTCAGTTCCCTCCTCCTTCTCTTCTTACCCCACAATGACTGCATTTAAAAAGTAAATTTCCTTTCAGGGAAAAAAATACACAGGATAAATTACCTCCATCCATTACTGCCTCCAGCGAGCTGCAGCTGCTGAGGTCCAATTCCAAGTGGACTTCATGTATAAAATGAGAGAAAAAAAAAAAAATCTCTTTTCTGTGCCACGCAGTTGAACAGCTATGATCAGATATGTCCAAGTGTGAGAGGCCTTTAATGATCACAGGGATGACCACATTCACCCCTCCAGTCACTCCCCAGGATTAGGTGGAGTTCACAGCAGAGATTTGATGGATTTGACCCAGGAAAGAACATCAGTGGTCTTTTGGGTTTGCTTTGCAGAGCACGCAAAGAAGCTCTTCAAAGGTTTGTGGTACAACATAACCTTGACTTCAACTCTGGTTTTAATGGCTACTTGGAAGATGACAACGACCACACTCTTTGGGAATCTGTCATGGGGTGAGAAGCCTCAAAACCACAGGGCCAAATCTAAGCAGAGATGAAGTCTCAGCAGCCCACACAACTGCAGTGGCAGCTGTCAGGAGGATGCCAGAGCAAGCCATGCTCCTGGCTGACAACTGCAGGGCAGGGAGGCTGGAGCACAGCTTAAAGGAGAAATGTTTCTTTGATGGATATCCAGAATGGGTGACTGTTTCCTTTCAGGACGAGGGTGCTGTGCTTGGGAGATGCTGATCAGCCCCCACAGCAGCCCTGCAGTCAGCAGGGATGGATGGCCTGGCAGGAGCCCTGATCCATAGGCAATGGCACTTAGAGAACTTGAAACTAATGAATTTGGGCGTTTGTTTGACTTGTCAGGGGGAGAAGCCAAGCTGTGGTTGATGAGTAGAGGAGGATTGAGCTTATTCATTTGCTAATGGTTTTCTGGCCACTGGGAATCTTGGTCTTAAACAGCAGGAATTCTGTTCTAGCACCTGGTTTCAGTGGAAGTTTTCTCCCCTGCACTGACCAGTACCACACATCATCCCTCCCCGCCTCCATCCGTGCTCACAGTCTAGTTCACTCTCAGTAACACGTATTTTATTAAATTTGGCTGTGAGAATGTCACCAATTATGAAGGGGAAAGCAAGAGTGAGGGTTAGGGGGGAAAGGTGAAGGTTAAATTCAGACATTCATGGGTTTATGGGGCAGTTTGTCCTCAAATCAAAGCCAGGCATTCATGTCGAGCTACGTAAACAGGAATAAACACTCATGTGAAAGTCACTTAAGAAGCAAAAACCCGTAAGAATGTTTGCTGCAAAATATGTGCTTTCTTCTCTCTCCCTTCCCCTCCTCTTGGCCCCACGGAAGGAGATTGCTCACAATGTGTTTCCAGCCTGGACAATGTGATGCCTCCAAAGATAAAGACAAAACCATCCGTGCCACAGACACAATTCATGCTCTGAAGGCTGAGCCACTGCTACCAGCACAGCCTCAAAGAACAGCATAGGATTCCAGAGCCCTGGGGTTAGGACACATCCCAGTCCTTCTCGAGGTGCCCAGTGGTGTTTTGCCTCAATAGCACACTGAGCAAAGCTTAACGCAAAGTAAAATTTTGAGAAGAAATGAGAAAACTGGTGAGAGCAGATTTTTAAAAAGCAATTAACCTCAGATCCTCAGCTACCTTTTATTTACCAAACAGAAGAAGTTTCTCTGTGTGATACATTTCTTAAATTATAGGTTTCCCATTTCCTGGCATCCTAATAAAGTCTAGATGAATGATGAGAGAGTCTGCTGGGAGAATGAGTAAACATCTCCTACTGTCTGGAATGCAAGACGACTACTGTCTTATCCTTTGTTACAGGTTGTTAAGATAAAATTGCCCTATATATCAACAGCACTGTCAATGAAATTAGAAAGGGCATTCTACCTCCACACTGCCCCCGAGGGTTTGAGGAGGGAGGAGGGAAGGCAGTTGTTTCTTTGTTTATTTTGGGTTTTCTTTAGCCGTGAAAGAAAGGAAGAAAAGGGGTTTGTTTTGGGTTAGGGGGAGAAGATTTGGTTTGTTTCTTTTAAATGTAAATGAAAAAGAGGAGAAAAGCCAAGGAGGATGTTCGAAGCAGGTTTGGGTATTTCACTGGCTGTGCAGGCAGGAGAGGGGAAAATTATG
This sequence comes from Certhia americana, assembly GCA_018697195.1. Lineage (NCBI taxonomy): Eukaryota > Metazoa > Chordata > Aves > Passeriformes > Certhiidae > Certhia > Certhia americana. The sequence goes on along the minus strand of CM031874.1, from coordinate 10,556,539 downwards.
GTTTGATGAAAAAATCCCCCAGAAGAGACTGAACTGCAGTGGCAGCAAAGCTTGTGTCAAGGAGAGCCTGAAGCTGCAGATGGTGGCTCCAAGCAGGGCAGAGTCCCTGAGCCAGGGGACTCTGTCCTCCATCAAGTGTGTGCTCTGAGCAAGGGCCACTCTATCTGCTGCAAAATTTGTCAGCTGCACTTCGGGGAGAACCCTCTTGTACATCCCTATAACCCACCAACCTGTCTCTGGTGTATCTTTTATCAAATCTTTTATCAAATCTATTGCAGGTTTCCTGATCTCTAGAGAGAAGATCTACTTCTCCTGGATTTTCTGGAAATATGAGTCTCGTGAGTGTGCACCTGATTGCCCAAATATTAGAAAACACTGCACGTGATCTCCCTGTACTCAGGGAAATCCAGTGTTAACCTGTTTTCTTTGCAATTAAGCTTTATCACCAAAGTAATTACCTGGTTTAGATTTGTTATATTAATTGTGTCTTCAGCTGTCACTGCCCTTGAACCCTAGAGCCGTGAGAGTGGGATCCAAAACTTAAATCCCATTGGCTTTTTTCCACAAAATATTGATTCTCTGTTCCAGACACCTCTCCCAGGTGATCCCTAAGCTGCAGGAGGTGCTGGACTTTGGTGGAGCTCAAGGGTTTCTTGTGGAGAGGGCTCCAGTGCAAGTCAAAACCTCGTCACTTCCATGTCCTCTCTTGTATCCATGTCAGCTTCTGTTACAATCTCATTCCTTTGCCTTTTCATTCTGTTTTTCCTAAGCACTTTGGATTGCTTCTTTTTTTTTAACATTTTCAAACAAGGTTGTTTATTCATTTTTGAAACTCAAACATTTCACACTTAAAATATTGTCATTTTGAAATCAGAAAAAAAAGAATTTAACTGGAAACAATACTGGAGAAAAGCTGGGCATAAAATGCTGTACTTGGGTGAGAAATGCTCTTGGATTCACAGAGCATTCCTGAGTTCCCCCATCCCATCTTGCAGCATGTCAGAAAATTTACCTGTCACTCTCCTGCACGTACTTGTGTGTGTACACACACACAGAGGAGAATTTTCTCTGACAAGCTGTAGGGCTTTGCTACAGATTTTCCATCCCTTACCATGTCAAGAAGAAAATATCTTAATGCTCTATTCACAAAACACTTTTGGCCTGTTGCCATTTGTACGTTATGCTTGTTTGCATAGGCAATTCCAAGGGGAGTTCATAAAACCTTGTTTTGGCTGAATTTGTGAATGTCTGCCCACTGCATGGTCTTAAAATGAAATTACATTGGAAAAGGGGCTGTTTTGGGATGCATACGTTTTGCACATATCCTTTAAATAACTCAGATATGTTTCCTAAGGAGGATGATTTTCCTGTGCTCTGAAGGCCACGTTTGTACCACCTACGAATTTCTTCAGCTTCAAAACAGCACTGAGTAAACAGCTGAGGGTTTTGCCAACTCAGTGTTTCCAGCATCTGGATCTTCCTGTTGGAGAGATCCCTCAGCAAAGGACAATCTATTGCTTTAATTCTTGCTGCTTAGTCCCAGCAGAAAATCCTTCTCCTGCCTCCCTTCCCAGCCTAAATCTGTGATAATGGGGCCAAAGCCTCTTCTCTGCCCAGCCCTGCCAGGAGCAGCCAGCCCAAAACGGATGTTTGTCTGCATTAATCAAACACACAAAATGTGCAACCTGAACTGTGTACAGAAATGAGTGGAAAAAGTGCAACCTGACCGCAAAAGTATTATTTTATAAATAAGGTCCTTTAGTAGTCGTTAATTGGACACACATTTTGCTGGATTCATGGAACATTAGAAACTATCATATCCGAATTGACTGACTGAGTTCAAGTTACATCTCCAAATTGCCAGTGACCATTCTGCCTCGCAACATCAGACCCTGGGTTCAGCAATCTCGCTCGAGGGCCTTTTTTAAGTACATGGAGCTTTTTTTTTTTCCCTAATAGAGATTGATTTAGTGTATGTTTAATGGCCCCATAAATCACTCAACATGCCCAACTCGCATACAAATTCTGCCAAGAGAAAAAAGTTTTCAAGGAAGCAGATGCCTTGTTGGTGGAACCAATTTGCCTTGCTCTCTGCATGTGCACGAACCCACCGTTTCAAGAACCTCCTCATATAAAAATGTTCTGCTCTCCCCAGCCTGCACATTGGTCATTTTCTCTGGGGCTGCTTTCTTACCATGCCAAGTTAAACTCGGGCGATTCCCCCCGCTGTGCCCGTTCTGTTCGAGTGCCTTTTAGATCAGCAATAAATAAATTCATTGTGTGTTTCCACGAGGAGAAAGAGCCAGAGCTGGAGCAGCATTGTGCCTGCCCTTGTGAAGATCTATTGTGTGCAAAGCAGCGCGCTATCGGATGGCGTGGGTCATTTTTCATTACCCCACTGAGGATGCAGCTCAAAGCAGAGGATTATAGAAACTCATTTCCTTTGGTTAGGGAAGAAAAAAAAAAAAAAAAAAAAAGAGTTAACATTCAATAAACTCGAGGGCTATGACGCAATGTGGCCCTCAGAACCTTCCAAGCAGAGCTGTTAATAGCTTCCTTTCCCAGGACGAGGGTTTGCCCCGCTCACTTATCGACTTTGATGCATTAGCAAAAGAAAATATCAACCCCTCATAACTCTCAGAAATGATACAATACATCACTTAAAAGTAAGCTAGGATCAACACATTGTTAACTGTTTGATCTCTCGAGTCAAAATTAATGATAGGTGTTTTGCACACAAAAAAATGAATGTTAAAAGCCTATTTAAGCTAACTAAAGACATCCCTACAACATCAGGGTTGAATTGGAGGTGATTTCCTGCAATGCAGCTGTTATAAGTTTATCAGTCTGCGGGTGGCAGTAACCAGTAATCATAACCAGATTGCAGAGGGGTGGGATGGAACTTATCTTTAAATAGAAGATCTATCTAACTGACTAACTACAGAAAGCTGGTTGGGAGCTCAGTCCACAGTATTATTCACTAGAACACCCAAGGGTCTGGGAGAAGCCAGTTTTCTGTATATTTTAAAGAAATGAAATGATTCTGAAGGTTTAACTGCTAGGCAGGGAGAAACCAAGGTTCACAATGATTAACAGCAGACCTCCTGCGCTCTTGTACTTGCAGCATTTACACAATGATGATAGCTAATAAGAAATGGCATTAAGAAATGACTTCAACTTTCTCCACAGAGATAGTTGCCATAGGCTGTTGATGAACTTTTAGCTCATTCTCTTGTGACATGGAAAGGAAAGATCTGAAATGCAGCATATACTTCAAGCAGAAAAGCGATTGAAAAAATTCCAAGAAATCTCTGTGAAGAGCCAAAGAGAAGTGCTACACTGCAAGACAATGCCTCTGGACAATTACAGCCTGTTAGTTTTAATGCAGCTCCAATTGCTTCCGTCTGCAGCTAATCTGACCACTGGAAACAGGCACTTTTGCAATGCCCTTTAATTTTTCTGATTTGTGTGTGGGCGGTATCTGTTGGTATTAATACGACTCTTTTCCGGATTGAATTAGGGAAAACAAGATGAGCTTTCAAAGGAGCCTCAACTTTCTTTGAGAAATGTGAACTGCAGAGCACGGGATCCACGTGGATGAGTTAGGTCAGTCCCAAGTGCCTGGTGTGCAAACACAGAAAGGAGGGAAGAGAAGTCCCATGGATCCCCAGATGTCCTCAGCAGCACCCTACAGCCTCTTTAGCCATCCTTGCTCCTAATTTTCTCAGCTATTTCAGATATCCCAGCTCCATCTTTAGAGCTGTGCCCACAGCCAGCAGGGATCCCCACAATTCCCAACTTTCCGAGCCATGCAGATCCATGTTTTCTGTGGATGAATGGATGCCTTGAACAGCTCATGAGTGAGCCAGAATCTTCTTCCATCCCTCAAGTCAGACAAATACACATTTGGTTTTTGAACTGACCCTAGTTTGCAAGAAGTGCTGTGTGAGCTTCTCCCAGACCCAGTTCCCTCCTCTTGTAGGGTTTGTCTCTTGCCTACAGTTAAACCTGGCTTATGGAAACCACCGTTCTAGAGAAGTTCAAATTTGCTTTTTTTATGAGGAACATGCTGAAAAATGGCAAACATAAAGTTCTAATAAAAATGAATGTATTTTTAAAAATTCTTCCCACAGCTTTCCTTCAAATTCTGCTGCAAGTTTAAACCTAAAATAATTCTTCCCCATGTCTGACATCTGTACGTTATTTATACAACACCTTTTTTCATAGAGGCTTTTTAATTATTATTCCAGAGGTGTTTTTCAGTGGAGAAAAAGGAAATTATTGATAAAACTGTAAATTTGAAATACATTTCAATTAAGACCCTTAGTCATTTCCAGTTTTTTGTTTTCCAAGCCTTACTCAACAAAACCTCTTAATTATTTCTCCGTGGCAATGGGATCAGCTCACTCTGTTCCTCTCCCTGTGGGGCCTATAAAACCCTCAGCTGGCAGACCTGCCTGTGCAACAGGCTGAGAGATGTGACACGTCACAAATATCTGTAGAGGATAAATTTTCCATTGAACAAACTATCAGAGAGGTCCCTGCTCTGCCTGCTTGAGGACAGGTGGATGGGGGCCAAACACTTCCTGGTTTTTTGACTTGCTGTGTGATTTCCCAGTTACTGCTGTGGAATTGACCCATTCCAGGCAGTCTGGATCCTGAGTTGGGGCAGTTGGGCTGGGCAGGACTTGTGACCACTCTGTGCTTGCCCCTTTCTGCTCGCTGTGGTCACTCCAAACTCATCACCACAACCTCTGCCTGCTGCATGCAGTGCTTTGTGTCCTTTACAGCCCATCCCATCGTGGCCATCTCTTCCAAAATTCTGCAAAGCTAACATTTTACAGACAGGGAAGCTGTGGCACTGGTGGGTGAGGCCTCCTGCACAGAGTTATGCAGTGGATGATGTGAAACAGAAATCAAGGCTCCAGGTCCAGCTCCTTCCACATCACACTGAGTAATGTCTTGTTAAAGGGGAGAATTGAGAGTGGAAATTATCAATATTCAATATAGGAACTTTCTCCAGAGCAGGCTCTGAAATTCTCAGATGTGTAAAGCACTGAAGTTACAGTAAGGGCTGTGTTAAGACATTGTGTGGTTTGCTGCAATCCTTAGACTCACAAACCCCCTGCTAAAACACAGCCCTGTGCAGGTGTGGGAAGTGCTGCCCATCCATCTGAACTAGAGGAAAATCCCTCTGCAGAGAATGGGGGGACTGGGAAACAACCAGTTAAGTGGCTGGGACACTGTCACTCAATCCCTCCTGCACTGCAGAGTGCTGGATTCCTAAATGTGGGACCCAGATGCAGAAAGAACAAAGACCACATTAAAGTGGCTCTGAGGACGATGCAGAAGAGTGCTGGGGAGGCTGACACAGGGCTGGGGACAGATAGCACAGCCAGCAATCACTTTTGCAAGGCACATGTGAGGGGAAAAACGTTTCTGTGCCTCCACCAAACCTCCTTGTGTGCAGCCTTGGGCATCTGAGACCATGCCTGTACACCCACACACGTGGGCAGAGCTCCCAACCCCTCTGCAGATGTGGGGCCCCCCAAACCTTCTAGACCAGCCTGAGAGAGGACTGTTTTGGGGACAATCCTTGCTAAAATGAGCCAGGAGATGTGAAAAATCTGCCTTTGTTACACCAGTCCTTCCAGGGAACCAGTGATTTCACTAGGAGCTCCCCACTGCCCAGCTGGACTTGTAAAACAGCCCAAAACATGCTTGGACATCCTGATTCTCTGGGTCAGCCTGGCTGACCTGGCTGTGGGAGCCCTAGGGAGAGGGAAACAAGCCAGGGGCAGGTTCTTCCCAGTCCCCAGAGTGATGTAGGGTAGAAAGTCCCCTTGCAGAGGGGCCAGGTGTGTGGGTAACTTCTTGTGGCCAGCAGAGGACTCTGAAAGGCTGTGTGAAAAGAACCCATGAGGTGAAGGTGATCACCAGCACGGCTGATTGCCTAATTAGTGAGGTCTTTGGGGCTGGAGCCTGGGAGAAGGGCAGAGAGAGGTTTCTCCATACTCACTTGGGGGAGAGACAACGGTGCCTCCTAACTGAGAAAACTGATGGGTAAATTATCTCCAAATGAGGTGAAAATCAGAAGTTCACAGAAAGGACTAAGCTGTAAGATTTTGAACCAGTCCCTGAGAAGTTAAGCTGAGCTTGGTTCTGGGGCTTGGTTAGAGAGGCCAGGGCTTGTCCTAAGGAGGGGAAAGGTCTTGTGGCCTCTGGTGCTTTGGTGACTTCAGAAAGGTGTGAGTTCTCTTTTCCCTTGCAGGACACAATGCTGGTGCTACCTTGATGCCACAGCCTACAGCTCTTGGGAAGAGTGCATGGAGGAAATGAAAAAGGTGACCTCTGATACTAGAGAGGTAAGATTTATCTTTTGTAGTCCTAAACAAAATGATGCAGTAGTTTGCAGTGTCTGAGAAACAGGTGTTTGGACTGATCACTGAACAGGCTGCAGCTTGAAATAGTGTGTGAATCCTGGTAGAGGAGATTCTGTGTAGTGTTTTTAGAGTTATGTTATTGTAACTATTATTCAAATGCTTTATTTGCTCTGGTTTCACCTTCCTTTTGGTCCTGACCAAGACTGGGGCTGGTTGTGACAGAAACCAGTTTAGGCAGTGGCCTCAATTGTAGCTGGCAAAATTTGTCTGCAGGCTCTGTGTGCTGTGCCCTGTTCTGATGCCTCCCACCCTGCTCCACTCACTGGCAGGGGCGAGTTCAGCACCAAACTGGGGGCAGTTCCTGAAGACAAAATAATCTCAAAATTGTGAATTTTGCTGCTGTAGCTTGATCTGTAGGGAAGAGTGGACATTGCTCTAGCCATGCAGGGGACCTAAGGCATTGCTCGGAACCAGGGGTGCAGAAACAAAGGATGAAGAGATGATCTGCCTTTGAAAGCTGGTTTGCTCTAGCCCTCAGGACAGCAGAGCTCAGCCTGCAGCTCTGGCTGGAGAGATCCTCTGCTCTGCAGAGGCAGGCCAGGGTGAGCTGCATCCTAGAACAGGCTGACTACAGCTTTCTGAGTAACACTGGCTTATTGGAATAAGCTCTCCTTTGATCTGGCAGACAGGAGCCCACAACAGCTGCTCTGCAGTGGATAAGGACAGGCACTCCCCAGGCTGATGGTGTTTGGAGATTGATCCCCAAGATGTTGTGCAGCAGGCAAAGTTTCCCACCTGCACCTGGGTCAGCATGTCGGGGAAGGGACCTGTCTGCTGTGTACCAGGGCTCAGGTGTGATGTAAATGGATGAGCTTCTGCCTTGCCCTTCTCTGCTGTCCACCCACAACTCTTTCCTTGTGCAGAGGCTGGGGACAGAAGCTGTTCTTGTCAGTAAAACACGTGAGCTGAATCTAAAAGTTGCTGTAAAGATTTTCTTTTACATGGGTTGGTTTTTCTCCCTCTTTAGTGGAAATTACTTGGTTACAAACTCCTCTCCCACAGGTTTTTAGTAAGGAGTTCCTAACATATTTATTATTCCAAATAGACTCACTAAAATTGCATTGCTTGACTTAAATGTTGGTTTGATCTTGCGGGAGAGGGTGATGTGGCTTGTGCAGCCCTTTGGCCTTTGTGTGTCACACCTTCCTTGACACCTGGGGATGTTGTGAGCAGACAGCTCAGTCCCCTATCAGTGATGCCAACTCCCTGTGATCAGCAAACCTTGGATCTGGGGGCTGCCAGAAGTGTGGGTGAGACTGGAAACAACCTTTGCCTGTAGTCAAAGGTAGTCAGGAGTGGTGGTGGACATGACTTCACCGTGCCCAGTGCTCAGCATGAGTAACCAGTTCCACACATTGCCATGCCAACCATTAATTTCCAGATGCAATGACTAGCACGGTATTTTCCATTTCCAGATCGTGTTTGTACTGGCATGATTTAAAATACTTTGTAATTACAGTGGTTCCTATAGTCAAACTGCTAGAGCAATGCAGGATGCTTAGAAGTTCTTCTTTAACCAGCAATTTTGGTAATGACAGTAATTCACATAATCTATCTTTGTGGCCTTGTGGCTTTCAGAAGTATTGGCCTTCTTTTTAATTTCTCAGAGATGTAGCCCTATCTCTATATATAGCTCAGCAGATATCTGGTGTTCTAGATATGTTAAAACAAACTCCATTGAGGAATTCCAGTCCCATCGCCACAAACTTTCTGATGTTGCTGCTGCTGTTAATGCAATTGAGGAAATGGTAGAAGGAAGTGGAGTGGGGAGGGGGATATGGCAGTTTCCTCTCAAAGATGAGGAAGCCTCAACAAATACAACTTCAGGCAGCAGTGGAGCTTCACTTTGGCTGACAACTCACAGCACAATAAGTAGTTTTGGCAGCCAAATGTGACAACATCCTACTGAACAGGGAAAATCCTTTAGTTTGGAGAAGATGGCTGAATCCCAAAGCTGCTCTCATTTACTGGTTTAGAGTAACAAAGACACTTCTAAATTACTTGAGGGAGAAACTGCTCAGACAGATCAGAGGCAGACATCTCCCTCCGTGTACAATTAGATGTGCTGCCTCCTTTGAGAAGGGGCCAAAGCAAATGGGAAGCAGCAATTAAGGTAGACACCAGCAATGAGGACCTAAAGTACAGGGCACAGTGTTTATCAGCTGTCACTGCACAGGAAAGGTCTTTAATTTGACTGAGGAGGGAAGAGCTGTAGCTCAGTATTTTTGTGAATTGATTAACTGTTATTTTTCCCAGAAGATCCTCATATGTGCTGGGTGGGAGGGACAGAAGTTGATTAAATGTAAACTTCTCTGCAAATGTGTGTGTGTGACCTCTGGCATGTTGTTCATTTTCACTCCCTTCAGAGGCAGGGAATGGAGCAGGGGAGGGTTTGCCATGCCCCTCTCCAATTAGCCTGTGTGTTTTCAACCAGAGGCTGACAAAGCTGGGGGATTCTGAGCCTAGAACAAGCCCCTGAAGTCACAATTCTCATCCTGCTAATAAATCATCCCAAATCATTTGTTTTTTTAAGCTGCAGGAGCAGTAAATGCAATCTCTGGTATGCCAGGGTCTGACCTAGATGGTGACAGTCCTTGTGATCTGTCCCACCTCTCCACTTGCTGAGAACATTTCTAGAGGTGGCAGGTGAATTCACAGACTTGATGCATCCCTGGTCTTCTGCCTCTACTGATAAAGGAGACATGGACACTTGAGGAGACACCAGGGTATGTCTGACACATGGCCTGGAAATGAAGCAAAAGCCACTCCAGTATCCTGCAGTGCCAGCAGAGATGTTTTCCTTTTCATTTTCTAAGAGGTGCTGCAGCAGAAAACCAGATCTGCTTCCTCAAAGACTGTCACTCCATCTGGAGAACATAATATTTGACCCGTGGGCTTAATTTGCTGTCAATCTCTCACAGTTCCCAGGGAGGAGCCTCCATCTCTCTTTAACTTGAGGCTGTTACCTCTTGTCCAAAAAGCAGGTTTCTCAAGGCCTGTTCTTGAGCCAGATGAGAAACATGAAATAAATGAACACATAACACAAGCATCTTCCTCTATAACTGACATCAATAATAACTCTTTGAAGAGGGAATGCTTAGCAAGTGTTAATTAATAGGATTGTCATTGTGACTCCACATTGCCACTGCAAAGTGCAGTGAGTCACTGGAGACACACATCTCTTTTTTGGCTCTGATTTTTCTTTCTTGAGCATCTTGTTCTCAGCTGCTACTAGAAGCAGGAAATCTCTCAAAGCTGTGAAGAGCTGATTTGGTTTGTGCCTTGAATTGGATGTGCTTTTCCACCTACTCCCATGAAGAAGTGTCTCCAGCAGCTCTGAGAGGGCTGCTGCTATTCCTGGCCAAGGAATAAATTTCAGGGCTTTGGGACCCCCTGTCTCTATCAAGTGTGGGCTAAGCACGTCCCCACTAATGTAGACTACGAGGAGCTTTGTTTTTTCCTGCAAACCAAAAATACCAACTGTTTTTTAAAATATCTGGAAATAAACAGTTACATGATCCACTGAAATTCATAACAAAGGACAAATTGAATCCTTCATGCTGTGTAACAGCCATAAATAAAGGCTTTATGGCTGAGAAGTTGTAGGCAAAGCTCCAGCAAAATCGGATTTATTCCCTCCCCACCCCCTGCACCATAAGTCTTTGGCAATGGGGGTTCCAAGGGCTGTTCTGACACAACATTAACTGCAGCTTCTTAGACTCCCTGCCAGTATTTACAGTTCACATTCTGAGCATGGTATGTGTGTATATAACTGCAGCAGCTTTTACAGTTGATTTCTCAGTAGTCATGTGAAACCAAAACAACTGATGGGCTGAACTTGGAATCACTTGTGCATTTTTTGTGATTTAGAATTAAAAAAAGTTAGGGAAAAAGATCCCCTGATTTAAGTTGCTCCAAGTTGATGGTGGCCCAATCTCTGTGAGTGTCGTGTTCCTTCTCCCCAAAACCACTGGCTGGGTTTCCAGGGGAACCCAAGATGGATTTCAGAACTTGGTTGTACAATTGGCAGTAGCTGCATTCTTTCTTCTCACAAAGGCCTGGCCCTACCTCTGCTTGCTGTCTCCTCTAAAGCTTAACCCTGAGGTGTCATGAAATGCATCTTTGGAACCATTAACCAACTCCAAAAACTGCAGTTCAGCCAGGTCATTCCCTGTTGAGGAAGAACAACTCTTTTCAGTGGATTTAAGATTGGGGTTCTCACTTCAGGAGCCAAACATAGGTCAGCAGTGGCAGTAGATCATTGTGAGAAACATATATAAACAAATCAGAAGCAAAACCCCTCACTTGTCAGTTTTGGATCAGCTGATATGTTGGTTTGTCCTCCTTTCTCGTCTGCTTGGTAGGTAGCCTAAAATAGAAGCTAGAATGAGAAATTTATTCTCATTAAGCAATTGCCCAAATCTCTTTTTAAAGAGTCTGAGTACTGCTTCTGCCTGAGGCAGAGGGATGTAGAGCCACTGACTGCTCTGCTCTTGTCTACAGCTTTTTTTAAACCCTGAACAAAATGACTTAAATTGTTGGGACCTGAGAAACAATATCTTTGAGCTCTGACCCTTCATAACTGAATCCAGACACTCAATGTCTCTGCTTCCACATATTTTATATGAAGCACCTGGCACAGCAGCAACAAATAGCATGGGAATAAATCCAGCAGCCTGCAAGAGTTCTCCTTCATTAGCCGAGCCAAAGGTCACCTTGCTGCTGTCACCATCAGTGCCTGGCCACTATTTGGGTTATTGTCCACTCTGCACCTTAGTGGAAAGATCATGCAATGAAAGGGAAGGTGGGGAGCCAGGTCAAAAAAACCTCTGTGGCCCTTTTTTGCACTCCACAACCACAGTGACATGCCAGACCTGTAGTGCTGCTCTGGAAATTTAGCACAGCCCCAACATCCTGGGCTGGAGCCCCAGGTGCTGACACACTAAAGCACAACAGATCCACTGAGCCCCTGGCATCCCCTCCTTTCTTCTTAAGAGCTTCTTAAAATAAGACCATTAGCCCCAAGTTATCAGCAGCACAGAGCTGCTCTCAGGAGTCACTTCAGCTCCTGGGGAAAGGTCTGAGCGTGGTTTTAATTACGAGCACAGAGGCTGCAGTGGATCCAGCCACTCACCCCTCCCCAGACCCAGACACAAATGCTCCATTCCCCAAATTACTGCTGACTGGCCTGGGATTGGGTTTTATGGCAGACAAGCAAGCCAATTCTTTGAGGTGAGGTTAATTCAAGCAGCCCCATGTAGAGCTTTAGCCTACAAATGGTGAAATGCTTAACCATGCCTGCAAAAACTGGTCAAGTGCAAAGCTGTCTCTCTAAGGGTTTGCAGGGCTGATGCTGAGCCTCCTTTTCTCCCCAACATTCCCCGGCACCTCTCACTGAAGGGAAAAATTTTGAAGCTGATGAATCTGTCTATGGCTTGTCCTGCTAAATACAAAGCCAAACTTCAGCTGTTTTAAGATTGTGCTGTCTTCATTTATGGAATTAATTCAGACATGAGGATTCTGTTGGAGAAAACAGTGGATTTATCCCAAAGTGGTAAACTTGGTAAACAATACCAAGAAACAACTTTCCAAATATTAAAAATTAAAATGTCTGTTCCTATTGCCTGGTAAAAGGACTGTTGGAAAACCAGATAGGAAACAAATCAGTGTAAACCTGTTATCCTAAACTTCTGGTCTTTCTCAGCTGCTGTTTTAGTTATACAAATTTCACAGCATTAAGCAGAAAAAAGGAATAGATATTTTTATTTAAAACAGAGTAACTCAAAAACGACCATAATAACCCATTTGTGTTGCTTTTGTACTTGGGTAATGAATGACTTAGTAGTAATATAAAGTGCTCCTAGTTTTTGCCTCGAGGTCTTGTCAATCATTACCTGATAAATAAAAACTTCAAACTGGCTCCTTTTAGCTTAATTGGGCAGAATTTCTCTCCAAAGGAAGGTTGAATGCAGAGAATAATGTGTTTGTGGCAGCAGTGGAAGTCAGCAAGCAGGGTGTTTGGGTGGAAGCATAACAGAGGATGTGAATTCTGAGCTCAAAAGATGAGTCTCTGGGGGTTTTTATGCAGAAGTATCTGTTCCCATTGCAGGCAGAGCTGAGGGACTGAATCCAGCAGCAGAGGGAATCCTGCAGCCCCTGGCCATGCCCTGAGCTCTGCTTGTGCAAGCTCTGCTGTCCCTCTCTGGTTTTAGGCTTTACAGCTGACACTGCCATAACAAACAGGAATCTGAAAATTGCACTAAGGCTTATTTAAATCATGATTTTTTATTATATGGACACTGGCAGCAACGGAGGAAGTTTCCTGCATAGGGACAAAAGGATCTTATTGTCAGTACTGGAACAGATCTGAAATAGCTCAATTAAGCAAACATAACATCCTCAAAGTTCGGCCTGAAAGGAAGTTAAAATAACTGTTCTATAAAATGTTTTAAATGTGCTTTAAAATGTCATTACTCAGATAAATCTAGCTGTTTGGGAGCTCGTTCACCAGGGTTTTATGGCCCTGCCAGTTTATGGCAGTGTATGTATTCATGTCAAGAATTCCTCTTCCAGAACAGTAGACGAGGAGACAAAGCCACAGGGGTGCTGCAGACCAAGGGAAGGCTGCAACCAGCTTGGGAATGGAGTTTTGGCTCCTAGGCTGGGAAAGCTGCTCCAAAGCACATCCAGCAAGTTGTGTGTATTTGTGGCAGAGCTGGAATTTCATGATATAAGGCTGGATGTGTTGAAGCCAGTGGTAAAGTTGCTGTTGGCTGCAGGACTGGCCCTGCAAAGCAAAAATATTTATTTTATTCTTTCTCCCCTTGCTGGCACCACCCCTGCCTTACATCTAAATGAAGAGAATTGGGACCATAATGAGAAAAACCAGAGGATCCTCCTTCTAAAATTAGTCTAGGCCTACAGAAGCTGAGTAAGTCTCATTTTACATCAATAAAGGTCTTTCCACTGATGTTTCACTGGGCTCTCAGAGCAGTGCACAAAACAAATTTACTTATGAATTTGTAATTGCTCGTGGAAAATGGCAGATTAACTCCCAAACACTGATGATTTAATCCTCTGGCCCAGCAAATATATCTACATAAACTGGCACAACTCTGCTCACAGTTCAAAGTAAAAAGAACCCCAAAATTGCTGTTGTGCCCCGAAGATATAATGCTCAGTTAATAGAGGGATTTAGACCATTTTTTTTTCAGCTGCCTCCATAGCAATGCAGTGTGGTATCCACAGTAGGAAACCTCATGCCAGCAGCATCTCTCAAATATGCTAAAACAATCTAAATTAGAAAATGTCAGCTTCTTGGCTGATGTTTCTTTGGAGTTTCTTTCTTCCTTTCTTGTGCCTCTATAATTTTATTGGGATGACTAAATCTCTGAACTATGTTAGCAGTAAACAGAACTAATTTACCCCCTGCTTCTTTGAAACAGCTGCTGACAGCTGCACTATAATTCAATCATGGATCTTTGCAGCACAGACTGCAAAACACATCCATATTTTTGCTATTCTTCCCTCCCTGTTGTATTTGGACCGAAGGAGCTGCACCAAATAATGACATGTGACAGTTCTGCCCGTACATAGAGATTGAGCTGCATGAAAACAGAGGCTCAAGATGAAACATTGTCCGGCCAAAAAGGTTCTTTGAATAAGAGGAGAATAACCACACAGATACACAATGTTGTCGGGATATCTTTTGTAAAGTTGCAATGATTTATTTTACTAGTTTGTACAAAAAGGCTTCTGACAACTGCTCTATGAAAAGAACCAGAAATGTGTATGCATTTTTGCCAACTGTTAATAAATATCTTCTTAAATAAGGAAACAAATGTGTTCAGGAACCCAGAATCATTTTTCCTGCATGTGATTGAAAAGGAATTCAGAGATGGAAATAAATAATTCTTCTTCCGCTTGTGACAACTATTTACATAAAAATGTACAAACAGTGAAGCTGATGTTGAGCCTAGCAACAGAAATCCTGTTATTATGCTTAAAAACAACAACAAAAAACCAAAACAGAAACAATCCCCACATAATATTTAATATATGAATCCTATACAGCAAGATACCGTGGTCCAAGTTAAAAATGCAATACACCAACGCAGTGACCACCAACACTGAAACACCCGCAAGAGAAAACTAATCCTTGACTACTAAATAGTGGAAGTTCAGGCATGATTAGCTTTTAACTTCTAGGCAGCACCTTCACTTCCTTTAGGAGGTTTAGAGTAGCACTGGTGTGTATATATGTGTACAATGTCAAAAGATGCTTCCTATCTGCATGATTTGAATTTCTCAGGCAGGACGCTAAGGCAGGGATGGACTGAGGGCACTTTTGGCTGTTTGTGGTGATGGTGCTGTCTGCAGGCTCCAGGAGAGGTGGACTTTTGTTTTCAGCTGCTGTCCTGCCATGTCTGGCTGTGCTTGCCCAAAGTCTCCCCGTGGGGAGGTTTGCTGGAGTCCTGCCTGTGGAGTGTGCCTGTTACAGCCAGGCTGCTCCTACAGATGTTGGAGTGGCCTGGGGGGGATGCCAGGCACATCTGGCAATGTGGCAGCTGCTCACCAAGGCCCCCCATCCAAAACCTACCAGTGTTGTGGATGGACTTCCCCTTTCCCATCAGCCTAATCCTGCTACTGAGAAATCTGCTGGGAAAACACCAATTGACTTTAATGAGATGAGAATTAGGCCATCAGAAACAAGTTTCCAATTTATTTCATAGACAGTAGGGGTTTTTTTTCTTCCTTTGCTTATTCTTTTTTAAGTGAGGCATGTGGTCTGGATTTGATCTGTGACTTAAAGGGAGAAGAGGAGTGAGTGAAGTCCAGAATTTCATTTTCTCTAAGTCTCCTCTAAGCCAAGACATGGAGCCAAGCCCCACTGTGGCTGCATGGCCCCATCTGCTCACTGAGCAGAGACCCATCTCCAGGGATTTGTGATGTCCTGGACCCATCTGTTGGAGGTTTAGCTTTTTGAAGTTTGAAGATTCAGAGCTGGGTGTGCTGGACGTGACGTTTTATTGGGCATTATTTTGTTTTTATCTCCCCGTCGAAATTTATGCCAATCCTACTTTGGTGAGTGCCAAAATGGGGGATTGGTTTGTGATTGGTTACTGCAACTCTGTATTCTTCTCTGCAACAACTTTAATAGAGCCTTAATTATTTAAGTGTGATGTTTGGGTAACCTGTGACTTTAAAAGAAGGAAAAAGCAAAGCCTTGAGGGGGCATTTTCTTGCTTCTGGTTCCAGCTTCTTGGTGGCCCTTAAAGGGGATTGTTGTGGGGGTTTTTTGAGGTGAAGCCAAGAGAGCAGGGGGTTTATCAGAAGCACTGGCCCCAGGATGGAAGGTTTCCTAGCTTGTTCCCAGTCTGTGCATTGCTGGGGGTACATCCCAACTCACAGCACCTTCTGTGCCGGAGTCTGCAGGTTCTTGGAAAAGTGCTAGAACTTGTTCCCTCAGGGAAGTCAATGGACATTTTCCACACAGCAGCAGGATCTTTAGGTACAGCTCTGTAACTGCTTAGGACACCCAAGCTAAATATCAGGTTTAATCCCTGTTTCTCAGCACTTTGCTGCTTTCCTGACTCAAGCACATAGCAAATTCAAATACTTTCTGGCTGCAAGAGGAAATTTCCTTCCTTGTTGATAGAAAAAAACACACCCCAAAATTCTCACTCTTTGAAGCACTTTTCTTCAGTTCTTTTGCTTGCTAATTGATTTTTTTCCCTTGGCCTAAACTGTCCTTCGAATTTGTGTGAATCCACATCCAGCTTTTGCTACTGTAGTTTAAAGCTGGAAGTTGCATGTAATTCATCCTTGGTTTTGCTTACGAAATTGAAGCAGAGGGATGGAAGCAATAATTCTCTAACAAAATACCTGTTCACTCCAGGTATATTTTGTTCACTTATTTTATTGCAAACCATGTTACAGGAACTACACACACTTATTAGTCACAGCACAGTCTCACCTTGGATAGATTATTACTGTTGTACTCACAATCAACACTGGTGAGTTTGCAATCTCCAGAAAGACTCATTTGCAAAAGTATGTACTGTAGGAGCCAATTTTGTAAGCAGATTTGGTTTTAAACGGTTTCTCTGGCTTGTTTCAGTTTACAAGCTCATTGTCTGTAATAAACTAAAACAAAATGTGTTCAAATGCCTCCTTAGATCCAGAAACTGTTCCATTGTCTGAACTTTCAGAGGCCTGGTCCTAAAATGGTTTGGGACTTTTTAAACCCATGGCTGGAGCACCAACCTTTCCCCCTCCCCCACACAGCCACACAAACCCACTCTTTACAAAAAAACTTCTTTTTCTTTCTTCTTTCTCTTTCCTACTGATCTAGTGGCAGCCACACGCCCGTACCACCATGTTCCTGTATTTTTTTAAGATAACATTGGAGCTGTCATCAAAATAGAGCACTGAGATGGCATTGAGTTGTGTAGGAGCACAGCAGGGTTTCGGCACAGTCTCTGGGTTTATAAAGTGAACCTGGGAATGAAAACAGAGGAGTGTTAAGATTTACTGTTCCCCTCTCCTCCTCCATATTCTTCTTTCCTGGGCAACCTTCTGCTTGTCCCATCCCCTCACTCAGACAGTAGCTGAGCTGTGTAACTTTGGGATTCACTCACCCCTTCCTCAGCCTGACCCCAAATCCAGGGAGTGGATCCTTACAGAGTTCTCCCAGGAGATGCTGGCAGTGGCTCTCATGTCTTGCTCCTTCCTTCCCATGCAGTGGGACTAAACCCCATTACAACATCTATCACAGGGCCCTTGCAAGCCAGAGAGAGCCTGCCAATGCCTGCAGCAAAGACAGGGGCATTTCTGGCCAGGAACTCATTCAGGCCACTCAGCCAGACTTGTGGAGCCAGATTCTGCAGGCACCGTGAGAGATAAGGCAGATCTTCCTTCCCCTGCTAACTTGGAGACCCTTTGGTGTCTGAATTTATTTCTGAGTAGCACCTGTCAGGTGTAAGCCTGTGTTAGAAGATAGGGTGCACCTACCAGTGTCTGTACAATGGCATGATTTGTAGCATTCATGTAGGAATTCAAGGGGAAAGCACATTCTCCTTCACAGTAATAGGCAGCGTAGCCCTCCGGAGCAATGATCCAGTCCTTGATTGAATTGAAGTCATTAGATTGTGGAGAAAGACAGAAATGCAGTGAAACAAAAAAGTCAACCAGCACATAAATCTAAACATTTGCACATCCATGCACAGTTACAGTGGCCTGCAAAATAAAAAATCTGGCCCCCTGGCCTTTCTAAAGCTCTCTTACAAGCCTCTAAGGTGCCTGCTCTTCCTGGAGGGATACATCCCACACTGCACATGTACCCACAGAGTAGCTGAACATCTGGGTTCAGTTGTTCATCCACTCAGCAGTGTCCTCCTGGCTGTCCACAAGGACCACTTCACCCAGCAACACAACACAGACACAAGCTTTCAGAAAGGAAGATGTCTTTAACCAGGTCTAAAAAATACAGGTAGATGAAAATGGAGAGACGTGTGTGCCTTCAGCACTGCCAGAGGACCTGCAGGGCCACAACCCCTCGAAAGGACCTGAGTGTGCTGAGCTTCCAGCCAGTCTCACACTAAATATTTGTATACCCAACTTAGCAGAAGCACTTAAGCATGTTAAAGGCAGTAGACAGCATCTTTCCCCTCAGGCTTTAAAATAAAAAAATCCAATTAGTGGCTGGATCTCCCTGCTGCACTGATGAAGGATGTGCCCTGTCCCAAGTCACTCCCAGCCCTTACCTGCCACCCCAGGTCCCTGAAGCTGACGTAGAGCTCATGTTTCTTGCAAGCCTGTCGCTGGTCACTGCTGCTGTTCTCTGTGAGGGGACAATGGTGGCCATGAGATTGGGCTGCCCCAGCAAGGAGTGAGGCACTGCTGCTCATCTGGTGCACTTATGGCTTTTTATTTTCAGCTGTTTTAGTCATATAATAATGGCTAGGTACAACATATATGAAATGCATTTCTGGCTTTTTTGTGCAAAGCCAAAAAAGGCCAGGGAAAGCTGGGGTTTTATCTTTTTTTTTTTTTTTTCTTTTTTTTCCTGGACTTTCTCTGACCTCCTAGTAGCAGCACACAGATCGCTCTGATTATTGCCTAAACACAAAAGGAGAGTCAGCACAGTTTTAAAGTTTTGTCCATCCTGGACATATAGCCTGAGCTAAAGACCCAAGTAGAAAGAATGGCTCAGGAAGAATTTCTTTACTGAAGTGGTGGTCAGGCATTAGAAGGAGCTGCCAGGAAGGCAGTGGAGTCCCCATCTCTGGAGATGTTCAAGGGACTGGACGTGGCAGTCTGAGCTGGTTGACAAGGTGGGAATTGGTCAAAGGTTAGACTTGATGATCTTGGAGGTCTTTTCCAACCTTAATGATTCTATAAAAATTATGATTGAAAGCTCTGTTTTCCTTCTGCCCCTCACAACCTCTCCTTCCACTCAGTGAGGCACTCCCAGAAGCAGCTGGAATTTGCTGCTGCCTCAGCAGAGCCAGCCCTGAGCTGTGGCTCCTGCTGGGACCATCATCAAGGGTCCCGTTACTCTGAGGTATCACATAATTAAGCCACATTTCTATTTCAAATGCCTGATGGAGTTTTCTTCCAAATTAGGAAGTACAGCTCCCCCCAGAACAGCTGTGGTTATCCCGAGAATGAATGGGTTTTTTCTCTTCTATGCAAGAATTGTGGGGCTACTACACTTTTTAGAGGCTACACTTAAAATCACAGGCCCTGAAAATGAACAGCATTTGAATTCAGATCCACTGATCACTTGCTCGTTGCTTAACATAATTATCTTCCATTTCAAAACAAGAATTCATTTCATTTGGGAGAAAAGGGAGTTTTTCTGGTTAGGCGCTTGGAGTATTTTTAAAATTTGGATGAAGAAATCCCTCAATTTAACACCGCCTCAAATGAACATCCTTTCTCCTGCCATTTTTGGAATAACCCTCACCCCACACAGTTCCAAACCAGCCATAGATCAAAAGGACAGCAAACAGATAACGTGGGAGGAACCATCCCCACGTCTCCCCGCGGGCAGGAGCGCGGACACCGCCAGCCATGCTGTACCTGCAATGTTGGACACCCGGAAAGCCTCCTGGTTCTTTGGGGTCTTGGATCTGTTCTGGCTCCTCTGCTTGCCCCCCGTGGAGCGGATGCTGCGCAGATGCACCTCGGTGGCTTTGAAGAAGGCGACGGTGAAGGGCTGCTTGTTCTGCGGGCCGTGCCTCCCGATGAGCCCCGCCAGCTTGGGGTTGATGCTTTGTCCTGCAAACCCCACAGACTGCTGAGAGGGCCAGCAGCAGCTCTGCCAGCAGCCAGGATAACACAGGGCAGAGCTGCAGGGTCGCTTCTGGCCATGGCATCAACCCTCCAAAGATCTGGGCTTAACAGGCAAAGCTGCTCCTGACAAGAGCAGCTCAGCCCAGCTGACTTCATTTTATGTCTGTGTGTAAAAGTTACATTAAATAGTCCTACATATAATTATTTTACCCCAAATCCGCTTAGAGTTAACTTCCCCTGCATTCTTTAGAGGGGTTTCTTCAAGTTCACCAACCTATAATTTGAAGTGATCCTATAAAAGGAACCATAAAACTCAGCCCATAGGAACACTAAATTCCCACTGGAAGGTTATTGGCTTAAAATAAAAATGCTTTCTATGAAATGCTGACAGAGTTCCAGATATACCTTGGCTGAGAGAAACAAATGTTTAGAGGCACTCTGCTTATTGCTGCATCTTGCCACCACCATACCTGATAACTTTGTACAAAACTTTATCATCCATGATAATCATCACGATTTCATCATCATCCTTCATCTTGGAATTTAGAATAATTTGATTATTAAAAGACAATTAGTAGGTTTCTCTTTAGAATTAAATGATTTATTTATAAAAAAGGCAAGGAGAAGGTGGCAGTGGGAAATTAAATATTTCTCCCTGTTGCTGTCGAGGAATGTCTGTGTTCTACTTTGAAATGCAGAGGTGATATCCAGGATTATTCTGTCCCAAACTACAGAGTGCTGCTGCTAAATCCAAGTCATGTCAATGGCTTTGTGATCCTTTTGCTGAGGATAGAGCCAGGCCTTGTCAGCCACAAATCAAACATTTCAAAGGACAGCTGACACTTTGCTGGAAAAGCCCTGCAAGGCAGCCTGGCTGGGGAGAGTGGGAAAAGGGCTCTCAGTCCATTCATTTGGTATGATTTTTTTTTTTTTAATAGATGGTATCTGCTTCATGATCACAGATCATGTAACAGCAGATACATAGAAAGTTTGGCAGTTGACTTATTTTGGGGTTTTTTACCTCACTTAAAGCCTTGTGGGCTGCCCAAGCATAAAGCGTTACATCAAAGCCCTGCTGTGTTTAGAGCATCTGACTGCTGAATACTTAGTGCTTTTCCTGGAATCATGTACCTGAAAGAGAAATTCCCTGGCTGGGGTGTGACACTCACCATCAACACCTTCCACGGAGAGCTGCAGGCCCAGGTTGTGCTGGGGATTCACCACCCAGTGGTTGCTGGTTGCAGTTATGTCAAACACCAGCCACCCTTCCTCTGCAGCCCAGATCGTCCTGGAGTCGAGCAGGAACAAATCTGAATCCCTGAAACAAAAAGCAGAATTCCCAGTTAGCCATGATTTCCACTGGATTTTTAATTTAATGTCCTTTAGGCAGTGCACAGGATTGGGATTTCAGTGATAGGCGGAGCCGGGCTGGTGTGTGTTACCCTCTAATAACACCCAGATGAATCTTCTCTTCTCTCTTCTCTTCTCTTCTCTTCTCTTCTCTTCTCTTCTCTTCTCTTC
>CM031874.1:10501457-10535266 GCA_018697195.1 Certhia americana | reverse complement strand
CTCTTCTCTTCTCTTCTCTTCTCTTCTCTTCTCTTCTCTTCTCTTCTTCCTCTCTCCTCTCTCTGAAGTTATTTTGCTGTTACCTCGAGCTCCTGATGCAACTTGTCAGGCACAGATTTGCAGAATTGCTGTTTGCATATGCAAACACGATAATTGGGCAGACAATGCTGCTCATTAGCCTTTCCACACATAATTTTCTGACTTTTATGCATGACTGTAGTGTTGGTGCAAGCCAGCTGGAACACTGCTGTGCAAACATTAATGTATGTAATAGGGTTTTTTCTAAATTTGCTCATCTGAGGTTACAGATAACTGATTGAGGAACAACCCTCTGCTCAGTCACAGGTCTGCACTACTGTGGGTCACAATCTTTTTTCAACTCATTGCTTGGGGTGTTTTTTAAAGGCCACTGCTGGGTTACTCTAGCTGGAGAAATAATATCAGAAATCAGACTGAAATCAGAAATTGAAAAAATCTTAAATAGAGAGAGTCTGTTCTTTTGAAAAAGGTGAAATTATTTCAGATTTAAAAGATGTTTCCTGGCAAATTTCTGAAAAACTAAAATTTGAGAAAACACAGGTTCTGTAAAGGAAGGAGTCTTTTCTTATCAGAAAAGAAGGAGCTAAAACTCAGATTTAAAAAATGATACTGTTGCAGTTCTTTTATCAAATAATTACTTTAAAAGAAGAACAAAGACACATGGTGGAAGTGTCTAGACAAGTCCTGTAAGAGCTGCTTTTGTACCTACAGTGAACAAACATGATAACTTGTTCAAGTGTAATTATATCCTTTTGAATGAAGAACTATCCTTGAAACACCCTTTAATCACATCCTCAAAGCTGTTAAAGACCTTATGAATTTTGTCACTATGGATTTGTCAGTGCAAATACATATATTTGGTTTACACAGTGCCTCTTGTTTGCATGCAACATTAGGTGATCAGAAATAGATCTGAGGAGAGCTGTTGGCATAAGGGCTTTTGACTCACAGCTTTTCGTGATTCTTTTCCCTTTGGTATACAAAAAAATTTGAAGCTTTTTTCTCACAGAGAACAGGAATGGAGGGGTTTTTGCAATGCTTTTGCTGTTTAGCTTTCTTTTCAACTTTAGTGGGCCAGAGCGTGTTTTCCTCTATCAGCTAAGGGATGTCACCATCCACCTCTGACTGTGCTGGCTTACATGACATTAAATTTCTGAAATGAGTTCCTGCAGAGTACATGAGCACACGGCCCAGGGTGTGCAAGAAGAGGATTCTGTGTTTCCTCCCAAAGCAGGATAGATTTGGATACCCCATGGCTGAATATGCAGCCAGTGCTGCTGAGGGTGCAATTAGTGCTTGTTTCTAAGCAAAGTTCTGCTTTGTAGAAGAAGCCCCCTGGACTTGCTGCAACAGTTCCTTGCTGTGGTAGAGGGGATCCTATGGGAATATTCCAGTGAATGTTTGGGAGCCAAAGTGGGTGGCTCAGGAAGGGGCTGTGGTGCAGCCACGCAGAGGCTCAGTGCAGGTGTTGGGAGCTCAGTCAGCTTTGCTGAGTGCTCCCAGGAAAACTGAAGTTAAGCAGCATAACCCCTCTCACATTAGTTACAGCAATGCCAGATGCTTGAACTCCAACCAAGGGATGAATTTCCTGGGGTTTTGTCCCCACCCAGGAGCAGTGGCCCTGTTCCCACAGCGCAGGATACCTCCCACCCTTCCCTGTTTACAACACACTGACCCAAACACATCCCAGAGGAATCAGGGACGAGGGAGTTGCATGGATTGGCCCGTTCCAGTGGCTGAGGCCAAGTTTCCAGGAGCAAAGGGCTTTTATATTCACATATTACATTATTTAAGCATGGTCCCTGAGTGGAACTCATGATTCACACAAGGTTTAGCTAACAGGGACTTGGCTTGCCTGGTTTTCTCCCCTTGTAGTTTGCAGGTTGATGATAGCAGCAATCTTGTTTTTTTTTTTTTTTTTTTTTGGTTTTAGCTACTGCTCAACTGCAGCATTATTACTCAGAAAAAACAGCCTTTAAGCTTCCCATGCTGACATGATGCAATCGGGGTAACCAGACAACATGAGGCATCAAGAACCAGGGTGAGTCAGTCTGGGAAATTGTATAATGCATTTGTTTTCCTGTAGTTACAGCAATGTGCAAACAATAGGCCTGGAGGGGAAGCCCAAAGTGAGAGAGATCAAAGGGACCCACTGAAGGGAAGTGTCCTTCCCACACACACTTGGAACATTTGGACCCCAAAAAAGCCCCGTGTCAGATGCTCTTTGGAGGAGTTCAAGCACTCCTGGATTAGCACTTTCTGCCCTGGCCCACCAACAGTAGACAGGGGTGGGAAGCAAAACATCACTGGTGTGGCAAGCAGAGGCTCCTGAGATTGTGGCTCCTGTTCTGATGAAAAGAAACCTCTCCTTCTTTTCAAAAAAAACAACCTCCTTTAAGTGGAATGTCCTGCTCTCCAAAGACAGGCAAACAGCATTAAATCACCAGCTAATAGGCAGCCAGCCCTTGAGATATCCTTGTTGGACAAGATTCAGTAAACACAGCAAAGAAATGTTGTTCTGCTAAGACTTAAACAACGTTTATTCTGAGGATTCCCATCTCATGACATGTCACAGAACGTAGTGCTGGTTAAGTCTAACTAACATGGCTGTTTTGGGTTTTAGCTGTGAGATATTGATCTGAGCCCAAAGAGGAAAGGTTCCTAGTGCACATCTCACTCCTGCACCTCACCTTCCAACTGTGTACTCACAGAGCATGTTCCTGGAGTGATGTGAATGATGGCTCTGCAGCAAGGAGGCAAAGAACCCTCTAGTTCCTTGGCTCTGCATTCAATTCTTTCATTTTAGAACTTCAGAAACTGTACCGTGCCTTTTTCCAGAGCAAGAGATAGGAAAGGCACATGATCCTCCTTTTACAAAAAAATTAAACTGGGACATGGAAATGTTAATGTCTATATTACAGTTACATAAATTACAAAGTCTGGATCCAGACCACAAGTATGTTCTGTTGAGACCACATCAAAATGGCTCAGCGTTCAAAGAACTGACATCAGCGGGAGTGTCAGAGCTTTTAGCAATGATAAAATTTGGGGCTTTCTGCTCCATTTTTCTCAAGTATCAGGCTCTCAGTGGAGCCTGAGATGAAGACAGGAGGTTGGCATTTGCCTGCTGATGTCTTTGGTAGTGTCTGGCACTGGATGCCAAACAGGAGAGTCATCCCCCAATAGAAAGCACTCCCAGAAATTTGTCTACAGGTCATGTAAGTGCTGTGTGGTCTGTGAAACTTCCTTAGTGACCTTGTTTTCTGGGCTCAGGGGTGAGTAACCAGTACTGCAGTGTGAGGGTGGCTGGGCAGGATGCATGTGAGATCGTGTCTGGGAAGCAGCTGGAGCTATGGAGGTGGAAGGGTGACCTGCCAAAGGGCTGATGGTGGTAAGAAAAGGGATCACAAATATTCAGGGGAAAAAAAAAAACAGGCTGGAAGAAATGAGGATTGTGGGGATGAGCACAGAAAGGAGAGAACACAGGCACAGAAAAGGCAGGGAAGGGAAGGTGTGGGATAAAGGAAATTGTTGCAATATGGTAATTCTAAAATAAGAGAAAGAATTAACAACCATGAAGCTTCATGGAAATAGTATGTATGGCTTCTTTGCCTTTTGAAGGGGTACTTCTTCAGTCCCCGGGATGCAGTTTGGCTTAAAGCCATAAACACTAGAAATATGCAAAATTTTGGATACAAAAATGAGAACTGTTTCATCCGCCCCAGTCACCTGCCTTGGTGAGCTGGGGCATGAGAACATGGATGAAAACACGAGAGATAGAAATTCTGCATTAGCAAGAGAACAGGAGATAAAACTCTGCATTTATAGCCTACAATGCTGTAAGGTCTACACTATTTTAGGACAATCCTCTTGGCAAACAGTCCCTGCTTTTACGTCTGTTTTCTTCACTCGCTGTCCCCATCCCACTCGCCAGCCCTGTTATTTCAAGCTGCTGGTTGACAAGTGGTAGTAAACACTAATAAGCACTTCCAAGTGGGATAAAAATAAATGGGAAAAAGGACAGGCAGCAGCAGTGAAGGTGACTCTTGGCAATTTCCATTACACTGTGAGACAAGGTGATTTCTGTGACCAGCCAGCACTCTGTGCTGGGAGCAGCCCCAGAGCCCTGGGTCTGTTCTGACAGCAGCAGGTCCTGCTGTCCCCTGCCTGCATCAGGGACAGATAATCCCTCAGCCCAAAGAGCACACCTGGCAGCTGGGCTGCCCTGATCCCTCCCTGCTACCTGCAGGAATTACAAACCTATCAGTGTTTTAAACAGCAACCATACAGCAGCACCTTGCAACAGCCTCTGAATGACTTTACGAATGTGGGCTAACCCTCCTGCTTCTGTTTTAAAGTAGGAAACACTTGAGGCATGGATATGTTGAATTCTTATTGATTCAGCATGTAAACCACAGTGTCTAAGCCAGGAGCACAATCCTCTCCTCTTGATTCATATTCTAACCCTAGAGGGGCTGTTTGGGTCACAGGCACAGTGCAAGTTTTCCAACAGGCAGCCCAAGGACAGAGCTGGCATGGGGGGAAGAGGATTTTTCACGTCCAGGTTTGAGCAGGTGGAGGGAGGAGAAGGCAGAAAGGGCATCCCGGGAGGGTGAGAGGAGATGTGGGGTTAGAAGACATCTGGTTGGATTAAAAACCTGCCGTATCCAGATTCCAGTTTGCTTGGTGTCATTGCTTAAAGTCAGCTGCAGCTGTCCAAAGACAAGCTTAGGAAAATATTTTTCAGACTTTCCTACTTTGAGAGGGCCCCAGGATCTCCCTGGGCCTCTCCCTGGCATGTTTGCAACACCCTCTGTACACAGACCTGATGCAGCCCTCCTCCCACACCTTCCCTTCCCTGTGCCTGGGATTCCCTGCTTATCCTTCCCTCTCCCTTCCCATTGATAAAAGCTCTCCCCACTGATACCTCACCACTGATAAAAGCTCTCCCCACTGATAAAAGCTCTCCCCATGCCCCCGGGCAGGAACCACCAGCCAAACACTGCCCAGGGGCTCTGCCAGGTGAAGTGATGTCCACAGCAGGAATTCAGTTTGCCAGAGGTGTTTTCCAAGGATTAGCCTGAAAACTGGCTGTACTGGTAGTGAAACAGATCTGTGTAAATCCTGTTGAATCTAGGGAAAATTTAAATTAATTTTAAAATTGTAGCAGATTCTAAATTCTGCTTTGTGTGCTTCTAGTAGCTGTGTTGCCTTTCTTACAGTGTTGGAGAAGGGTAAGATCTAGATTTCAAAGGCTGATTAAAAGTGGCAATGCGAGTTTGTTACTGAGATGCAACTTGTTTCCTAAACATTAAGCCTCTTGTAAAAACAGTGCTGAGAGAAATGAGGTTATACACATATCTCTAACACTTTCTATACAGCTGTTTCTGCTCAGCACTGAAGGGCTGTTCATTAGTGCATCTCTTACCCAGCAAGGACCCACTGGGGTATGCAAAATGCCTCCTGCAGCTCCTCAAGTGCCTGTGAAGAGTTGTGCCTTGCTAAGTTCAAGATTTGTCAGAGTTTCTGCAGGCAGCAGTGGCTTTTAGGAATGGTCTGAAGGAGAAAACCAGATACAGCTCTGTTCTTGGAGAGCTGCAGGATCTCTATGCTCCAGTTCTCTTGCTACTTGCTGAGAGATAAATGTAATTATGAACTGAGCTGCAGATAAGTCACCGAAAAATTATAATTAAAGTTACTCTCAGTATTTGTAGATACTGTCAGGGTGCTGGGGCACATCATTAAATCAAACTGTGCTGTGCTGCACCATCCTCAGAACGAGCAGGCTGGCACTTAAAAAAGCTCCTAAAAGAAGGCACATCTGCTTTATGGGTTGGGTGGGCCCAAGTCTTTCCTAGCTACTAGAATTACATGTTTCAACCCACAACATGGAACCAGACTCCAGTGAACGGCAGAAAGGGGTCTGGAGAGGGGCTCAGGTTTGGTCTGGTGCAGCAGTGGTGTAGTTTGAAGCTCAAGCTAAAGCGTTCCAGCTGCAAGTCAAACCCAGGAATGCATCCTGCAGGATCTGATTTTTCTGTAGGGCTGGTAACATGAGCATTCAAATCACTGCCTTTGAAGCCCGTGAAATCCATAATGGCCACAAAGTGAACATGTAACAACTACATTTCACTTACCAAAGGCTGGTCAAGTACCTGGTTTTATTCTCTCCAGTAACTAAACTCCCATCGACTTCAAAGGGATTGGGATTCACTCTGCAGTGCAAGTGCTGGGCTCAACGAAATAGGAGATGTAACTCTGGGATGAGGTATTTCAGCTTCAAAAGGTGCAGACAGCAAAGCAGGATCGAGCTCTAGGCTTTAGGGCAGCTCTACAGGCTGCATTTTTTCTGCAGCTTCAGGTAAATAAGCTGAGGGGGATGCCCTGACTGAGCACTGGGAACTGCTTTGCTCTCCCTCCTTTTCCAGGAGGGAGGAGGTTTGAGCAGCACCTGGCTCCCCAGTGAGCACCTTCAACTCCCTCTGAGAAGGGTTTGTCCCCACAAATGTGGACTGGATGTCCTGCTGCTCTCACCCTTCTCAAGTCAGTCACTGGTTTTGTAAAACACCTGCCCAAGCTTTTGGGTGAGTGAGCTACGACATCCAAACAGAAGTTGGACATGAGTCACTGGACTTTGAGCTATGCACTCGAAAGCTTTGAGACGTGTTATACCAGTTAAAACACCGTCAGTGTTTGTGATATTTGGGACATTTTTGTTCATGAATGTACTTGTTTGCCCTAAAGTGAATAACTGATGCTGTGTGCCTAAAGAATGCTGTGCATGCCTTTTTACCAAGGAGATGTTGCCAGTTTGAAGAGCTTGCCTTGCAACGAAAGATTTGAAAAAGTCAGAAAGAATATTTGATCATTTAGCCTGATTTCCTACAAGCACCTGTAATAATATCTTCAGATATTATTCAGACAGAGATATAATTTCTACTAGTCCAAAGTCAAGTGGCATCTCCTCTGCTGCTAAAGACAGGGCTGAGGTTTTCATTCTGACTGCCAGGTTGTTAGGTTGAGGAGATGGATGGGGGAGAGTTTCTACCCTGCAAACGTTTGTGCTGTTGAGGGGCAGAATTTCAGCAATTGTCTGCTGGGGGTGCAGAGCTCTTGCTCTGGAAACACCTAAGCCTGAATTTTTCACTGACAATGAAGTGCACACAAGAGATGTTGCTGGTTAGATACCTCCAACCTGTCTGAACTCGTGAAGTCATTAACTGCTGAACTGCTCATACCTCTGCTTTATGTGAGCTGAGAGCACCATCACACCCTCCACTCTGGAGGCTCATCTGTGGTTTAACTGAAAATCCTGCCTCCAGCACATCTCACTGAGGAAAATCTCTCCAGTCACCTTCAGCCTGAGCTTTCCAGCTGGCCCTGTGCTGGTCTGTGGCTCTGGGAGCTCTCCTGCTCTCTGCTGTGTGTGAGGTGATGCTGAGCTGCCCCTGGGAGCCTGGCAGGAGCCTTGGGCAGTGCACAGGAGCTGCACCAGCCTGGAGAATCCCTGGCCTTCCAGGTCTCAAAAGGCAATTCCAGCAGTGCTTCTGTGTCAGCAGAAGAGCCCTGGGAGAAGGAAACCCAAAGGCAGCAGAGGTTTCCCTGCCTGCACGGCAGGGAGGGTTTGGCTTTGTTTTGCTCTTGTTGCTAACAACGTCAGATGGGGCTGAATTTCCAGCGGCTCAGAATGAGACAAACAGCCAAGGAAGCATCAAAGTCAAAGAGTGTTTTTTGATCAACACTGGAGAGAGTTTGTTTTCTTTCTCCACTTGCCCAATGACACACTGACTCGGATGGCTGGGCTGTGACAGAGCCGGGTGGAAAATGTCAGTGGAAAAATGCAGAAAAAGAGCAAATATTTCTACAAATGTTAGTGACAATATTCTTACCTTTGGTCAATCCAAACCAACAGGAATATTTTTTTCAGGACAAGCTGTTCAAAACTTGCCATAGCCTGTGCCAAAATGTATGCATAAGGGGAATATGCATGAACACTCATTAAAAATAACGTTCCTGTGGTGAATATGATGCAGTAAAATTGCATCTAATCTTGTGGCTGGAACATCTGTATAATTAGCAATATTCCTCACCTCTTCCAGACAGTGGTTGATGTATATGCTTTTTTTATTTCCTTTAGGAATAGGAATTAGTGGAGGAGACAGCTTGCAGAAGCATTTGCTGCTCCACACACAACTATCCCCAGCAGTACCTCCCCATCCTCTCTAAACAAAGTTGCAGCAAACTTTTGGATGCAGCATTGTAAAATTAAGATATCAGATCTCGTTCTGACTCTGTCAGTAAGATTCCAAGTGGGCAGCTCACTCATCAGGACCTGAGAGAGAACTTCCCTGGCATCTGATGAGGAAGGTCATTTACTCAAGAACAGCTTCCTGGCAATTCCCCAATGCCCTGGCACACAGGTTGGTGCCTCCTCCTCTGCCAACACATCTACAGTTTCTGCTCTTCCCAAGCCTGGAAAGTCATCCCTGCAGGCTTGTACCTAAATAATCCACTCGAGAAATACACCAAAGGGAGGCTGCTGCCTCTGGAATGGCCTAAGAGGGAATAAACTGAAATGCTCAGGGTCAGCAGGACATCTAACAGGTCCTGTGTACAGTTCTGGCTTTTTGCCTTCTCCTTTAAGGAAGACATGGTTAAAAAGTGCAGTTTTTACCACTGTTTGAAAAAATACATTAATTTTAGCACAGTCCCTAAACAATGCAAATAATTGCCAGGAGAACTGTGAGTTTTAAGCTATAAAATCAGAATTTCAGATGTGGAAGAAAACACACCAGTGGTTAAAATACTTTTTACCATCCAGCAAAAAGCCAGTAGAAGTTCTCACCATTAAAAAAAAGTTGACAAGGTTTCCTGACATATTTTAATTTTTTCTGCATTTTTATTAGCTCGTATAAAACTATAAAGCCAGAGTCCTGATTATACTTTTTTCTTGCCCTTTCGGACTTCTCACTTTTTAAATCCCTAGTGTTTCTCTTTTCATAAACCTAAATTAGAACTGCAGTGTTATTAGCCCATATTTAGTAGTCCTAAAGAAAAACTTCTTACTAGAATGTGACCGTAAATATTTTTCACATAAATAAATGCAATCTTACTTTTAGTAGGACTGTATGTGAAAGAAATATGTGCAAATGAAACTAAGTGCCTTTGATAAGTGGTTTGGGATTGATGATTAATTGGAACTAAAACCAGATGAGAAAATTGAACATATGTTCTTATTCAAGTTCCCTGGAGGATTTGTCAGGGAGCTTGGCATACATTAATAATTGCTTGGAAGGGATTTAATAGCTCATCTTGTAGTTTTGCACATGCAAAACAATCAGTCAATATAAAAAGCATGGTGTCATCTGTCTTTGTTAATTAGGGAGCTAGAATGCCTTTGATAATAAGGGCTAGTAATTAAGCTACCATTCCAAAGGAAGCATTTGGGTTTGCCACCTCAGGATCCAGAGGCAGGAGGAAGGGGGGAGT
Source organism: Certhia americana (assembly GCA_018697195.1). Classification (NCBI taxonomy): domain Eukaryota; kingdom Metazoa; phylum Chordata; class Aves; order Passeriformes; family Certhiidae; genus Certhia; species Certhia americana. The sequence continues at coordinate 10,525,738 of CM031874.1, read as the reverse complement.
GCTTCCAGAAATGTTGGAATATTCCTGGTTTATGCTGGTTTTACTGCACTAGCACACAGCCAGGCTACTGAGTGCTCCCAGAGGCCAGAGCAGCAGTGCTGGGGATGCTCCCTGGGGCACAGGGAGGCTGACAGAGCACCTGTCCCCATGTCAGGACACACAGGAGCTGTGTACCTCCTGCAGCAGCATCAGCCAGGATTCCCTGCACATCCCCGATGTCAAACCCAGCCACTGCTGCTGCTGGCACCAGGAGCTCTGAAAGCACAGGGGGTGACTGCCTGGGGACCAAACCCTATTCATGCTTTCAGCTCACCTTCCTGGGTGCTCCTGCAGGACCTGGTAGACGCTGATCTGGAAGGTTTCGTTGTCGAAGCGCTCGCGGATGTAATCCTTGTAAATCCTGAACTCGGCCGCCGTCACCGCCTCCCCCTCTGGGATCCGGGAGAGATCAAACCTGAACTCTCGGTAGTGGCAGCGCTGATGGTGAAACTCTCTGTCATGCTCCACTGAAACAGAAAACAGCCCATTAGCCACCTGCTTTGTTCCCCTTCCCCTCGCCATCAAACGCGCTCGAGAGTTGCCACAACAGAAAAGGGCAGGAATATCTGATTGCAGCGTCACGCGGGCTGCTCAGATCATTAAAGCACATAGGAAATGCCTGCCTCTATCTGGGCTATTATAGGCATATATGTGTTTATCAGGCTCCCTTTGGAACACTTTTACAGTTGGCTGGTACAGGGGGCCATTGTGTTTTAATGATTTTTGGCAGCTTTGTGCTTGACAAGTGACTCTGGACGTTTGCCACCGATAACGACCGAGCTGCTGTGGGAAGGAGCTGAGACAAACAGATGGGGCTTTTCAGGAGTGCTGGTTCTTGGCCTGGCTCTGCTTCTGACAATGACACACACACACACACACATACCCACATGCTATAGACACAAATTCCAGCCCTTGAGGCTTTTCATGCCACTGACCCACATTTGGTGCCAGCTGAACTCATCACACAAACTCATGGCTCTGCTCTGTAGAGTCAAAGCTTTCATTTTAAAGGCTCTTTAGTGATCAGGGCAGTGAAGCAACTGTTCAAAGTGAGGACTTTCTTCCACCTCCCAACCCTGACTGTGAAGTAACAAGTGCCAGATCCTCCCAGGTCAGTGTTGGGATGTGTGATATCCCACGGGGTGACAGGTCTGCCTGTCCCCTGATGGACAGCTGGTGGTCCTGTGTAACCCTGCTTGTGGGAGCAGGAGCAGGGGGTCAGTGTTGGGAGGAAACAAAGACTTCAAGCCAATCCTCCAGCAAGGGGGAGGAGAGGTGTCAGTGCCTCAGCCCAACACATGAGACAAGGCACCCTTCTCGGAACAAATTCCAAATTAAGCAGACAAGTCAGACAAAGGAAAAGGGGGAAATGGAGGTATAAGGGGATGAACTGACTCGCCCAAGGTCACAACGCATGACATTTTAAGAGCTGAGATTTGAACCAGGGACTTCCTATATGTCCCAGTCCTGTCGTCTGTCCACTTGACCTTTCTGCAGCTTGACTGCACAATTCAAGTAGTTAGCTCTGAGATTTCCTTGGCAAAGAATGTGTGTCTTTCTACAGGCCTGATTTTCTTCTGGCAGCAGCAAATCCATTGTGTAAATCCATTGACTTAAAGGGAATTACTTCTGAAAAAGAGGAGTTTCAAGCCCGGGACTGGGAAGTGCTGTTTACATTTACAGCTCTGCATGGTACAAACCCAGATCAGCACTGGCCAGGGTGTCCCTGTGGCAGGGACAGGGTGTGGGGAAGCTCTGGGAACGGGGCTGTGTCCAGGCATGGAGCAGGTTCAGCGCTGCTCTGCTGGCCGAGGCTCAGCCTCTGGCCATGCACTCTTCCTCCTCTCTCACATCCCTTCTGTGAGGAGTCCAGTTTGCCACTGTGTGATTGCTGCTCAGGGAAATGCTGCAGAGCTCTTACTCATAGCTGGGATTCATCTTAGAGGAGTTTTTTAGGTATGAAACCTCTAAATTTTCCAAGACAAAGGTGATCAAGTTTAGCAAATGGTTTTATACACTGAGCAGTCTCTGCTTCACCTCTACTGAAACATCTCAGGGACAACACTTTTAGTGCCTCATACCCTGATGTGGAGGAATATTGTGAATATTTACCAGTGTTTGTAAAAGACTTGGCAGGCTACAACTGCCCTGTACGTGCTAGCAACACTATGAAATCTGCCTCAATCCCTTTCCTTCAAAGTACTCCTAATAGAATAAGATATAAAGAGCATAATTTCAGTTTTAAAAGAATTTATCTGCACCTAAATTAAAAGGGAACCAAAAAATACTTTAATATGGAATCACTCCTTTAACCACAAAAGTAGAAGAATGAGTGTAATGCTGTGTGGGTTTGGTTGCAGCTGTTAGCAGTAGGATGTACAAATATGATTTGCTTCCAAAGACATGGGAAGGCTGAATTTCCAGAGGAAGGTGGGTGAAGTTTTTCAGTATGTGTGTGATGACAACTGCATCACCCAACACTGGCCTTTAGCTGCACTTTATACACAAGGCCTGACAACAAGCACATGGAGATGAAACTTTTTGGGGTGCTGCTAAAGTTCACAGCAATTCCCACTGCTGAGCCCTAGGAAAAAATGTGTCATTTCAGTATGAAAAATTAACGGCCAGGGTCATAAAATAAAGAGCCCCAAAGTTTGAACTTTCCCATGCTTTGCAGATGTTTGGATATAGGGTTTTGGCCTGAGCCATCTTTAGTGTTAAAGCAAACATTCCTGTGGCTATAGTCATTAAGATCATGAAAATATGTGGATATGTAACTGAAGAAAGAATCCCAAGAAACCCTTCAACTCAGTGTTTATTGTTTTTCCCCTTTTTCTTTGCACTCTGGACCTATCTGCTGACCCAGAAGTAACAAATCCTTTCAGAACTAATTTATGAGAAACACTGACCCTGAATCAACATCTGTTAGATGACTGCAGTAAATCTTATTACATAATTAAACACCAAAATCTATGTTAAAATAACGTTAAGGGTCTGACTCAAACTCATAAAAGCAAGACTCTTCATTATGAAGGCTGAAATCCTATCCCTAAGTCATGCTGCTGTGTGTTGGTATTTGGGAACATATGGTACAGTATATCTGGTCAAGCACTTTTTGTAGACCCCTGTAATACCTTAAGCACAACAGCACGGGGTAAGCAGAGGAGCATTCAAGGAGCCTGAGTTTCCTGGGTTTGATGGGTGTTAGACCTTTGACAATGCTGCAACTGGGTCATTTCCAGTTAATTACCTGAGGAGTTGGAAGGGGGAGAGTGGGGGGCAGAGCTTAAAAAAAAAGGCAGGGGGTAATAATGGTATTTTAAGTGTTCACTGAAACAGCCAAGAGAATTGCTGTAGCTCTTTGGATGTGACTGCAGTTTTCCCTATTAGATTTATAAAATCCATGATCCCTATTGACACAATGACCATAAGAAGAACCTCTTGGTCATTCCTGAAGAACTTCGTCTCAGCTGTTTGTTAGCCATTAATGCTAAATTAATGTTAAATGCTCCCTAAAAAGACATCAAGCATTTTGAATATTTGCTGGATATGCTTCATAGCCCTTCTGCCCACAGAACTTCAACTCATCTTTGTCCCAGGCTCATAGTTCTTACAAATCTACTACCCAAAGGCTTTGGTGAATGGTTTTAGCCCAGATGCTAATTTCAAACATTGGAAATTCCAGCTCACAATTCAAAAGCCTTGGCAAGGCAGCTGCTTGGAGAGGAAGCCAAAGCTCTGGATGTGCAATCAAAGGTTGTAAAATAGGAAAAGGAAGAACACCCTTGAAAAATAATTCTGCTATGAAACAGACTGTGTGCCTTGACTGTGGGAAAACAGTGCATTTCCTCTCCTTAAAAAACAATCCAAAGTCACTTGCAGGTGATGCATGTGTAAACATGAGCCTCTCCTCATTCTTAGAAGCAGTATTGCATTCTGGAGGCCACAACCACTGCAGACAAATTCTGGCCTAATTTCACACAGGGCTCAAAATTTTCTGGTGTAAAATAACCCTTGGCATGCTGAGTGTGGCACTTAATTGGAGCTATGGTGGATGAGGATCATCAGACACTCCCTCTGGCACAGTCCTTGGGAAAGGTGGAGAGGATGGGAGTTGAGAGCTGTGGGATGGAGGAGGACATCAGATACATGAGAAAATAAGCACGGCACCAAGAATTGTGTGGGGACAATTAAGGTGAAGCAGCCAAAACAAGGAATATCTCAGGCTGGTGGTTATCAGTAACTTGGCCACACCTGTCACAACTATGCAAGTCAGATCAGCACCTTTGAAAGTCTGGCCTTGCCTATCTGAGCAGGATCTGAGTGCTCCTCTATCTGATACAGAGAGGGCTCCCAGCTCTCTGAAGTCATTTGTCTCTATTGTGGCCTGATGGTGATGCAAGAGGGGGCAGGACACGGTTGTGCAACTGACGGGGATGGTTAAAAGAAAACAGGATGGATACATGTGCTCAGGTGTAAAGTAGCCAGGTATCAGATCCAAAAATATGGGAAAGCTGGAGATAAAATGTCAACAAATACTGGGTGCTTGTTTTGACCTGTGCTGAACATACTTAAAAACATTAGCATACAGGGATGAAAAAGTGTAGCTGTTGATATTTAGAACTTGGAGCAACACAGCTAAAGCCAGCACCAAAAAATATAATGTTGGACAGACATTTAGCACCCCATTACCCCATTCAGCACCCTGATTTAGTACCCCAGGTGCCCAAACTTCCAAAGCAAATGACACATCAGCATAAAGCAGGAAACTGAAACTGAAACTCCCACCTTTGGTCATTTCCACAGCAAAGTACATTGACATTAGAATCTCTGCTGGCAAGTGCAAAGCCAAGCTGAGCTAATTCTGCAAACACTGGTTGGATCCCTGGGTTTCTATCAGGGATGGGTGACACAAGGACTCTGGTGAGGCACGGCTTTCAGTGTTTTTATTTCTCCCAACACATCCCAGCTCAGCCCTAGGAGCCAGCACGGTGGTACCATGGCAGTCACCAGCCCCATGAGCCAAGGACCAGGGAATCACAGCAAGATTTTTTTTCCCAAGAATGACTGTGTTAAAATTATAATTATTACCAAAGCATTAAAGAGCTTATCTAAACGCCAAGGGAGACAACAGAAATATTCCCACAAATTTCAATGGATTTCACGGGAAGCCAACCTCCCCACCTAATTATTTTTGCTCTCTTGTTTTCTGAAGATGCAAAAAACTGCTTTTTAGAAAGAAACTCAACATCAGAGGAATAGATTCTGTTCTCAGGTTGCCAAACTGGGAAAGCTTTGGTAATTCCACACCTCTTCCTCCCTGGCACATTTGGGTGATGCACTTAGAATATACTTTGAATATATAAACCAGTAAAAACTTAAATTTTCTTGTTAACGCTTTCACCTGATAATATGTTAATTGTTTTTATAAGGCACTTTGAGAGCAGTTGTCTCATTTATTGTAGTGCTTACAACAATTAGAGCTACTTGTTTCTCATTAACAATGGAAAAAGACACCAGAAGGAATGTGCAGTAGGGTGTCTGTAACTTCTTCACTCCCAAAAAAGGCCAGAAGGGATTTGTGAAGGACTTTAATCTCAAATAGATTAAAGGTCCTGAATTCCTGAGACTGAAAGATAAGTCAAAGGAAAATAGATTCCAAAAGACAACACCCCTCAGCCTCTCAGCCAGGCTGCTGCTGAGCCATCAGCAGCTGCCTGAGAAACCCCTCAGAGATTGGGATGCCAAAAAAAAATCTGCCACATTCTGGCATTAAGATCTAACAGGTTTTCAGAATCTACCTGTGGGGTGAGTTTAGAGGGAAGGAAAGTCTTTATCTGCTACAGAAAATGGGCACTGTTTCTTCAGAGAGTGCCTGGATTGTTCTGAGATCCAGTGGATTGATTTCAACCTCATTGTTTCCATGACAGAGCAAACCAAACTCTCTGACTGACATGTTTGCATCCAGAAGTGCAGAACCTTATTTGAATTTTCTTAGAAAATTCACCTTTATTTCCCTCCTTCGTCCCCCCCTCCCTGAGATCAAAGCCAGAGCTTCAGAAACTCTGTTGCATCATTTCAGTGCAGAGCAGGAGATTCCCAGAAACCAGCTGCCCTGGGACCAGCTCCACCTGCACCCCAGCAGCCCCTCCAGCCTGTGTCTCTCACTGCTTTCAAAGGGAAGCTCCACTCCTATCTCCTGCCTCTCCCTCCCGTCTCCCTTGGGAAGTGTATTCAACTAGAAAAAATAATTTTCCCTTCCCCAGATGAGCTTTTGGGTGGATCCTGTCCTCTCCCAGCTCCCCACAGTGCCCGAGAGCAGCGTGGCAGGAGGACCAGGGACCTCCCAGCACGGCGGGAGGGAGGCCAGGGCCACCCCTTGGGCTCGGGGCTTGTGGTGGTTGTGAAATTGAGCTGTAAATTTTCGGGATGCCAAATTCGAGACCTCTTGATGGGCTTCTAATTAACAGGCATTAAATGTTCCCTCTATAAATTGCACTTCTTTGTCTCTAAATTGGTGGATAAAACCGAGGCACTTATGAAATATAGGCCTTTTCTCCTTATGTTGCTGAGGTTCAAGAAGGAGGAAACCAATTAGGGGAAGGATCCAGCGGTCTCTGCAGCTGAAAGAGCCTACTGGGCTCAGCAGGATGCCTGATTGAGCAAGAAATGCTGGGTCAGTCCTTATATTTTTTTGAGGAAAAAGGGGACTATAATAAAGATTATTGCAATAATGTCATGCCAGGCCACAGTCTGCGAAGGCACAAGTTTCCCTCCTCATTGTGCTTGACAGCAAGAGTTACAGGGCCAGTGGCAGGAAATTTATAATGGCAAGAATTTGGGAATGCAAAGTTCTGTGATTGGTTTTCATTTGTTTCGTTCTCTCGGCTTCATGATTTACATGCTGACATTAGGCAGCTAGAGCAGCAGTTACAGAAATATTTGAAGAAATTGTTGAAGAATATAAATTGGGAGTTTTATAAATGGAGTTGAGCAAATGTCCTGGGGTGTGTGATGGGATATATATTTTTTTTTTTTTTTTTTTTTTTAAAGAGTGCTAAAACCAGTATTTGGAGGGCCTTTTACATGGAATAGTTGCATCTCTCCAGATCATCTAGAAGCTAGTGCAGGTTTTTGGAGAAACCTAAGGAAAAACAAATACAGCCTAGATTTTAATCTGTGAGAAAAGTTTACTAGAAAAATAACCTGTGGTTTTTCTATAACTCATTAATGCATCCCATCACCAGGGATTGCTACCATCCCACCACTTCTAAAAACCCAACCTGTCCTGGAGCCACAGGCTCAGCACCCCCAGATATTTGGGGGGCTCTGGGCTCATCTGCCCAAGCCCTGTCCTGATGCCTTGTCCCTGTGTGCCCTTTGCTGAAGGGGCTGCTCTGAGCCAAGGCAGAGCTCAGCAGAGGGGAACCAGCTGCTCCCTGCTCATGGACTCATTTTACAGCCAGGTAGAGGGAGGAGAAGGTGACAAACTCTTTCTTGCATGGTAAATTCAGTGTGTGCCAGAGCAAAGTCCTACCCCATCCATGGGGTGGGGAGCAGGACTAATGCACTAATTTCAAAGAAGATAAAAACCAGGCTCCAGAAATCCCAATCCCCAAATCCAGAGGTTGGAAATTTCTTAGTGCTCACTCTGCAAAGTGATCTGAGGTAAGCATTCTTGCTTCGAAAGGGGAAAAAAACCCCTCTGGAGTTAATATTCTCCCTTTAGCCATCACTTCATTTTTTCAGCTTTCAGCATGGAGTTGGTATTGCCAGCAAGACCACCTAGCCACAAACCCAGCAGGGAGCTTCCAAAATTCTTCTAAACACTGACTCCTTGTTATAAATTGAAAAGTGGTAATAGCAACAGTGCATATCACATCTGTGCCAGGCTTCAGGCCTGGGAAGCAGCAGCCTCCCTACTGCAGAGCACAACTTGGAAAGATCCTTTCAGTCCACACATGTATCAGCATTAGCTATTTCTTTGTCAACAAATCCCTTAATACGTAGCCTTTCTATCATGTACAGATGTCCAAAAAATAATGGAATACTGTACTACAAGATTAAACACTTTAATGTCAGCATATGTGTTGCATGACTCTGAACAATGGTATCATTGTGCGTGTGCAAACGGCCAGGCGAGGGAAGATGGGTTTAATTATCTCCCAAACAGCAGCAAGTTCTTCCTGACTAAGTCAAACCTCAGTTAGCAAGGGCTGCTCAGGACAGAAATCGGTGTTTCTCCCTTCCTGGTGTTCCTAAATTGGTGTTCTTCCAGTGCTGGGGTTAGTGTTGTACCCACATCAGGCCGTGCTTCAGGAGCCACCTGCTTCCCTGAGAGCCACATGCCACCATGGAATGTGGTGTGGGGACCAGAGGATGCTGAGAGTCACCACATCCTCTCACCCCATGTGTCACCAGAAGTCTTTCAAGTTAAAATTCCCAAGTATGGTAGATGACAAAGGGGGAAACGGTCATTGGGAAGGAAAGGACAGAGAGAATCATGTAAGCTGCTGTCTGAATTTAGAGACATTCCCTGCTGGGATTTCTCTGCAGACACTTTAAGGCAATGCTGGATGGTAAAACCATTTCTTTTTAAAGAACAACCACGAAGTATCTGGGCAGGTTATGCACAGGTAATCCATTTTCTTTCCCGAGTGTCCCCTGATGGGTACCCGCTTAGGCTGTGGTTTCTCTGCTGAAAGCAGAGCCAGACGAGATGAAAGGTATTGTGAAAAATTTACTCGTGGGACTGCTCTGTGAACACGAAACTCTCCTAATAGTAAACAGACCGGTGGTGGTGTGACTCCTGGTGCTGTTTGCTGTGTCTGCGTGTGTATCTGGGGAAAGCAAAGTTAAATAAGCAGGGAAGAGTTGTGTTTCTGCAGAATACCTTATTCACAGCCCTGTCACGTGAAACACAGCGGCACATGGAGCTGCAATCCATCTGCAGCTGCTGTAACACACTGAGGATTGCTGTGGGATTTGAGTGGTGTGAGGGAATGGAGAATTTTGGGGGGTGACAGGGAAAAGAAAAAAAATGGGAGTTCATGAAGTTGTTCCTTTTGACAGCCCCCCTCTGTTTCTGCCTCCATCCTCCTGGAATCCACTATAAGGAAAGCTCCCGCAGGGCCTCCCTCTCCAGGCTCTCAGATCTTGTTTCTCTCTCCTTTCACAGTAAAGGGGGAAGCTAGGACAGTGCTAACCTGGGGATTCACTCCACCAGCTCTCCCATGCCCAAGCCCTTGTGGGTGACTGTTTTCCAGAGAGGCAGGCTGGGGACTGTGGTAAAGCTGCAGATCAGATCGTTGCTCCTCCTGTGTCCTCCCAGCTGGCCAGTGCTGTGGCCATCAGAGATGTCTTGAGCTCTCATGCTGGCACTGGGAGCAGAGTTAACCAAGGCAGACCAGGGCTGTTGTGTCTCTCTGTGTACCTGAAAGATGGGAAGTACCTGGACAGCAGCTCCAAGCCAGGGGCTCCTGCAGCTCCCTGCAGGGACTCTGGGTGCACAGGGCAGGCTGGGATGAGTGCACAGCACCCAAAGGCAGCCTCAGCTCTGCTCCACACCCTGCTCTAGAAATGCTCCTGCAGCCAAACTGGGCAGTGAGCAAAATGACAGGCAGAAGCTCCTCATTGCTCCTGCTTTTTTATCTGTATCTGCACAGCGTGGAATAACACAGCCTGTGAGCAGAGGCATGCTGCTGTCTAACACATCCCCTAAATCCTCTGGGTGCAGCTGTGGGAGGGATGTGAAGATGCAGGAGTTCATTTCTCTTATCCCCCTTTGAGCAGAGATGATGGCTGCATCACACTGCTCACTGGCTCTTTGTAATTCAGGGGACAGCAAGGCTGCTTCCCTGGTGCTGTGGAATCAGGGAGCTGTCTCTGGCCAGGCCAACATCCCAGGAAAGCTGTGCCAGTGTTTGGTGTGAATTGCAAGTCACACATTTTGCCAGGGCATCCAAGGGTCACGGAGATAGTGGCAGTCTGGGGAGGAATCATGATGAGGATCAGGCTGAGGTGGCAGCCACAGCACAGAAAAGGGCAGGTCTGGAGGAGGGGAAGGCAGGAGGGTGATGGGTGTCTCATGGGGGAAGAGGTTGCAGAGCAAAGAGGGAGAAAAGTTAAGTGGCAATAAGGTTTACTGAGAAAAATAATCCCCCAGTCCAGACACTTGACAAATGGGGCCCAAGGTGCTTCCTGCAACCTGCACTGAGACAGAGCAGGTCTCAAAATAACACTGATGCAAAAACCAGCAGCCTGCCCTGACTGCTTGGACACACAGCACTGAGCAAATGGAAACATCCCCAGGCCCAAGGAAGGAGAGACAAGTGGCTGAACAGATCTGGTCAGAAATAAAGAGTATTCAGCCAGAGGAGATAAGAGTCAGTGTGAGAGACTGCTCCAGGCAAACTTAAAATGGGGGGAAAAGCCCACAAGGGAAGCACTTGCAGGAAGATGGGAGCCTGCTGGGAGCACAGGCACCTCAATCTGCAACTTCCATGAGCAGAGGACTTAATTATTAAAATTAAAAATTAAAATCAAATCATGTTCTGCTAACTCCTCAATGCAATGATTTGATCAGGCAGAGATGGAACAGGATCAAATTTTCCCCTTGCATTCCAGTAGCTACACTGGGGCAAAGTAATAAGTCTTTAAATGTATGTGATGAATTAGGTATTATTCATAATAAACAGCCTGAGTCAGTAATTTGGGGAAGGTCACTGCCTGAGCATCTCTGATGTGTTTACACAAAACAGACAGATATGGCTGAAGGTACCTCTGGAGAGCAAGTTCCAAATCTCCCCTCCTGGGCCAAAAGAACTTTGTGAAAGTTGTGCTCATAATCTGATGCTTTTAAATTTATATGCTAATTATCTTCTACTACATGATTTTTTTCAAGCTGCTCTCTGCTTTTTATTACTATTACAGTAATCTAGCATAAAGTTACTTAAGACAGCAAAAGATTCAACACTTGGGAAACTGATAGAGAAAGAAGGACTGGATTCTGGACTGGTACAGATGGTTTAAGGTATTTTAGAAGTAAATGAAATCAAATGAGAATTTATAATCCTTCCTGAGGTCTGGATTCCATCAGACTAAACTCATTAGGCATTAAGGTGCAGGTGCAGCTAAATAAAGGATTGTTCTGCTTTTCTTAATGCCATAGATTCACATCTTGAGTTCAAAATAAAAGTCTTTTAAAAGCACATGTATAGAGTGTGCATCTACTGGCAACACTTGAAAGAGAAAGCTCAGCTGATGGAATCTTCAAATGCCTCTTTTTTGCCAAAGGAATGTGCCCATTTCTGCACCAGCTGTGCTGAGGGACACGAGTGGGGAAGTGACTGGACATTGGCCTCTTAAGGCTTATTCATTTCATTTGCATTAGCCTTCCTTTCATCTAATGAGCAGCTGCCCAAATAAATGGCATAAATCTAATTAATCCTCCTTTAATATTGTATTGCCACAACAATTCCAGCATCCCCCCAAATACTGCAGGAGTGTGGGCCTACACCTGCACAGGCTCCCTGGGAGGAACACGGCAGGAGTTGCAGGGGCCTTTCTTGTGGTTTATTGGGATAAAAGGAAAATAATTAAAAACCAGTTTCCCAGGTTTGAAGCCGTACGACTCGCCGGATTTCTCAGCTGAAATCCCAGATTCTGGTGCTGTTGAGAGAGCAGCTTGTGGGATATTACAAAATAAGCAACCAATATCAGGCACGAGGCCATCAGATAAGGATCTCAGCTTTTGATTGCGATCAGCAAAATCTCAGCTTGGAATGTACACACTGAGCTGTGCCCCAAGACCACGACCAGCTGGGCCTTTCCAGCTTGTCTGTGTACTAACAAACATCTGCAGCTCTGGGCCAGGCGAGAGCTGGGAGATTAGGGGACAACAAACTATTGAGGGGAAAGGTCCTGGTGCCCCAGAGGGGAAATCCCTGCCAGAGCAGTGCTCTCCTTGCACCCAGGCTGTTACATCCATTGCCCCTTTCTCAGGTGTTCTGTATGTGGGAGGTCCAGTGGTATTAACACAGTTTGTAATTATTAGAGAGAAACGAAGCATTTGAAGGGATGTTTCGGAAAATAACCATTAGAAACTTCAGTTACTGCTTACAAAGACTCTGTGGAGTGCCCTTCCTCATGCAAGTGTGACTTCATGACCTAGTTCACATTTTTCTTTGAGATCATCATGTTTCCTCTGTGCTGCCAAGAGAGGCGAGCTCAGGTGGGGCACTGGGTTTGGGACACAGGACCTGGAGAGGAGGTCACTGCCTGGAATGACCCTCCCTGCCAGCACCACCCATCCTCTCACCCTCCTTTAGCCTGTGATGGGACTCACAGCTTATGCATAGGAGCGTTCTGCTTTCTAGGAATATTTGCTGTGCAACACATTTATTTTATTGAGAAATAGGCAGGCGGCTGTTTGTTCTTTATTAACCCTATACAGCCCTGAGAGTTATGAATATTAAAGACCTGTGAGTTGTTGACATTCACATATACTCCTGCTTGCAGATGTGAAATGTTAGTGTCTCAGAGTGATGGCAAGTCTAAACTGTTATTTCAGAAAGATAAACATGATATATTCACCTACAGAGCATGGGCACGTGTCTGTCCCCTTTACACTCTAAATGTTGGTGGCCCATGCCCCAGGCATAACGGCATCTGAAGGTGAGGCAGAGGTTTATTTGCAGTTTAATTCCCACCCACGATCCCTATTATACAAGAGGAATTTTCTTTTGGTACAAGATAAGCCCATCAGTGACATCAGCAGCACCTAGCCCTGCATACCATAGCCCTGCTGGATTCCTGACACTGAGCCTCTCGCTAGGGCTGGGCCATCCAGGCCTCCTGAGTCAGCCCCTAACAACAGCACTTTCTGTTTTGTTTTGGTTTCTGTGTGCCTTCAAACGCAATTTTGCAACTGCAGTTCTGGGGTAAAAGATCAGCTGTTAAAATACACCCTGGTGTCCTCACATGGGCCTGGTGTGATGGAGGCAGCAGCTCACGGCCCGCTGTGTGCAACTGGCCAAAATAGCACAGAAATGAGAGTGTGGGGCTTGTGAAAGCATCTCTGTAGGAGCAGAGCATTCTTCTCCATCTCGAGGTCCTGCTTACCAGGCTCACTTGTTGGACTGCAGCTGCCAACCTGAGTCTCCGTGTATCAGACTTAGATTTGCCTCCCTCCTCTGCAGGATTTTCAGTGGAGCAGCTCTCATCTCACAGCTGTGGACTAATGAGCAAAATGACAGTTTCTGTTTGCTGAAGGAATGGTTGGGATTTGCACGGTTCTGGATTCTTTTGTGTATTTCTGTGTTCCCTGTGTCAGGCTTTAACGTAGCAGAACGGTCAGCAGAGATTCCCGTGGATGTGGACTCTAATATTTGGGTAATTTGATTACAGTGCATGCCATGGATTGCAGGAACTATTGTATTCAGAGGTCAAAGTTGTGTCCACACCAATGAGAGAAGTTTTACACCACATGTCTGATTTGCTTCTCCTTTTCACCTGTCTCAGGAGACAAATGATTCATCACATAGTGCTGAAATATCTTCATTCCCTGATTTGGACCAAGATTTAAGAGTGGTTACCCAAAAGTTTCTTTTTGAGCTGGGAAGAAAGATCTGCGATGAATGATTCTTTTTCAGTTCTTCTCTCCTGCAGTTTATTACAAGTATATTTGTGTAATTAGGGGGCCCAGTAGTAATGTTGTTAAAATACTAGTGGGCATTTATTGTTTCCTCCAAAAGGAAACAACCAGTCTCTAGCAGTTCTGGTTTTTCCCTGCCTCAACTGAACATTTACAGTTTTATGTAGCTAGCAGATTGAGGCTAAAGTTACATGTCTTTTTTTCCTCCTTTTATTTCTTTTTGTTAAAAAGAAAAGAAAGAAAAATCCCCCTCCATTTCTCTTAACAAATGCTGGACTTTTTAAGGATATGGTCAGAAAGGGGAACTTAAACTCAGCATGATGTTTATAGTGCCACACAAGCTTCAGGAAAAGTGATGTGCAGTGCTCTTTATTAACATCTAAAAAATCCCATTGGGATTATAGTGACTGCAGAGTAATAAAGAAATAAAAGTAGCAAGATTAAATTGTTCAGAATATATTTAGTGATGGAAGAAGCAATAAGTTTTAACCTTGAGAACCATGAGAAGAACAGCTTACGGGTAGAACAAATACAATTAGGAATGGATTCCCCTTAGTGATGAGTGGTTATCATTTGTGGCATTACAGATAATGGTCTTATATAAATAAATTGTTAAAATGTGAATACAAAAGAACAGTACTCAAATGTACGCATCAGAATTCAGAATTTCTAAATTCCAATAATTTTTAATCTTCTGTTTGAATGACAGACCTGAATTTGCTTTCCCTGTGGTGCCAAAGGATTCCCTACAGTCAATGGGTGTTCCAGAGGGAAACAGGACCAGCCCTATCCCCAGTCCTCACCTAGGAGGGAACTCTTCTCTCCATCAGAATTAAAACTCCCAACTAACTGATACTGTATTATTTTATGAGCATTTTTTAGTACTTCTCCCAGAGCTCTTCTGGTCTCTTTTAAAAAGTTTTACAGCCACTGAGCTGTGGGAAGAACAATTGGTAAAGCCGAGGCAGCCCCATCAGTGCCAAGGCAAGGCAGTGGCCAAAGGCAGGACCTGGCCCAGGGGCTCCAGTGCCAGAGCCAAAGCTCAGGCTGATTTACAGCCCCCCAGGCTGGGCACAGGATGCTGTGCCAGCTCCTGGGATGGTGTCAGGGGTGGTGACTTCACCGCCGGGGTGGCCTGGGGCCAGGCTGCTGCAGCTGAGGACACTGGGGTGACATCAGAGGGGCTGTGCAGAGGTGTGATTCAGCCCAGCATCACTCAGCGCTGGGAGGCTGCAGCAGAGCCACAGGAAACTCTGTGCTCATTTGAAAAGCACTCGTGTGCACCAGGGAAAAACCTCAGAGAGTGATGCTCTGCGTGGTTATCAGCACCACGGTGCTCCCCCAGCACAGAGAGGGCTCCTGCTCACTGTAATTATTGCTTAGGGGGAAGCTGCCTTCCCTCTCCCCTCGTTTTCCTTGTGGGGTTTTTAGGGTTTTTTTGTGTTTTTTTTTTTTTTAAAGGAAGGTAGCTTTTAAGCGCTTGCCATGAAGATCTAAGTTAAGGGATTTTCTCCACTACAAAGCCTGCATAGTTTCCCAGGCCAGGTGGACCCGATAGCACTGACTGCATGCTGAAAAATCTCATCCCCACCCTTCAGGCACTTTAATTGTAAGCCTTTCCAGATACACTGGATAAACACTGTCAAAATGAACCTGAAAGGGTTGTTGTTGTTGGTTTAGCCCTTAAATAATTATGAGTTTGTCTGTCTAATTACAACATAATCTTGTTTAAACTTGGATGGCTATTTGCAGTATCTCTTAAATGAGGTGGAAGCAGAAACACTGAAAGAAAAAAAAAAAAAAAAAAGAAAATTCACAGTTCTTCCACTTTAAGAGAAGGAAAAAGCAGTTTTCACTCCTGTAAAATTTAATTCAACCTGACAACAAAATACTCTAACTTGGAAGCTACTGTGGTAGGATAAAGATGATAAAGAATAGTGTGGAACCTTTGAGATGCAACAGAAACTTAATCCTCCACAGATAATATTTTTCAAACAGTTTAGAAATAGTTTAAGGTAATTTACGGGAAGGCTTGAGTGACAAAGCACATTACTCGAAGTGCCTTTCCTTCACTAGGCACTTTCTAAATTCTTTCTCTTTCATTTCTTTACTCTCAGGAGACTTCTAAATCCAGTGAACCAAAACAACACTTTGTTTGTTGGTATAGCACAGGGCTGGCATGGATGGCAGACACTGCACCTGTTCCAATAAACTGGGGAAATGCAGAGATAAACCATGGCACTCATTAAGGGGAATCTACTGAAACATGAACAATTTGTATTTTGAATATCTTCCAGGAATAAAAGGAGCAATACATAAACAGACCTTGTTTTTACCATTATCAGTCTAAAATAAACTTTGTTTAAAGGGAACTTCACATTTGGTTAAGGTACAAAGGCAGACGCACCACCAAAGAAACTATGATAGTGCTAGATTTTCTTTAAGGAAGGCAAATGATTTTATCTAGCTGCTCCTATTCTTCTTAAGAAAAATTACCTGTTGGCAGTTTAACCAAAATCAGTTAATTCCCCTGTTCCTTAGTTGTGGCAGCTTTTTTTGCTTTTGCATTTTCTCCTGTTGAGTAATATCACATTCTTACAATTGAGTTCAGAATGGTCAGAGGAACAACATAAACTAAAGTCCATCTGTTCATCTATTAATAAATAACTAAAATTATTGGGGGGTGTGGGGGGGAATTGTTTGGATTGTTAGAAACAAAGTTCCCTGTAAAACAGCTTTTTTCTAAGCATGAGGAGTTATGCTATGTAATATCTGACAGATTATTAAAAAGTCCAAAATAAGAAGTTACATTAGTAACAGTTCCTCAAAGGATAAATTTCTTCAGTCGTTTGCCTTGACCATCAGAGCTTGTGCTGTTCAACATGTCGTACATCTCCCTCAATTTCTCTCTCTCTCACACACAGCATTAAATACAAAATGTCATGAAAATTCCTAAGTATCATTTAATGTTGGCAGCCCTGCACTGTAAAGCCATTTATATAAAACTGTGGTTGGCAGCTCTCACTCTTCCATGGGAACAAATTAACATTGGCATTCCAAACACAGGAAAGTAAGGAAATTAGAAACACAGTTTATATTTGGCCAGTGCTTTGAAATACTGTACCATGCTACTGATGTCAATTAATGAAAAGCAGAATTTTGTGGGGAGGGTCTGGTTTTGAAACACATTAACACACGTTAAACATGTTTGCACAGGAACTGGATTGTAAGCATCTTGGTTCCAAAACAATAAAGCAATTACACTAAAACTTGTAGTCTCAAAGTTGCCATTAATTCAATCCACTCAGTCTGGATCACTGAAGGATTTTCACTGACTCTGAGATGTAGATGACACAAATGTTTAAAAGAAGGGGTAAGGCACAGTGTGGTGGGGATTACACCCATGATTGTTTCTGTTACCTGCTGTAAATCAGGTATATTTATGTATAAACAATGGAATTTTAGGACATATACCCAAATAAAGAGAGGGCTCAGCAAACTTTGTGGTCCTCATCAATAAAACAAGGATTTCCAAAAGGGCTTTTTGAATTAGAATTGGTTCAATCTTTGCTACCTGCAACCTTTTTCATAGCAAAGATTTTTACTGGCAAAATCTTCAACACTAAAAAAATCTAGATGGCAGTTTATCTCCTGGCACAGTTCCACTAACTTCAGTGGAATTACTCCAGCACGGAATTTGGCCCCGCAGCCTTTACAAGGCGCTGTTTATTTGTACTGTGATTCAGATATTTTGATACCAGGAATCTTTCAGCACTGAAGTTTCTCCATATGAAATATGTCTTGTATTAAGAAATATCAGTTTCACATTTTTGTCAAACATCATTTGCTAAATTCTGTTTGTTGCAAGGATGGGAATTCAGCTGTAGTTCAACAACATGGATCAGGCTAATAATGATAAGCAGTGACTAATAGGAGCTGGTCCATGTTTTGATTGTTTGCAGCAAAGAAAATTTCTCTCAGAAACAATTTCAAGATTAGGAGAGAAAACTCTGTGAAGCTCTAGCAGCAACTACTGCATGCTCATTATTTCAACACAGGGGCACTTCTTTGGCCCAATTCTGCTCGTGTAAATCAAGAGGGAGTTTATGGGAATTACTTTGGACGTAGAGTTGTATAAATGAGACCACAGGGCCAGCTTCAGTAGAAATTTGACAATTTACACCAGTGAAGACCTAGCCAAGAATTTTCTCTTGGGCTTCCATTTTTCCAAACTTAAGCATGTGCAGAACTTTATCCATGTGATTAGTCCTTGTGTGTAGTCTCGTTTATTTCAAATGGTTGTGAAGGAAAATCTTCATCCTGAAAGTAATTTAAACAGCTCTCTCATTTCTGTAGAAGTTTCTTCCATTTAGAGAATATACACATATAAAATAGTATATTTTATTTATATATAGTAATAGTATGTACTTTTGAGATATATATATATATGTATATGTAGTCAATTCACAAGAATATTTTGATACTAAGCCCTAGGGAGGAGGACTGGAAAGGGTTTAAATTATCAAGGTCTCTTAATATTGTATATCAACAGGTAGTCTCTTTATCTGGCATGCTATCTAAATTTGCTTACTTGTGTTCTTGCTCAGATGACTTCATCCATCATTGCAACTTCTCACTGGTATTCATCCAGTTAGGACAATTTAGAGGCATAAAACTAAATGTGTTATCATTTTAACCACGAATTAACAGTTTCCATATAAATATTAGCATTTCCTCACTTGGTTCAAGGATAGCAGCCCTAATGGCACTAACCGTATATTTGATTTAAACTAATTAAAAACAGGGGCTCTTGCAATTTAATATATTGATTTTACCAGTGGGACTTAAATCTTTTATAATAAGTGTACACAGCTGCAGCACTCACCCACCACCACTCTCAAACCTAATCCCTGCATTCCTCCTGACAATAACATGACAGGATCCACACATCCCAGTATTAGCCTTAACCCCGGTGACACTGCCAGAATGTATTAAACTAAAACATCACAGTGTCCTATTTAAAAGGAGCCTGTCAACGGCTCTGACTGGGCTTTAATAGTTATAATCTTTTTTTTAATTAATGTTTCCAACCACTTGTGTAACCTTCTCTCACACATCTCTCCCCGCCGACCTGAAAATGTGTTTCAGGCTTATTTCCAGGGAATGTAGCGCCTGGTTTCGTGCTGCCTGTCCAGAGGCCATTAAAGCTCCTTTGCAGGGTGGGTGCTGAGACTCACACACACACATGGAGACACAGGCATGGCACAACTGGGGGCACTGGGAGCAGGTCCTGCACGCTCCACTGGTGCCCAACTCCTGTTACCGGCATCACAAGACCTGGCCGTCAAGGCGTGTCTCCTTCAAAGCCCTTTAAGAGCTGCTGTGTTTTGGCTTCTGAACTGAAACTCACAGAGGGGGATTCACCCCCCCCCACCCCGAGGACAGCCTGTGTGGGAACAGAGGAAGGACCCTGCTCTGGGATAAATCTCCTGTGTGTGAGCAGATGGGGACAATTTCCAGGTCCTTTCTCCTTCTGTAAGAACATCTGTCCTTGGCTGCTCCTTTCTCTGCTACCAGCACACCCACATGGCAGAAGTAAATAATTCCTGTCCTGCTCTGCTGTTTTACACCTGGAAATTAGAAAATTAATTAAGTTCTCTCTGTATATTCAAAGAATACCTGCTGGTCACTTGCTGCAGGGTCAGTGTCCTTCGTACCTTTACGTGGCTGCGAACTTTCTGCCTTAGCCAGTGTTACACCACAAGTGCTGCACATACCCACACTGCCCAAAACAATTATGGGATGTACCTGTTCAGGCTTGAGAGCTTTTAACAGCATTAGGTGGAAGAGAAGGAGAAAAAAAAAAGCTGAGGGCTTGGCCTAATGTATGGACAAACCATGTGATCGGGACCAGGCATCCAGGGCTAACTTTTAATCTGCTTTGTTTCAAGTGGGAAATATGCGAAGATCAAATAAGTTCAAATCCAGGTCAAATATCCTTGAAAATCTTTGATTTATATAAGCAGGAAAATGAGGTTTAAAAGAAGTGATTATGAAAGGGTTACTAAAAACACAGCTGTACTCGTACTCTTATATCTGAGGCTCTCCAAAGAAAAACTGTGTGACATCTATATTAACCTTTGGCTGTACACCAATGAAGGCCTGTAGTGAGCTGGAATGCAAGGCAGCCCCTTCCAAATTTTAACACAAGCCAGGTTACAGCTGCAAATGCCTGCAACCCGTGCTCACTTTATAAAGTATTCCCCGAAGGAAATTTTTTAACTGTTATAGAATCTTTTTCTAATACCCTACAGTGTTAAAGCCTGTTATTAAAGGGCAAAGAGATGGTTCTCTATGCCAAACACTTGTCAACAAAAAGGATAGCCAGATGGTATGAAATAAAAGGAAACTTGGGGGCTCTTCAGCTTCTTGATTTATATTAACAAAAGCCACTTTCAAGTGCTCCTTCCAAGAATGACTAATTCCCCCCCTCCTTCGTTTTTGCCAGGATTAAACAATGTTGTTCATTTTATAATCAACCACGAGACAAATTAACAAATTGCGTATCACTTGTGCCGACTCTTTTAAAAACATTCTAAGCAAGTCTGTTTACCAAGGCAAGTTTACCAGCATAAGGACAACGTAATTATTTTTAGAAGAGAAGGTCCGAGTCATCTAGAGGATGTTTACTCCTCAGCTGTTTATAAACTTGAAATTAAGCTTGCGCAGAAAATGCTTTGCATTTTTTCAGTTCCTTAAATGGATCCATTTGTAAACTGTATTGGACAGGATCTGAAATTAAATTCCAAACACTAAAATTATAGTAATAAATTTGACAAAATTAGCCAGCAATTAACTGGCTAACTTAGTCAGACCACTGTGGCTAAATTCTCTTTTAATTTACATATAACTTCATTCTTGACACAACTCCATTCCCCATTCATCTTAGTACAGGTGTAAGCTACAACAAAACGTAGCCTGTAAATTAACTGGTTATAAATCTAAATCTAATTAGTTGTCAGGATTTTACAGTAAGTAAAACTTTGCTTAGTACAAAGCTCCCTAAAAGGGAGCACCTGTATTCTGGTTCCTCCCTCCCAATACCCAGCATAAATTCTCTGGACGAAATATACACAATATCTCCATAGAAATCAATGGTTGGGGGGGTTTGTTGTTGGGGTTTTTACTATGTAGCCCAGTAAACATTGCAATGAAGTTTTAAAAAAAAATATTATTCCCTCTAAAATTGTCCAACTAGATGGATGAAGAATATGAAAAAGGCAGAAAAAAGTGCTTTTGTAGATTAGCATCTGGAAGCCTGTAATTAATGTTTTTTATTGGCTGAAATTTCAAAGTATTATTTCTTTACTCGCTTTTACTTCCTCCATGCTAAAATGAAACTTTATTATGCTGTGACACTTCCTCATTGTGATGGCTCTGGTATAGTAATAAAAGCCTACCTGTGAAATGCAATGCTCACAGAGTATCTCTTACAAAAGTAGGACACAGTTTACTACAGTCTGCATTTAGGAATTCAGCTCTACTTTAAAAGGGATCATTGTAGAAAGTCTCCAAAAAAATTCAGTTCTACAATAGATCTTCTAATTTTCCTTGAATGTCATAGAAAACTGTACGTCCCAAAGCAGGTGTTGTGTTTGATTATATACAGAGAGAGTGGCTGCTCTAATTCATTAAAACCTCCATAAACAAGCCTGCTTTTGTCCTATAAAGATGAAAGAGCAATGACTATAATGGGATGAAAGGTGTGCACAGCAATGAAGAAAGCTATTATAGATCTGTGTCCTTTTTAAACTCGTCCTGGCATGCACTGTTGACAAGGGAACAAAACAGCACAGATAAACCTCCGAAATGTGCCTTGCTTAAAGTAATTCCACCTGTCCTTAAAGCTACTGGGTTTTGCTTGTGCTCTTACTGCTCCCTGACCATGCTGGCAGCAATTAAATAAAATAATCATTTAGGATTTTGCATAAAGAACTCTCTTGGGTTTCTATGCTAGCAGCAAACCCTGGCAAGTTGAAATGAATGAATATATCCACTTCAGTCATCAAATTGCATCAGGATGTTGACTGTCGGGGGCTCTGGCTTATACAGGTGAAACCTGCTCCATACGAAGTTCTCAGGTAGACACAGACATATCCAAAATGTAACTTTTATTTCACATCAATGGATCGATACCCCTTTGTATTGAAAATCATCGATGGCCTAAACATCAATTCTTTCTTGTAGCTCTTACATGAGCTGACAAGGAGACTCTTCCTTACATCGGCAAAGTGGGACAGAGAGCTGCAGTTTCACTGATGATTCAGTAAATTACTACACCTGAGGAGCAGAGCTAAACTCCCTCCCATTATGTACTTACATGTTTCATAAGGTTCTTTCCTCTCTACTGAAATGGAAAGCGAAGAGTGAATTTCGCTATTGTTGTTTCAACAGCTTTTGTCTTCTGTTCAGGACTCTCCTTGCACTCAGTGGAGGACCCAAGAACCACGGAGAACAGTGTTAGCAAGGTCACCCTTATCCTTAAAGTCAAATATTTGACTGCCATTGGTACTTTTGACTCCTCAAATATTTGATTTTTAATGTATCATTGCTCATCGGCTTAAGTATCCAGCAGTGACTAGACAAACACTATAATTCCAAATGGAAAGCACCAGCCCTCATAGAGCACAGCCCCCGGGGCAGATGTAATTCCGAGCTTCCCACTGTGAAGCTTATGGCAGTTAATAAGGAGGTGCAGCTCATGCAAACTAGAGCTCTCCCACAGCGTCCCGCGGCTCCTTATCATGCAGGAATTGTGCCGGGATGGCTACCGTGTCTAATAATTATTAACGTGTGTCACAGAACCTTTACAGCTGCTGATCTTTCCGAGTTAGTTAAAGTGCTGGGATTAGAGAGGTGCTGGTTTAGGTGGTGATTTAATCTTTGCTGCCTCTGAAGTTCCAGACAGTGGAAGTGTCCGGAACAGTGACATCCATAAAGCTGTTAATTGATTTATTGTAGATGGGGGTCTGTAATTCCTGACAGGTTATGGGCCAGAGGTGTGCTCCCCTTGCGCTTTGTGTTTCCCTTTGTTTGGGACACAGTCTGAGCTGGTGTTGTTTTGGAAATACAATTCAGGTTCTGCCTTGAACTTGCAGGCACCCAATCTGTACGTGTGTGGTTTCAGAGCCGCACATGATGAGGTCTAAAAACGGATAGAGCGAGCCAGGTCTATAATTATATATTTAAAATAGAATGCGCACCCTGACAGTGTTTTACTCAAATCCGGCCAAGTCAGTCCACACGGGTGTGCAATCTACAGCGAGCAAATAGAAATCAGATTGGGCCGTGGCATCCAATTAGAGAGGCCTAGTGAGGCGCATACAAAGCGTGCCAACTCTCGTATCGCTTGCATAAACCCATCCACATGTGCTTGTGAAAAGAGGCGAGTTAGCGGCATAAACTGGGGTCAACAGGAAAAGCTGCAGGAGTAAATAAGGATTTACAGTGGAATCCCTCCCAAGCCATTAGGAAAACATGTGCGAGCAGCTCAGCCCCTCGGGCCGAGGGAGCGCGGCGCTGGGATGCCGCAGGGAGCCACCCCAACCATCCGTCCCCGCAGCGCCGCTGGCTCCGCATCCCGTCCGAGCAGCAGCCCCGGCACCGGCAGCTGTGCGGCACCCGTGCCGTGCTCCTGCCTGGGCTCCGTGCCTTCTTTGGCGGTGTGGGATGTGAAGCAGAGCTGCTGCTAAATCGTCCTGTTTAACTCCTACCTGCAAATCCCATTTCTGACGTGCGGCAACTATCACGGGGAGAAGACGACAAAGAATTCCGTGTGTCGGCGTGTGGGGAGGGCTCGTGGCTGTCCGAATGCTGTGATGGGAAGTCAGAGCCCTCTCCCCGTCGATGCCAGTCAATTACCGCCTGGCAAAGCAGCCACCCTCCCGAGGGCCGCTACCTGCCCTTCCTTGCCCAGGTGGGCTGGCACCCACCTGACCCGCTGGGAAGCAGCTCCCAACCGGGGCCACCTGCGCCACCAGCTCTTGTCCTCCCATCGGTGGCCAGGTCCCCGCTCCAGCCTCCCCCCGGTACGGTTCCCAGCCCCGCCGAAACCGGCACTCACCCAAGTTGACGAAGCTCATGACCATGTCAGCCTCGGTGAGGAAATTGCTGTCCTGCAGGCTGGCCAGAGGCGGCCCCTGGGTGCTGAAGATGGGCTTGTAGGGATAAGAGAAGCCCTCGCCGTCCTCGGCGGCGGCCCCCGCCGCCCCCTCCTCCACGGACATGGCATTGTAGAGGTCCAGCATGAACATGGGGGCCGAGTTGTGCTTGCCGTGGAGGTGCGGCCGCGGACGGTGCGGCAGGCCGAGGATGGAGAGGATCTCCCGCTGCATCTCGCGGCGCTCGGGGCCGCGCAGCCGCCGGTGGATGAAGCTGGAGTGCACCTCGTTGTCCACCGTGAAGTCGGCGAGCACGCAGCGCAGCCAGAGGGCGGGAGCGGCGGCGCCCAGCACCAGCAGCCAGGAGGCGGGCTGCCCGCGCCCCGCCACCGGCATCGCGGCGCGGCGGCGGCGGCGGCTGCGGGGCG